>PPKS02000010.1:0-515737 GCA_003706235.2 Wenyingozyma naganishii | reverse complement strand
CGCGCTTCACCCACACACCACACCACACCACACACCACACACCACACCACACACCACACCACACCACACCACACCACTCAACTCAACTCAACTCAACTCAACTCAACTCAACTCAACTCAACTCAACTCAACAAAAAAAAAATATTACGCTGTTTTCTGACTTTACCTTTCCAGTAGAGAAGTTCGTTACAACAGAAAAGTCGACTACGACAAAAACGCCTTAATACAACTTTTATACTACAACTTATTTTATTAATAATAAAGGAACTATACGACATATATATAAGCATAATTACTTGTCCACAACTCATAGACAACCTTGATCTGCTGAAAAATAATTTTAAACAATCATTGTGTTTTAAAGATCCATTAATTTCTCCAACTTTTTAAAATTACCCATTTCATTGGTATACAGCACAAAATTTAATTTTCGAACAAAACATAAGATAACACGATAGTGATTGATCCAAGCATGTAAGACCAATCTTTTGAGATAGATAGTTGCAGTTGCCACATACGAAGCACAAAGAATATATAAAATATATATAAAAGATGAATAAAGCCAATCACAGCTAATAAAGAGTTGCACGCTAGGGAGTAAGGCTATATAAAATAACAAACAAAATAATATGGAGACTTTGGACATTTCCAATAAAGTTACTCCAAGTACTACTAGTCCAAGTGATCTGTATGTAATGACATCTGTATCACAACACACCAACCCCACGCCGTATTCAACCTTTTTGAGACACCCTAAGATCTCTGCAGAATCACTCTTAGCAAGAATAAGTCTCAAACTACAACTACAAGCTCACAAACAAAGTAGCTTACAGGGTTATAACTAGATCGTAAAGCATATTCTAACTTATATAGCTATGAGGTAGGTCCCCACTGGTTTAGTAGTTTCAGCTTGATCAACTCAAATTGGGAATATACGAATTTCGCGCCGTAAACAGTTTTTTAACATGACTATTTAAACAAAAATACTTTGATTATATAATATGTCAATCTCTTGAAAACAGTCTCACATACTTTGTTGTATTTTATCCTTTTGCAACTGATAATCCCTTCTCAAGGAGGCAAACATTCAATTGTAGAATTGAGCATAAAGGATAAACGATAAATAAACAACAAATAAAAATAACAGAGGCTTGGGTAGCAAAAAGATTGACCGTGGTGAGGAACCTATTACTGATTAAACTTCATCAGATAAAAAGACCAACCAAGAGCAACGATATTGCACTCAAACAGTACGATAGTACATTTTTGAAACCTTTGCCTTGATAATTAATACTGCCACCAGTTGGTGAAATTTCCACAGAATTGTCTGTGGCAATGGCTTAATTCTTAGTTTTTCTTCTTTTGTTTTGTGTATCACTCAGAGCGCTTCCTCTTTGTAATTAGTCATTCCAGTTTGTCGTCTCATTTTTCAAGTTGACAGTGGTCGTGTCAGTATTCAATTAATCGAAGTTTGCATTACTCCGCCGACAATAATGTAACGGTAGACCACAACACCTTTGTGTCGCATCAGTCCATCTCACCAGAAATAGGCGCATTATAGCTACCTGGCCATTAGATTCAACATCAAACAACTAAAAGGCATTACTAGACATCATCTTTAATAAGACAATTCAAAGCGAGTCGCAAATTTGATCAGATAAAAATCAATACAGGCAAGATGCCGATACACCTACAAACAGTTAATAAAAACCAAGATTGTTGGAATTGAAAAACATACTGAATGCTTTGGGTGTAGGGTAATCTAGCCGACCTGGAATCGCCGTAGAGTGTCGAGGTGAACAGTTGCAAACAGAAGGTGATGCAACATAACAGCACGTGAATAACGTTAAGATAATCCAAACTTCAATAAATCTAAGATGAAACTCGATTGATAAGACAAGTAAGAACATAAAGAACAACAACAATATAAATGAAGGACTGCAGTCTGGATGAACTGAAAGATTTAGAATCAGTACAAGCCGGTAAGAGGAACATAAGTAATAAAATAAAAATAATTAGGCCATTATTGGTCACTTTATTACATCGTAATTTTTAGAGGTATTGCCATTATCTTGTATGGAGAAGAAATTATGGGCTCGGGCACTAAACTCTTTTGCTTCAGTAATAGATACATTGCAAAAGGATGCAGATTACTTGTTAGGAAATTCTTCAGTAGTTTTCTTGAAGGGACCTTCTATCTCCCTCAAGTGATAGAGGCTAGCTGTCCGCTAGAATGGTACTAAAGGATAGAGTACTTCGGTGTAAACTACACCATAAACATATTTCATAAAAGGGAAGAAAGTATGCAGATTTTCGGCACTACAATCAAAGAGGTTCACCGCTAGGACGAGGTCGCTATATGGTGCACAGATGTATGTTATCTCTTCACTAGCAATTTATCTCGGCATAATAATGTAAACGCACTCTTTTCTGCCACGCAATGTATGTGCGTGCACCGTGTGGGTTATGGGTTTCCGCGATGCCATCTCAATTCTGAAAACGGCCGAACCTATATGCGATATCCGGCGCGCGCAGTTTAATTGTGAAAGTATCAACGCTTAGGACCATGTGATCTTTCTGCTTTACTGGTGGCACATTTTTACTCGTCAAGTGAATAGTATAGCTTAATGTTGACTTCAATCAAACGTTTACATTGAGTGAGTCCGATACTATCTGCTCTGATCGCATATATGAGCACATATATGCACCGTCCTAGCTTCCTGTGTCAAGTATGAATATGCAGAAAAATTGCTCATTTTTTCAATGATGAAAGCTGTTGATATAGTAGCATTATTTCCCACAGTATGGTGACTTCTAGATCACGGCTAGGCCGAAATATCTCAAAGATCAGATGTTTGAGTTGTGGAAAAGAGACAAATTCAGCGATGGAGTCTGGTGTGTTGCCGATCAGGGCACAGAGATCTACGTCCAGAAGGCTAATATGTCTCAGGAAAAGACAGTTTACAACGATATGGTTTATTACGGATACTATATGACCTATTTTGTTGTTTGTCTATTATTTGTTGCATTGCTCAAACATCTGGCTTTTATATATACTGACTATGCACGAAAGGAAAGAACTCTTGTTAAACGGCAGAGAAGTTACTTTGTTTTACAGAAATTGTTTGATAAAGGCACGGCGCTGAACAGGTACATTTCTTACAGGAAAGTGCCAATCACTCTTTGTGAATGGTTTGGTCTTCCCTCCTCTCTTGGAAATCTTTTTGTCATTCTATTCGCTTTTGCTTATTGTTTGGGCTGGACATTTGGTCCGAGACCGTATTACAGGCACTGCTCTGATTATGGATCACCTCCTTTGGCTCTTCGGGCAGGACTAATGGCAGCCGCATTGATTCCCTTCATCTATATCACATCTGGGAAGTCTAACATGATCAGTTATTTGACAGGCATCAGCTATGAGAGAATGAACATTTACCACCAGCTGGCTGCTTTGATGTGTATGGTGCTCGGGTGGGTTCATACTATACCATATTACTATCAGGCGGCAACAGAAAATGACCTAGCCCGCCAAGAGAAGCTATATCCTGTTTTTGTTAGTGGTATCCCTCCTGTCATATTCCTCACTTTATTAGTTATCTGCTCGCACTATCAGTTTCGCAAAAGATTTTACGAAGTGTTTGTTTCTTTCCATTGGATATTGGCGATCGGCTTCTACATTGGCATGTACTATCATGTTTTTCACAGATTACAGTCGGATAAGTACATGATTGGTACGCTGGTTTGCTGGTTTGTTCAGGTCATGTACAGAATCATTGTGAAGACGTTTTTCAATCCAAAAAGGTTTTTGCAGGCTACTCCAGTAGAGACCAAGGCTTTTGATGTGAATGAAAGGGACGAGTGTTACAAAATCATTGCCGACAATTCTGACGGCTCTTTCTTCTGGCGCACAGGCCAGCATTATTTTTTGAAATCTTTTGATAAGAGAATATTGCAAAGTCATCCGTTTTCTGCTATGTCAGTTCCTGGAAATGAGCTTAAATTTCTTATCAAGTCGCACACTGGCATCACGAAAGAGTGGCTTGATACAATCAGGGAAGGAAAGCAATTGAAGTTCTTTTTTGACGGACCATACGGAGGTATTCCCCGCTGCCTTGGATCTTTTGATTATATATTTCTTGTCTGCTCGGGAACTGGTATAAGCTGCATCATTCCTATTTTTATGGAGTCTATTATAGCTTATCAATCCTCCGTTAAATGTCTTAGACTGGTGTGGTGCATTAGAAATACTGAGTGTATATCATGGATTGAGGAAGAACTTTCTCAATTGGCTTCCATGGTTTTGAAAGAAAACGGTACGAAGTTGGAAGTAAACTGGCAGATAGATCTGTTCATCAGCCAGCCTACAGAATACCCAGAAGGTGAAAAATTGCTCGTACTTTGCAACGTGCATGATTTCAAATGTGATGTTAAACGTTTTATAAAGGAAGAGTTTCAACCTCTTGAATATAATATGTTTGTCACGTCCGGGAGTGGTCAGTTGAAGGATGAGGTAGGAAATTCTGTGGCCAGTCTCCAGAGTAAAGTGTTGCAATCGAGCAAGATTAAGGAAATTTATCTGCATACCGAAAATTTCGGTTGGTAGTCATGGCTCAGGTTTTCTTGTAAATAAGCAAAGAATTCAATTTTAATAATTTATTTACAATAGTATTCAGATTTTATTAGGCTGCCGTAAGGTTAAAACTGAAGACTTCCCATTACCATTGCAACCTTTTCTTCCTGTTAGCCTACAAAACTGTAAGGCGGCAAGGCTATCTCAAAAACTGCACCAAGATTATATGCCAGCATGATAATCGGCCATCATTTTCTAATGGTTCCCGTCTTGATAAGCTACAACAACTGAGGCCACTCTCGCAGCTTTGTGAAAATGTTATACTGACAGGAAGCAAGATTTTTCTATATATAAAAGTCACACAAATGAATCCAAAAAAAACATTGATTTTGTACTTTCACACCAGCATGTTTATTGTTTCTGAGACAGTGAGCACTGGCCACTGTACTATAAATGTGTCTCGTTTAGGATTCAACGCTTTAAAAATATTATGAACTTTGAATAACTTCAGAACAAACTCATCACTATACAAAAAGTTTAAAGATTACAGAGACATTACTTTTTATGGGTAGTATTCTCCTGCATGGGCTTAAAAAAAGGTTCATTTAGACAGAGTCTTAGTGACCACATCATTTCTTATCCATATAACTCAGGCAAAAATAAGTTGTAACTAGAATTCTTTCTGGTTCAGGATGTTAACATTATCATCTATAGGATTCATGTTAGGCTCTTCAGAAGCCTCTGGAGTTCTCATATCCTATGTTAGCCCTTATAATCGTTATCTCCTCAAGCTTTCTTTCTTGTAAAGTACATCACTTACTTTCATTTTGTTATACTTTATTCAAAAATCCATGACCCTTTCAACCCCATTTTGTCATGTTTTGTTGTAAAGTAGATTCCGTTGAAGATACTGGCAAATATTACTAGTGTTGTAAGGAAATATGTTGTCATACCAGAAGTCAATGACTGCAGCTTTTGTCATTGTTTATGATGAAACTACCATCCGTAACCTTCAAGAATACATTCAAGATATCAGTCGACCCACTACCCATGTCTAACTTCGTCATCAGCTGCTAGTACTTTGTACGTTCGATTCGAGAATCCGTATGTTCTTTGTGTCAGGCTTGTATCTTCTCCTACAAGCACATAGTAAGGCAAAATACACAGAGCATATAATTCAACTAAAAAGTAAGTCACGTATAGAACATTTTAGAACCTGTGATTGTTACAAAAGTTAAAGTTTGAGTTTTGCTCGACGATCTGATACACTCAGATAAGGAAAAGTAAAATCCTAAGAATACGAACACCTAAAACATCAAAGAAAGTCATTACCACAGCCAAAAATGGGTTCGACATTATCGCATATTTTTCCTGCTCCATAGGACCTCTGAAGGCTGTATCTATCGACCGCTGGTTCACTTCATTGACACTCTTCCAGTACATATCAATTTTCAAGAACATATCGACGCATCCACTTCTTTTTCTCTGCCATGCATGAACCTCTCATTTTGCTTTTGACTACGTTCACTTAGTTTTACAATAGCCGTTCAACGTCTTTGTGAAGCCAAAAAAGCACCCTAGCATGATCATCAGTGTGAGCAGACTTGTTAGACAGAACGGGATGTCCACTGCCTGCAGCTACTGAATGGCCGACTCGTTAAACTTCTTTTCGGTTATTCAATTCAGATAAAGAGCAGAACTCCTAGATCACTATTTGCACAATTGGTATCCAACATAGGTATTAGTTCTTAGCAGTTGACCTTTCACCTGTAAGCGCCAAAGCAGATTGAGTAGGATCTCACACAATCTGCAATTTTACTTTACAAATGGCCCCAGTGTCCAAAAACTTATTCCTCAAGCCCAGTTACGTTCGCAAATGGTGTAATTGCTGTAATAACTTATCAGCGACTTCTGTTGTCTTCCAACTGATTTTCGAAAGCTGACAGTCTTGGCGAACACGTTTCCAGGTTAGCCAAGCCACAAGTTCTAGATTTGTGTAAGCTCATCCGGCTTGGGCAACAGTATTATCAAAGAGATTCCCTCTCCTAGCATCCTGCTGGACTAGAAACACCCTTCCATACCATACTTCGATTTGACTTCAACAAAGACCTAATCCAAGTTCAAACATTTAATGCTAAGACGTGTCTTACCTTTCGATATAAATGATGAAAATAAAGCTTCACATTCTTTATTTACGAGATATGTGGATTTTGCGCAAGTTTTGAATTAATACTCATTCTAGTTGTTCTTTTTGCTGATTAATGCAGACGAAGGCTTAAAGTCCCTCGTGATGCAAATCCCCTCATACTATAATTGCTACCATTAGCGAGTTGTATTATGATAGTCATTATTACTCCAAATCTTCCAGCAATGAAATCAAGGCTACAACAACTATATAGATTATCACTGGCTTTAAACAGTCTTGTTTATCTGAAAAGTTTTTCAAAATCATATGTAAGACAACAAGATACTAGTTCCTTGAAACATAAAAGATCAATATGTTGAGATGTTGCAAAAAACAATCACGAGACTGTTGGAGTAATATAGAGCCCAATAGATTTGAAAATGACACGGCCAATGCCAACTGAAATGAAGAAAGAACTTTGAAGACAAAGTGGCCTGAGCAATATGCAAAAACATAAAAAATACGAATAAGAATGAAGCCAGTCAAAACAAATGGGAGAGTTGGAAACAAGAGAATAATATGAGGAATTATTCTGAAATGCCTGATATATAGAGGCTTCCAACGTTTTCAATATGACTACTCTGAGTATCTTTGCAAAGGTTCTGTATAGAAGGAGATCTGTTTCACAAAGCACACACAAAAAGCCGTACGCAGCCACGTTCTAAACGCTTTAAGAACCTCACAAAACCACTCTTCGCATTAATCACTTATTTCCACTACAACTACAATGTCACAAACAACGTAGCTTACAGGATCCTAACTAAATCGTAAAGCATTTTCACCCTTACATGCACTCGAAGAAGGTCCACACCAGTTTCATAGCTTTAGTTTGATCAACTCAAATTGGGAGCATGTCAATTTCGCGGCGAGAACAAATTTATATAGAAACGAAAAAACTTGATTACATAAAATATACATAGCTTGAAAACAGTCTTGTATAACAAGTTATGTTCGAATGCTTTTGCAACTGAGTTTCGTTTTAGAGGAAGCAATAACTTAACTGCAAAAATGAATATAAAAAACGAACGGTAAGTTAGCAACAAAGAAAAAGAACGGGGCCTTGAGTAGCAACCGGGTTGGCGGAGGCAAGGAACTTACTCCTCGGTGTCCTTCATCAAATAATAAGACCAACCAAGAGCAACGATACTGCACTCGAATAGTACGATCGTGCATTTTTGGAACTTTTGCCTTGATAGTAAATACTGTCACCAGCTGATGAAATTGCTTCAGAATTGCCTGAAGTAGGCTCAATGGTATAGGAGGGCACTGCCTTAGTAGGTACCTTTTCGCCTACAGGTATCTTTGTTTCGTTCAGGTTGGAATCACCAGCTCTAGAGTCATCAGTAATACCTTTAGTGCTAATAACTGGTATGGTAGAGACTTCTGTTCTTACAGTAATGTCCTGGCCGTGTTCTGTAACGACGTATGTGGTGAGATCCTCACTAGGCGTCACCTTTATTCCTGTCCCTAATGAGTGAATGAGATAGAAATCAGAACTTTCTTCCACAGAAACAATCTTGTCTGTTTTTGGACCCAACTCAGTTGTTGTAACTGTGATACCCTTTGGCCCGGATACTGTGAGGTGTGGCAGATCATCAGTTGTGTTAAAGTACCTTTGAGTAACTGACATAACAACTATTTCATCAGAGGTGTAAAGTCTTGAGCCCATTGTGACTACAATATCACTGGTAAACGTAGTAGCTCTTGAGCCAGGAATAGTAGTGGTATGTGGTTAATCAGTGGGTATAATAACAATCACCTCATCCAAAGTAATTGTAGAGGACGAGACAATGAAAGTCATACGTGTAATGTTAGTGTAATTGTAATGCCTGCACATAGTACTGATGTGAAAAGGCTCTGATCGAAGGGACGATTATAACGACCTCGGTAGCGTATGTTGAAGATCCACAGCTGAAGACTATGCCAGTAGTGTCAGTGATAGGAACAGTACCAGGGATAGTAATAGTGCAGTGAAATATTGGTAGAGTTTGCCGCAGCTGAAGGAGACTACCCAGATACTTTAATAAGGCACAAAGTTCCATTTCAAATTCAAGGCATTAAGGTGAGCCTGAAACTTGCTGCGGTAATGTTCAAGCAATCTTTTCAAGGATATTTTGAGAGAGGGAGGGGGGAAGAGAATAGTGATATTGTAAGTTTATCTTCCTAATTCTTTAAAGCACTGAAACAACCAACCTCTCAGACAGTGTCGTACTCAGTATCTAATACCAGATAAATCAATCAAAGGGACAATGGTACTACTGCAGAAGAATTATGCTATCGCCAAATTATAACAGTCCCTCTTAGCAGCACTTTTTTGGTATTGGCATGCAGTCACCACCATCAGTTATTGTTACCTCCGAGATTGCATTCGAAACAACAAACAAACTTTATATGACAGCACTACCAATCTCATATACATTTTGACCGTTTGAGACTCACTTCTATACATAAGTCGATTATTGCCCAAAAAAATAATCCCTGGACTCGTTGATTTCCAAAATATCATCAAAACAAAATTTGGTTTGTTTATTCACCTTTCGATAATCTTCCTTTTTCCCACGTTTCAAGCTGTGCTATGCTTTAAATCATGTTCATACGGTATGCAACGATGGTATCGGCTTTTATTAGCCTTTTAAAACCCTGTATGAAGTCTTTAACCATAGTACTAACTAGTCAGCCTCTATTTTCTTGTCCAAACTGACTTGTAAGTATTCCTGAACATTCCATCTGTCCCAAAAGTCTACAATGCTAACGTTTTACAATTATCGAAGGTAATGCACTCTATTAGGAGAGCTTTCCAGGCTCCTGATTAAGATTCAACTTATATGATGAGTCACCTATTGCAAGTGTAACGTCCATTGCTTCTCTAAAATTGCATGCTTCAGCAAGATCTTTAAGCATGCGAAAAGCCCTTTGCAAAGTAGTTCGGAAAACTTCTTCGAGCTGCTGTTGTTCTGTGTATTGATCGTCTCGCGGGCAATCAAAAATCTGCGACTTGTTGTCCTCGCAAAAAGCATTGCATACATTGAGGATATAGTACAGGTTTTTTTCTCAACTGCCAATCTCTATTGCTGGATTAGCTGTGTTCAAAAATTGATCATAGTATTCTATTCCTTGCCATGTTAAACTTGCTGTCGGCACAGCTCTTTTAAAAGTCTCGTCGATAGTATGGGTATTATCCACAAGACCTTTTAAAATCACATGACGGCAGGGAAAAAGTATAAGCTTTTCCAGATACAGAGGAGTCTTGCCCGAGAAAATTGATTTATGCTATGCTGGTGTTCATTCTGAATTTCCAAAACAACTTGTCTTTGGCGAAGAAAAATCCTAAAAATATACCTAGGTTTGCAATGAGCTATTTTCCTCTTGAAAGACTTACTCTTTCGATTATTCCTACGTTTGAGAATTTTCATTGCCAGTTCTATAGGTGACAACTCTCTTGGTCATGTCGTAATTCGCCCTTCTTCTATGGAAAAACCATCTCTTGTTTCCACAATCGACGATCTTTCGTTTTCAGCATCTATGCCTTGCCTATGGGTTTGAATGACAGATCCGCACGGTGTTTCCGATCTCTCGTCAAGCTTTATCTTCTGAAAAAACACCATGCATACAAGCACGTCTGGACGTGACCACTGATCCATCCTCGTTCGTTCTTAGCTCGTCATTAATGGATCTCCAAAAATGCTTTGCAAATTAATGAAAAATAAAAAATTCCTCAAAGATAAACAGTAAAAGAGACCCACAAGAAGATCCTAGCAAAACGTTCCTTAGTCTAAAAGCATTTTCACCAATTTCAAATTCTCTGTCATCAAGTTCTCTAGATTCATGGTCAAATTTAAATGTAAAAGAGTCTGCTTTATCTCAAAATTCTTCTCCATTTTTTATATCAGGTATAATTGGATAATTGTACGGCAAATATTTGTAAGAAAACCAGTCTATCGGCACTGGCAGTGCCTTAGAAACTTATTTAGCATAAGCAGTATTTTCTCTCATATAATCAAGCTTTTGAAGCTCTCAAAGGCTTCAAATATCAAAACAAACAGAAGACAAGAGAACAAGACATACAAAACTAATTTTGAAAAACACGGATCATAATACCAATTTCTAGTTTGTAAGTATTATTTCCAAGGATGCAATCTTATATAATCATTTTGCAAGTATCTTAAAAAGGACAACAAAAACCTTCTCTGCATATAACTTCGGTAAGTACACTATACACCTCACACCGCATTTTAAAAATCTGTAGTTTCGGATGGCCTCCCGTTAAACTCTCTTGTCTCAGTGCGTAGTAAGTCTGTACTATTATTTCCATAATATGGAAGATTCCCTTTGGCGTAGTTTACCTTGAAGTGCTCTACTTGAGTAACAAACAAATTATATTATACGATTATATAACACAGAAAAAAATCGAAGATCGTCCCTTCAGAAAGACTATCTAATATTATTTTAACAAGGCATTCTGCATTCGTTTTATATCGTCTCTGTTACCGAGCTATAGGTGACAGGTGTCACAAAAGTTTAAAAATCTGTGCTTCACTAACAAGCCTCTTATGAAAGAATGCACAAGGCCTTCGCGAGGGAGCAATTTTCGATTCGTTTTATGCTACTAAAGTTATAGTATAATGTGTTTGTTAATAAAGTGTAGAACATTTCGGGGTAAATCACTCCAACGAAATCTTACATATGAAGAAACTGATACTAAGGCCTACGGCACTAGGACAGCAGAGTTCAACGGCTAGGTCAAGGCAGCCCCCTGGTGCACAGAAGTACACAGGCTCTCTTTTTGCAAATGGTCTTGACATATCCCTTGAAACACTACAATCATGTTAGTAACACATCTTGATGAGTGGTATCTAGGCAGTTGAGCATCTCATCATATGCTGCGGCATAAAAGTCATTTCTTGTGCCCAAATTTTCTCAGGACCTCAATAACCGTTCCTTGTACTACAACTTAAAATCAAGGACGAAGTTTTTTCCCAAAAAGAACGAAGC
Source organism: Wenyingozyma naganishii (assembly GCA_003706235.2). Taxonomy (NCBI): domain Eukaryota; kingdom Fungi; phylum Ascomycota; class Pichiomycetes; order Pichiales; family Pichiaceae; genus Wenyingozyma; species Wenyingozyma naganishii. The sequence goes on along the minus strand of PPKS02000010.1, from coordinate 503,990 downwards.
ACACAGCTACTGTCAACAAATTGGTTTATGTTCCTTAGACATAGGCAGCTCCATTTTTTATCTCAGGATCGGCAGCGTGCATGTATGTGTGTTTCGAAACATTACGAGACTAACCTTGAGCAAGGGAAAGCCAAATTTCTAATGCAGACATGACAACGAGAGTCTATAGAGTAGTCACAGGCGCTACAAAATTTCTTATAATTCATTTAGACAAAAATCTAGAAGAACATGTGAGTTTGCATCGCATCAGTTGAAAAAACAACAGTTGAGCCAGACTCGTAGTAATCGTGAAATGTAAGTAAAAGCTGGAAAATTAAAGATTCTCTACCCTTCTATGTAGCTTCGATTGCATCCAGAACGTACTACAAATTTCACAAAACACACCACACACCGCACCTTGAATCTAACTGTCATCTTACTAATTACGTAATATTGCTCGGTTCTTGAGATCTCTATACTTTCGGGCCGAATAGCTAGGTTTCGCATAATGAGTAGTGAGCCAGCGTGTAGAGAACAGTAATGTGTAGATACTACCTGTAACTGGCTGTCCATCCATGGCGTCACAGGCATCGATAATTTCACTCTTGATTACTTATTCTTTTGTGCTTTGTCTCATTCTTTACTGCCGAGCAGTAAAATTATTCGCCTGATTTTTTGTTAGCCGAAATTAGTAAGGTCCTGCTTTTTTTCCCCGGTTCAATTCTCGCTTTGCAAGGACTAGATGCTTACTCAATTGCTATTTTTAGTTGCTATTTCACTGGCCGCCGAAGCCAGACGTACGCAATACGGAACTTTGTGTGGCAATATGCTTGACAGAATTTGTAATTATGGGTGGCCTATATAAACGTCTTGTATTTCCTTCATAAATTCTCTTTTGATTTGCTGCTGTAGTATAGACCAAATCATAGCAACTAATCTACAACAACTTACTATGTCTGTCTTAGTTACCGGAGGTACCGGCTTTTTAGCCAATCACATTATTGACGCTTTGCTGTCGAGAAACTACGAGGTTGTCTCAACCGCCAGGTCTCAGGCCAAGTATCAGCCCCAGCTGGAAGAGTACAAGAAGAAGTACCCTAACGCGAAATTGAGCTACGAGATCGTCGAGGACATTGCCAAGAATGATGCTTTTGATGAGGTATTGAAGAAGCACCCAGAGGTCAAGATCGTTTTACACACTGCTTCGCCATTCTCTTTCGGTCTCAACAAGGGCTTCAAGGAGGGTTACCTGGACCCAGCTATTAACGGTACCACGAACATTTTGAAGGCTACCAAGAAGTACGCCCCCCAGGTCACCAACGTTGTTGTGACCTCATCTTTCGCATCCATTGGTGTGTTCCACAAGGTTCTTGCTGACAGTCCCGTTTACACTGCGAAGGACTGGAACCCAATTACCGAGGAGGAGATCACAAGCGAGGGAGTTGCTTACGCTGCTTCCAAGACGTTTGCTGAGAGGGCTGCCTGGGACTTCGTTAAGAAGGAGTCGCCAAACTTTAAATTAAGCACTGTTTGCCCACCTTACATCTTTGGTCCTCAGTTATTCGACTCCTCTGTTGGAAAGACTTTGAACACTTCCAACGAGATCATTAGAGCTGCTCTCGAGGTTGACCCTTCGAGTACCGAGTACTACCGCGGATCGTACGGCTTAGGTATCGATGTTAGAGACGTCGCCAATTTTCACATCTTTGCTTTCGAAAAGGAGCAGCTGCACAATGAGAGAGCTTTCATTGCCACTGATGCATTCCAGGGTCAGACTATTTTGAACATTTTGTCCAAGCACTACCCAGGCAAATTTGCCAAGGGCAACCCAGACCAGAAGCCTTCTTCAGAAGAGATTATTCGTTTCGATATTTCTGATGTAGTAGCCAAGGCTGGTGGATACAAGTTCATCTCCATCGAGCAGTCTGTCGTCGACACTGTTGACCAGTACCTGAAGGCTAATGGTAAGAAATAAGGTCAGCGGGAAGATATATATCGCACATAATGGACACTTTATATATTGGGATGAATTAGCGATTTTCAAATGTTAAGTTTATGCATCGTGAATAGATATTAGCAATTGTTGTAACGTAGAGGTCATAGATTATACATACATGTAGGCAAATTACATGTTTCAAGCTTCTTCCAGGTGCTCAATGTTCCTGCTTTTCTCGTCTTGGAAGGCCTCCTCGTTGATCGCAGAAATTTTAGTTTTGTACTGCTTGAATTTTCTTAGAGGCACATGGTTAGCATACATCTCATCAATCTCGTCATACGATCTGTTACCAGTTTCAGTCTGGAACAGTACCAAGATGACCCACCATGCGACAGAGATAGCGGCGAATATAAACATCGTCTTACCTCCAAGATTGGCTTGGTCTGGGTTGAAGGCATATGGGATAACGAATGACCAGAACATACCCCAGACGTTGGTCACAGCCAGACCAATAGCGACCGTCTTTGCTCTTAGGGCAGACGTAGGATTTTCGGTACAAATAGGGTAAGCCACCGATCCGATGCCAGCGTTGTAAACTCCACCGTACAACATCATAAAACCGATGGCAGCGTTGAGGGCTTGTTTGTTGTTAGCAGAATCAGCAGCACACCCACCAATGATGAAGTCACATATTATCACAGCTGCCAATCCGTAAATAATGTTGTTTCTTCTACCGCATCTGTCAACAATAAACAGTGAAGCAATGCAACCTCCGATAGAGATAGCCTGGGCACCACATGTGTATTGGAATGACTTCTGCTCGTCAAATCCAGATATTTGGAAGTAGTATGTGGTGTACCCACCCGTAAAAGCGACACCAGCAAAGGGACAGACGACGAAAGGAAAGACAGCAATGGCAGTTCTTTTGAGGTTAATTCCTCTGAAACAGTCCAGGTAAGAGGACCCATTGCTTAATTCCCGGGCTTCCAAGAAAGTAGTTTGAACCACATTCAGTTGACTCTGAGCATCAGGAACGTTACCCAACAGTTTGATGTAAGCTTTCTCAGCTTTTTCAGTCTTTCCTTGGGAAATGTAGTACGTAGGTGACTCGGGAACAAGTGGCAAGAGAATCAATGAAACGGCAGCAAAGCCCCACTGGGATGCAAAAATTGCTCTGTAAGCCCATCTGTTCTCCTTATTAGCCAAGCAATAGTTGATAATGAAACAAACTAATGGGCCCAGGGAAAACGAGATGTTACACAGAGCAGTGGCACCTCCTCTTAGTACCAATGGAGAGATATCGGAAACATAGGAAACAGACGATGACTGTATTATACCCAAGCAGAAACCATTGAGAACTTTTCCTGCAATAAACACCTCCATTTTCGTAGCTGCGAATTCAATCCCAATGAATGCAAAGGAAACAAGAATGGCTCCAAAAATGACCCACTTCTTACCAAACCTGTCCGCCAAAGCTGACCCAACCCACTGTCCGATAATCTGCAAAGCCAAAGGCACTCCAGACAGAATCGACTGGTCTTTTGAGTGCAAAACATAGGACCCCTCGTACAGATAACCAAAATCTTTCCTGAACTCACCAATCGAGATCACAATACTGCCTGCCTGAGATTCATATGATGTCAGTATCAGTACCCACACCATGGAAAGAATACAGAAGCACGCATATGGGTATGCTTTGATAGCCTGCCATTTTGTCATTTTTTTATCCAGATACTCTGTGACATGGGCGTTATGAGCAACTTCTTCCTCCATATCATGGTCAGGATCGATGACTTTGAGGCCAGCAGCTGAGCTGGGGTCACCATCAGTTATGGCTTGAGGCTCATCAGCCTCTTTTTCTGTTTTATTAGTGAAAGGAAATTTCATTTTGCTTTGTGAATGAAGATCAAAAACATGTTCAGAAAAATCAGTTCGTGGGGAAAAAGATCCATTATAAAGACTTTAAGCCATAAGCGTTAATCGGGTGAATGCAAATTAGACGCAAGATACTAGGCTTTTGCATCATAATTTTCTGGGGTACGCATGGTAGCTAGCTTTTGGCGGTAAAACATTAACTAAAAACGGAAAAAGCCCAATTGTTTAAGCTACACGAATCGGCATCCTAGGCGCGCATGACACGTATTTTTCGGCCGGTGCGTTTTTGTTGCAGCTTCCATGTTTTTGCGTTTTCCCGGCGGTATGATCTGTTTCCCGAGATGTCACTGAACAGAGCAGGACTGCCTTTCATCCACTACACATACTTGTGCAAATTCGGGATCAATGTAGTCTGAGCTCTATTTCGTTGCAAAAACTCCTCAGATACTGCAGCGAAGGCTTTTCGAAAAGCTTGAAGATAAACTTTAGAATTCTGCGTGGCGCGAGCGCCAACGGTTGCAGTTGCAAATAGTATGAGTTTACACTATTTTCCTGAAATGCGGGCACTAAGCGCAAGCAAAATTGATTTTATTCTTCGCAATTAGGTAAATATGTCTTTCTGAACATGACCTCTTTAAGATGTGACGCACTAAGTTTTGCGGGGTTGTCGTGATATTAACTATCCGATAATGTACCATTTCCTCATGTATGGGAACGTCACCTTTCGCCGCAAATCAGCGCAGAGCAGCAGACGTGTAATTTCTTAGATTACGAGGCAGTTGAACATACAGCGTGCGTGTTCAAACGATTTATTCTGATTTTCGCGCTAGGCGCAATTTTTGATATTACGCGCGACATTGAACTGATGCACCCCACATTCTAGCCTGGGAGAGCTTTTTCACTTCTAGTTTAACGGGTGATCTGAAAACTTAAGATCAATATTCATTGGCAAGCTGCCCTATCTTTTTTTGCCTCTGCTTTCTCCCTTCTTCCTCATCTGTGCAATATGTATTCTTGGAAGCTTTTGCAGGTGTTTCTGTTCGCACTGACTGTGCTGGCGGGCCATGCCAACAGAATTCCAGAGAAGGATTTCAAGCCTAACGTTTTTGTTTTGACGGACATTTCAAATGAGCCCGATGATGCTGAATCACTAGTTAGACTTCTGTTGTACAGTAACGAATTAAACATTAAGGGGATTGTGGCCACAACGTCCACTTGGTTGAACTATACAATTCACGACGAGGACATCTATCCCATTATTGATGCATATGAGAAGGTTCACTCCAACCTGTTGAAGCATTCTCCTAGCTACCCTACTAGCTCTTACTTTAGAAGCATTGTCTCTAAAGGGCACCCAGTCTACGGAACAAACGTCTTTAATGAGACTGAATTGAGTGATGGAGCCGCCAACCTTATCAAGGCAACTGATGAGGTCAAAGAGGGCGATCAAATATACGTCCTGCTGTGGGGAGGTGCCACAGTTCTTGCTGAGGCATTGAAGGAGGTGAAAAATAAGAAATCAGCCGAAGAATTGCAAGTTTTCCTAGACAAACTCGTGGTTTATGCGATATCCGACCAGGACAACACGGGCATTTGGATCAGATACAATTTCCCTACCATTAAGTACATCGCTTCAACCCACGGTTTTAGCCAGTATGGACTTTCTACGTGGGTTGGTATCTCTGGTGATATCTACAACTACGTCGATTTGGGTGGTCCAAGGACTGATTTAGTCACCAAAGAATGGGCTCAGCAGAAGATAAGATCTGTTGGTCCACTAGGAAAGGTTTACCCTGAGTTCTTGTTTAACATGGAGGGAGACACTCCTTCCACTTTATATGTTGTACCTAACGGATTAGGGGTGCCTTCTGAGCCATCTTACGGATCATGGGGTGGAAGATACACTCTCGTAGATCCATCGCGCTTCACTTCGAACCACTATGCCGATACCCTTGACTATGCTGTCGGAGTTGACAACAGAACTCATGTCAGCAACCAAGCTACCATCTGGAAGTGGAGAGACGCGTTCCAGAACGATTTTGAGGCTAGAATGCGCTGGACTGTGGACTCCTTCAAGGATGCTACTCACCAGCCCATCGTTGTGCTGAATGAAACCACCAGTTATCTTCCTTTAACCTTGGAGCCTGTTGCCGGTTCCGAGATTATTCTTGACGCTTCCAAGTCTTACGATTTGAACGGCAAGAGCATAAAATTTAAGTGGTACCACTACAGAGAAGTTTCTCTCACTCAGGGTAACATTGAAGAGGTGCAACCCATCAAAATTGAGAACATCAATGAGGACGGTTCTGTCGTCAAAATTCATACTCCTAGCGTTTTTGAAGCATGCTACAACGTTTTCCGCAGACCGCTCGACAACTGCAAAGAGTTCCACATCATTCTGGAGGTGACCAATGACAGCGACATTCCTCTGACGACCTACAGGAGAATTATTCTCAAGACCGACAAGGGCGATCACAAATTTGACGAGGTCGAGTACAAGCAGGTTTTTTTCAATGGCGACGCTGAAAAGCATCACGACGAATTATAACTGAGGAGGTAACATATTTAAGCTATTCACATTGTGTATATTACGGTGTTGAGACTATTAATTTATAGCTCCAGCTCGTGTAATGAACCATGGTTTATCCAAAATTTATCCACATACTGGTATCAATACCGACTTCATATTTCAGTGTTATAGTCTATAGTTGCATTCCTAAATCTGATTTACTAGCGTTATCTTTTGGTTAGCTTCTTACTGAAGTCTACGCTGGACGACAGTACGGTAGAGCTAAACATATATAAGGTTCGAAGTTGGTGTTCAGGCTGAAAAGACGTAGTAGATGACTTTCAGCTACTAAGTTTTTCTAGACTAAAAAAGACTTGCGTTGCTGATGGGAGTGGTGACTAAGTTGAGGTTCTCTACTCTATCCTGTCCAATGTCAATAATTTAGTAGTTTTAACAGTCTGATGGACATGCTAGCTACCTTGGGTGTATGGATGTTTAACGGTCAAACTTCCGTACACTATGTATTACATCTACCTGCGTAACTATTATTCGGACTTTATTATCGAGCACTGTGACAATAAGTACCGTTTAGCGATACCTTATCCTATGTACATAATTTTTATTCATCCGACTACATTCCCTATTTGTCATTTACTTCAAGGTCAGACACAAGACCGGAGAATTAGGAAACCAATACAGGACAAGGGTCCTGCCACTCACATATCCGGTGCAAAGGTGTAACAGCATCACCAGACATTTGTAATCCGGACTTGTCTTTCTAAGAAAAAGTAGTCTCGGACTTCGGAGTTGGGCTATAATAGAGCAATAGGGATGGCTTACTCAGGAAAAGGGAAGCCTCAGTGAAAAATAGAGATACTACCACTACTCGTAATATGTCCTTGCCAAAGGTAATTACTGTAACGAGATAATAGTTGACTTATTCGGACAGTCCTCTCGTAATGGGCCGTTCTTAAGGCTTTTTACCTGCTATGATGTCTCTACTAATACTTCAGTCCCTACCTTAGACAGAATGAGACCTCCAAGATACATTCAAGCATAGCCAGCATTTGCTCTGCCCTTCAAACCCCAGTCACACTGACAATTCTGAATTTCCTGCCCATTAAATAGACAGTACCCTGTTGCTTACATAAAAAATGCTCGCTCACAGTATAAAATGTTTACTAATTCTCAGACCTCATCAAATTTCTTACATAACTAGTTTGTCTATTTGCAATATTGTTTGCCAGATGTATAATCATGTTACGATATAAATATGGTAATATATTTTGAGCGCAATGGTGGTACGATTGTGATGGCTACTTTGGCATCTAACCGACAATGCTTAATGTACTACAAAAATTAGTGAACCTCTTTGAAAAAGGGCGGACTGTTGTCCCTATGGACAAGAGACCGAAGGCTTTTGTCTTTACCATTGTGCTTCTGGCCGTGGTAGTCGACAACATGTCAGCGACAGGATCACTTGCGCTGACGGTCAATATTGAACATGACTACAACACCTCCACCAGCAATGTCTCATGGGTCGTGGCGTCGTACACGCTTACTCTGGGATCGTGCATCATCCTGTTTGGAAGAATAGCAGATATCATTGGCTCGGACATTGTGTTTATGTATGGATTACTTGGTCAGACTATTACCAACTTGATAGCGGCCGTCATAGCGAAGAGAATCATAGGCCTAATCATTGTAAGAGCCTTCCAAGGTATCGCAGGAGCGGCAATGATTCCCAGCGCATTTGGGCTGTGCGCCAATTACTTTGAGGGACCTTCATTTGCAAAAGCAACTCGGGGTTTAGTTCTTTCTTTGTTCACCGCCATTGGTGTAGGTATTTTCCTTTCCAGTGCGTTGGGAGAAAGCGATCTTGGTTACAGGGCGTTTCTCTACTTCCTATTTGCTTGGTGTATGTTGCATCTGACTATTCTATACTTTTTCATGATCCCTGTTGACAAGTCTAAACTTGATAACGACGTTAGTTTAAAAGATTTAGATTACGTCTCCTCTGCTGGAATAGTTAGTGGCTTTTTGCTCATTATCTTGGGTTTCACTGAGGGCAGTGAGACTTGGAAGTCCCCAAAAGCATATGTCCCACTGGTGGTTGGTGTCGTTATTGTGCTGCTCACTTTTGTGTACGAAGTGCTCTACATTGGAAAATACCAACAGAAACATCGCGGAACTGGGGTGAGCGACTGGAAGACAAGACTGGTTGTGATTCTGCCTGTGGAGGCACTTGCGTTACCCAACTTCTGGATTTTCATGGCAGCCATTGGTGTCTTCTACGGAGCCTATACCTCTTCCTTGATGTCTATTATTTCATTTCACCAGAATCTTCAGAAGAACTCCACAATTTTAACTGCGGTAAAGATCATACCGATGATCATTGGTAGTTTCAGCGGCGCCTTCTTTGTTGACGTCGACAAAGCACGGAAAATTGGGTTGAAAAAGTGCATCTTAGTTTTTTCTTTTATTACTACAGGGGCGCAAGTCTGGATATCTCGTACGGACTACCAACATCATTTAACTTTCTGGAAATTTGAGTTTGTGCCCTTGTTTCTATTCGGATTTGCACACAGCGGATATTTCCAAATTTACATGAACGTTATTCTTCCAGTGACCCCATTGCATCTACAGGCCAATATCCAAGGTATATTTCAGACCTCGGGTCAGCTTGGCATCAGTCTTGCAGCGGCTATCAATACAACACTCATCGGAAATTTGACTGCAAAGAATTCAAACGATTTAATGCAACTGAGCAAAAGAGTTCGCAATTCATTTTACTTTCCAATTGCCATCTTGGCTTTTATGTTTATTGTATTTCTGTTTCTCAAAAGTGCACCAACAAATAAGCATGAGCAAAAGGAAACAATGGGTGAGCCCGGCGAGCCCGATCTCGAGAAAGGCGGTGATGCTCACGACGCCAACGACGGGTTGGCAGACATAAAACGTGAACAAAATTTTTTTCATAACCCTGGATCTGTCGACATTTCTTCAACCTCCAGTCAGAAAAGTGAAGAACCTGCAAAAACCGCAGGAACGGATGAGGCTTTGGATGGTCCCGCAGTATCCCAGTAATTTGGGACAGCGAAGAAACTGAAGAAGTCTTCATAGATAATAGCACAGCTTACTGCATTTACATAAGATAATACACACATTAATTCGTTGCTGATTTCTGTAAGTTATAAATAACAGACTGGGATCCAAATGCATTTCCTGTGCCCACTTCAATCTCAGTCTACTTTATGCAAAATAGTGCCTGGTCGTGGCCAGCGCCGTGCTATATAACGCACTAAAGCGAAGAGGCTTGAGGTGAGAAATTTAAGTTAAAAACTGGAAGCATTTAATATCGGTTTGTGCTTTTGGTCCAATCCTCCTCTTTCATCTCGATTTGAATCCTTCGTCTTGAAACTGCTATGAATTTAAATGTAGGATATTGCAATAAAGATGAAAAATGCCGTTCGAATAATAGCCTGGTTTAAGTACTGTTAGCCCAACTGTGGCTAAGTAAAGCGTAAAAATTACTAACGGTTGATTATCTGATTTGTTTGTGTCGGATTATCTTAAATATACCAGTGCTTATAAGTTATGTTACGCCTTTTTATTAAGTCCACTTTCTCCTCTGATTTAAACATCCTTCGCATAGTCCAACAGCCAGCACGAAGAGCACTCGGTATCTTATTCAAGGCAAGACGTCAGACACGTGTTTTCTTGTATAAATTACATGCACTACACAATTAAGCAAAGATACGTAGAGGATAGTTAGGCAAGTAGAAGCCTGGATCGTTGAATCTCAGGTTCTTGTCCAGCTTGCTGATGGCTTTAATCTCAGCATCGGTCAGGTTGAAGTTAGTGTGCTCCAAGTTTTGTTTCAGACGAGTAACGTCGTTGGACTTGGGAATGACAATGGCACCTCTCTGGGTAGCCCATCTCAGCAACACCTCTGCTGGCGTCTTGTTGTGAGCTTTGGCAATGCTGACGATAGTGTCGTTCTCAAACAGCGGAGTGATTTCTTTGGCAAGCTCGGAGAAAATGTCTGGTAGCTCCAGGAAGGACTGAGGGCCATAGGAAGAGTAGGCAGTGAATGCAATTCCCAAGTCCTTGGCCAAATTGAACAGATCCTCTTGGACAAGGTAAGGGTGGTGCTCGACTTGCAAGGCAGAGATTGGGTGTCTAGCATAAGTGTTCAGGTCGTAAATAGACTGAGCAGAGAAGTTGGAGACACCAATGGATCTGGCGATACCAACATCAACCAAAGCCTCTAATGCCTCCCAAGTCTCTCTGATAGGGACCTTGGCGAGCTCGACCTTGGATCTCTCTTTGTCTGTCCACCAGGCTGGAAATTCAATCTCAGCCGGGTCAACATATCTCAAAGCAGTAGGAAAGTGGATCAGGTACAGGTCAATGTATCCGAGTCCCCATTTCTCGTTCTGTAGCTTGCCGAACTGGAGAGCCTTTTCCTTCGAGTGGTAGTTGTTCCACAGCTTAGTGGTGACGAAAATCTCCTCTCTAGTAACGAGACCATCGGCAATGGCCTTTCTGATACCCTCACCGGCCTCGATCTCGTTCTGATAGTCGTAGGCACCATCAAAAGCTCTGTACCCGACCTTGATGGCGTTGTAAACGGTCTCTGCGGTCTTATCTCTTGGCACTTTCCACAACCCGAAACCGACCTGGGGGATCTCGTAACCGGATGCCAATTTTACAGTTGCGTTAGCCATGTTTGTCTATTAAGTGAAAGTAGAAATTTAATTGATTTACTCAAGAAAGAATCTCAATTGAGGGACATTTTACCAGCTGTGTGGCATTGCAATATATAACTTCCTATTTATATGGCGGTTGGGAGAACATTTTCCGAGAATCTATAGTTCAAGTTGCGTAAGCGTGCGCGAAAGCTCGCTATGCTTACGCAAAACCTTGTGTAAATGATTAATGTAAAGCTCGTGACAAAGGAAGCTGAGGGGAGCGCTGAAGTCAGTATCTCAACTTAGGTTGCAAGCCCAGGTCAACCCGGAGTCCTTTACTCTTCAGTGGTATTGGTACCCTCTCCAGCCTTTCCCACCTTCACTAGTCTCAACAACCGACCAACGTATTGCGGCTAAACGCACGTAATCTCCTCGGCCTGTGCCTCTGCATATTGCGGCTAAATCCTCAAATTTTTAGTCATCCTGCATCCTGCAGCTTCTCGAATGACTACACCGCTTGGTAGCACTGGCGTCACACATGCTTTGCAAAATGCATGTTCCCCATGCGTATTGTTCTCCGAGTAAATGTTGCTCCACATTAGGGCAGAAGTACGGGGAAGAAAAAACTCAAAGCTCGTGTTCTCCGCTCTACAGCTCAAAATAATAGCAGCTTTTTGTGCCCAGCGTTGTCTGACCTATTGAAGAACGGAGTTTTCTGCGTTTTGCCTTACAAAGTACTACAAGTAGTACGGTTTCCACGAGCAGGCACGCATTTGGTGAGCACAAGTGGTTCTATAGCCTTGCACGCGAATTCCACGTCTGCAGGAAACTTCTTTCAGAGACTACGTTTTTTTTATTTCGACTCAGGAGTCGCGCGGCTGCACGCGAAATAGCATCGGCCAGAAAGCTGGTAACACAAGCCACCCGCAAGCGAATCAGGCACAAAGAGGCAGAAATCACACGCGCTGGTACATGTCTTTACAGTGATGCCAACAAGCTCGGACCCAGTCAACTTTGGCTATACAAAGCCTTACGATGCACCCGATACCGTGGCCTCGGGGTTTGACTCCGGAGCGATAAGAAATGGCCATGCAGTGGGAGCTCAGCCGACTGATACAGACTCGTCGCACCTATTAGCAACTCCTCCATCAGCTAAGCCATCTGCGAGATTATCAAGCGTATCGTCCAATGTCAATGGGGCCACAGGTGTGGAAAAAGACGGCGACCTGTCAACGCCAGGATCAAAGAAAAGAGTCAGGACCGGCTGTCTCAACTGTAGAGAGAGGCACAAGAAGTGCGATGAAAAGAAACCCACGTGCAGTAATTGCGCCAGAAAGATGGAGGTATGTAGATGGCCTCCCACGAAGCCGCCACCTCCACCACCCAGGCCCAAGAGACCATACCGCAAGAGGAAGAAATTGAACGAAGATGGCACTCAGCTGGGTAGCTTGGCCACCCCTGTTATGGTTGGGTGTGTTCCAACTGCACCAAACACGGATGTGCCGCCTATTGAAACGACCACTCCGAGCATGGGGAACCCACTGCTCGAGAACTACTCCAAGAACCTTGAAAATGTTGAAAACTCGCTAAAGTCCAAGGAAGAAGAACCGTACTCCTCTCATACTAAGCCTAAGATACGAACACCAGCCGACGTTAACCTTGAAGAAGCCAATCAAGGAGCGTTTAGCAGACTGCCTCTCAAGATGATACTCAATAGATCTGGCTCACCTGGCCTCAAAGACCATAATAAGCAAGATCGCCAGGTTCTGGGCCACGAAATCCGTGTTCCCCATTTTGACTTGTACGAGAAGCCAGAGTCACAAGTGAATCTCTCGGCTTCTGAGCCGACTGGCATCGACATGTCCGATCAAGGGAAGACTACAAGCAATGCACCACAGGCTAGTCCTTTCAGCTTTGACTACTTGCTAGAGTACACTGATCTATCTAATACGTTTAGGGACTACATGTTCTCCAACGCATCCAGCTTTGTGGATATGAACAGCAATTTCTCGGGAGTAAACTTCAATAACTTGCTGCACACTCCGGTTGTCGGGGAAAATTCTCCAGATATTTTCAATAACTCGCATGGCTTTGCGGACAACGCTTCTAATACTGCTGTATCACCCAATTACGAGACTGGCCAGCAGCTGCAGATTGGAAAGAGCATATCACTTGTTTCTTTGTCAAATAAAGCAAGAGAGAGTAGCCAGAAACATCTTGAACTCTCGCACTTTGAAGAGATTGTTCTTTTCAAGAATTACCTTTACGAGGTTGCCCCATGGCTGGACATGTTCGACCACACGAGGCAGTTCGGCCTCAAGATACCCCGTCTTGCGAAAAGCAACACTTGCCTTCTCTATGCAATATACGCCATAGCTTCCAGACAGCTGGAGAAGACCAATAAGCTGTACAACGCAAAGACTATAGCTATTTACCGCTCGTCGCTGGAATACCTTATTCCCACCGTCAATAAGAATCTTGATATTGCCATTATCAGTGCGTGCGTTATACTCTGTGTGTTCGAGATGATGAATCTGTCCCCCAATGAATGGAGGTACCACTTAGAGGGGTGTTGCGCTCTTTTTAAAGCAGCTAACATCAACGGTTTTGGCGACTCGCTGAAGAGAGGCTTATTTTGGTGCTTTGCAAGAATGGACGTGAATTCCGCCGTTATCGGTGACCAGTCAACTATGATCCCTTGTATTGAATGGCTGCCTAATGATGCCAAGTCCGTATACGAATCAAAAGAGTTGTTCCTCAAGGAGGAAAGCTATGACATGTACGCCAATTACAACGTGTTTCTTTGCGCCAGAGTTTTAAACTTGCTTTCTTCCGATCTCGATAATGAAAATTTCAAAAAAGACTGGATCCATTTATGGCAGGAGTTAAATGACTGGTACATCAACAGACCAGAAGAGCTTACAGAAATTCTAGAGTTCCAGTCCGATTCTATCGGTGTGCATAATTCCGACGGAAAATTCCATTTGTCCCCACAAAGACGAGACTCCGCTATTTCGGTGAACAACGATTGTAAAATGAAAAGTTTCGTAGATGATAATAGCACAGTACAGCCAAATTTCACACCGAGATCCCCTTCAAACCTATCGACATCCACGTCGACGTCATACAACACACATTATAATGACTCTACAAGTATACCATATATTCTGTTCGACAATGGGCCTGCAGTCTCGTGCAACCAGCTCTATCACATGGCAATTATTTTGCTACTGCAAAATAAGCCAAGGTCTTTTAAAATCAAGCCGGGGCAAAACAGCACCAAACCAGTTACATGGCATGCGCAACGGATTGTCGGCATCAGTTTGTATAACGATCATCACGGATGCTGGAATAATTCAGTCCAGACTTTATGGATTGCTGGAAAGGTTCTCTCTCATCCCACCGAAAGGCATGTTATAGTAGAGTTGTTGAATAAAATTGAGGCCACTACGGGGTGGTTTATGAATTTTAGGATCAAGGATTTACAGGATTATTGGAACGGCAAAGGCGTTTTGTAATTCACCAATATAGTTCTCTAATTTGGCTGTATATGAAGCAGGGTAAACTGTCATACTAATAGTGACTTCAAAAACCAGGGAACAAACTTGATGTTTAAAAATATACGTAAAGCTTTTTTATAGTGTGTTTCCCAGTAGATTTTGTCTAATGAGACTTTTAGGGACCAGTTCCCTCTTGTAATTGGTAAAACGGTGTAATCTAAATTGGAATTGGAAATAAAAAAAATTGCAGCCATGCTTTAAATTTCAATGGCGCCTGTAAGTTGAATGTCAAGCACGGACTTGCCAACATAAATAGGATAGGAACCCTGTTGTAATCCCCACTGCTGGCTGCTCACATCCCACGTAGATAAATCCCGTCTGGTCAAGTCAAATCTGAAAGTGCCAGACTCTCCCCCTGGAATGGCTTGTTTATCGAAGCCTCTCAAAACCTTCTCGGGACCACCGGGGATGGATACGTACAATTGCGGAACTTCGGCCGCAGTCATATTACCGGTATTAGTAACAGTTATCTCAACGTATGCTAAAACGTCCCACAAGCTTGGATCTCCACCCTCACTGATTGTCTGCGCTGGTGGCAAGTACTGAGTACTGACTTCTGGTACCAGGGTCACAGATAAGTTGGAGTACTCAAAAGTGGTGTAAGTAAGTCCAAAACCAAATTCATACCGAGGAGTTTTGTTGTTCTTAATGAAGTCTTTGTAGTCAATGTAGGCTCCCTCGGTAAAGTTACTTTGAGGAAAATAAATGTTCAAATCACCTTCAGGTATTGTGGGATCGGCTAGCGCCCCGTAATCGAAAACAGATTTAGCAACTGTGTAAGGGAGTCTGCCTGATGGAGATTGCTTGCCATACAAAATTTCGGCCAAGGCAGCACCAGAATCCTGTCCCGGTAAATGAGCGTAAATGACGGCAGTGATGTTGGGATTTTCAATCCAGCTATCAACAAGTCTAACACCGGCATTGTGAATAACTACAATTGTATTATTCGACTTAGAAGCAACATTTGCAACTAGCTTGTCAGAGTAGGGATCAGCAAGATAAGGACGGTCCCAACCTTCAGATGCATATTCATTAATAAAGACAATATTGGCATCGTTTGCTGGAAACACATCCGGATCTTGCGAGACAAAATCCCAGCTCAGAAAAGTGTCATCATTAATAGCTTGGTGTTGAATAGCGTTGAAAGGGGCGTCAATATAAGATGGAGTGTTGAATCCAGAGCCACCTCCACAAATTAAAGTACCATTTAAGGCCACACCCGGTCCTTTATCGGTTGGAAAAGAACTCGACAAAAACACCTTTTGGATAATGGAGGTATCCACTGCAGAACCGTTAGGATAAGTCAGAGCTGATTCCAGCCCTAAAGACCATGGATCCCAACTTAAATTCGTTTTTACATTTCCCGAGGGTGCAATAGCATCGTAGCCGTAAAGACCAAGAGCAGTGGGTTTCTTCAGTGGCAAAGCGTTGTTTGTGTTTTTCACCAATACATGTCCTTCAACTGCCCCCTGAAATATAGTTGCTTTTGAGGCAGGATTTCTACCATCTACTATTTGTTGGGCCTCAAATAAATCTAAAGGCAAACCAAACCCTGGATCTTTAGATATGTCCGAAAAGCGGTAGTATGAAGCGGCAATGCGAATAGCCATATCGTCTAGTCGATCCTGGCTCAAGCTACCATTGGATACAGCAAGTGTAAGATTGCCATCTTGCCAATACTCCGAGGAAGGCATTGTCATGTCAAGACCAGCCTCAGCAGAGGCGATTCCTGTATGCTGAGCTCCCCAATCGGTTACAACAAAGCCCTGAAAACCTAACTCGCTTTTCAATAACCCATTCAATATTTTACTATTTTGCGACGAATACGAATTGTTGACACGATTATAACTGCACATAATTGATCCAGCTCCGGCTTTAACAGCATCTTGAAATGGCCATAAGTACAACTCGTGAATAGTTTTATCATCAATGTTACTTGAAACTGATTGGTTAAAACTATCTGGCAACATCATTGGTGGGTTTCTATTTGTCTCTTGCTCGTTCAGTATGAAATGTTTAACGCATGCAGCTACATTCTCTTGCAATCCTCTAACGGTCTGGCCTATCAAAGCTCCGGAGAGAAATGGATCATTGGCAAAGCCTTCCCAATTACGTCCACCTTTTGCAATCCGTCCTAAAGGGCCAGCAACAGGCCCTAGCGCTACGTCAATGCCCTTCTTTTTGAATTCAGAGCCCATGAACAATGCACGCTCGTAGGCTAAATTCCTATTCCAAGATGCACCGACATGAATTCCAGCAGGATACGAGTTTACCATTGTGGTTCCTCTTACTCCGTTTCCTGCATCTTGCAAAGAAAGACCGGGAAAATTTAGACGAGGAACAGACCCAGAGAGTGAAGCGCTAGTCGTGGCTGAAGTAAACCCATACGTCATGTTGTTCTTTTCGTCGTTTGTCATTTGACCAACTAGTGCCTTAGCCTTTGCAAAAGCTTCTGCCCATTGCCCTTTACCATCCATCTGTGGGGTGGGATAAACAGGTTCTGATCTACCATACGACCAAAACCTCTCTAATGCTTCAAACTGATCTTCGGAAAAACTTGCATCAAAAGAGGTTGTATCAATAGGAGAAGCTACGACCAGATTGAACAAACCGCTCAAGCAGATCGCAGAAACTATTTCGACTTTCATGATAGAATTGCCGACTGAATATTTATGTGACTCTTCCTGCACAAACAAAAAATGAAAGGAGTAGTATTTGCACTCCTATTTATATACATGATCAGAAACAATGGTTTTCATTCCAAGCCAATATACCCCACTTTTTACGAATGCTGCCGAGACTTTGTGATTCCTTCCTATAGTATGACTTTGAACGAGCTGAAATCAACCGAATACAGAAATGTATGGCGCTTAATGAAATTTCGATTCTGGGTTTTTCCGGTGCTGCAGACATGCAGCAATCTTAGTTTCCAACTTCGGTAATATATTTTCCATGTTAGCCGTTTTTGATCTTCCCCGCAAAAAAAAACAATAGTATTATGCGTCTAGTAACGTATTCAGGAACATTTATGAATTATTGGTTTCAAGTCTGGCAGCCAGTAGCATTCCAGGTATACAATGTTGCGGCTAAATGCAAGAAGTTTATAGCTTGAAACTTTTGCTTTCGGAAGAACATAACCATTAAAAACTGTAATTGTTTTAAGCGTTCAGTTGTATTTTAACTGATTTCCTACGTACTAGCATATTTATTTTCCTCGACTTGACTGTTAACGAGGTCTGCTGCCCTTGAATTTGTTCTTTACTAGGATCCAAAGTTTCTGGTAATTTTTAATAAGGTGTGCTTGAGTTATTCTATTAGACAGCAAAGAGAAAAGCAAAGAAGTCTGCTAAATTCGGAATATCTAAATTTCAGTCGTGCGCGAGGTCAATAATTTGCATTGGCAGTGCTCAAGAATTGAAGCGCTATTGTTCTCGAGACTCACTACTATGTAATCAACTTTCAACATTGTCTCGAATTATGCCCCTTTCTTTCTTCACTCGTTCAAAAGCGTTGAACGATTGCTTGCTCCAGTTGCGTTCATTGACTTTCAGTGCCAAAATGAAACACCTACTCACCCATCTCTTTTCTTCCGCTATCCTCTTCACGATCTTATTGTCTTGATAAGTAGAGATGCATTTCTCTCCTTCCTCTTCACCTTGATGCGTATGGCTACAAAATTTTGGATTGTCATTCAAGTTTTTCTTTTGAATTCAAAGTTCATCGTCAGGCTACTCTTACCACTGCATGCAATAAGAGCTTTTCCCTGCACAAAATGAAAAGTCGCGTGAAAAAATTCTGTAGGTCTCGTTGTATCGGTTTGATTGCAGCTTCTCTCCAATATGATGTAGTCGGAAAAACTGTTTTGGGAAATCCAGCACGAGACTAAATCTGCATCAGATGGCTCAGTGGAAATGCTATGTTAGGGGTTTTCTATAAATGCAAATATTTTAAAGAGCTTTTAGCTACTGCATATTACCTGCCGCAATTGCACGGCGCGCATTCTGTTCCTATTCTATGATTCTTACTCACACACCACTCGTCCGAAGGCTATCGAAAGCAACAATTTTGAGAGCATATAACTCAGTACAATAAGACGCTCACATTTGCTTACTCTGTGAACGGTGACCACGCATTAGGCGTTTTAGCATTAACCAGGCAGAATGGATTTATCCATTCAAGCGCTGAATAGGTTGACATACGACAAATCTATTTCCTTATATAACCAATCTAAATCAATCTTTGTCCGGCTATTATATTTATTGAAGGCATAATGCACAGATTTCAATTGCGTAGTCCCACTGGTCGCCAACTCTGATAGGGGCATATCCGAAACCGGTAATGTGCAGAGCTCCAGTAAATTTCAACACCAGCCTGAAAGTAAACAGCTGCTATTCTCAAGCAAGGACGTTCTGCTACACTTATTAGCTAAAACTAATTGCAAGAGGCTTGAGCAGCTATGAAGTTTGTCGGTTCTTTCAAAACAGAAGAGAAAGTATCATTCTCTCAAAACACTTTCCGACTGGCGATTTCAACTTCTCAATTTATTGACATGTCGCTGCCCCAAGCGTCATCATAACCTTCGTCGTCATCATCATCATCTTCTTCTTCTTCTTCTTCTTCTTCTTCTTCTTCTTCCTCATTCATTAATATGTCATCAGGAATCTCGTCGTCGTAATTGTCTTCACTTTCGCCGTTATGAGATTCGGTATCGGTACCATTATCAGAAGAGTCTTCACCGTTCATATCGGTAGTGAAATTTCGGTCTTGCCCTAAAATAGCCCGCAAAAACTCTAATGGCATTCTTCCTTCCACTTCACCCGCTACTCCTGCAAGAAGGTCTCCCATGGGCACAAGTCTTTCTCCGTGAGCACGGGACTTGAAAACTTTCTTCCTAAGCTGTAAAAGGAAAGTCAGGTTAATTAGCATTTTGTTTAAATTCATCACCCTTGACTCATTTCTAATCCCTGATTCTCCGGCTCCAATAAACCCGCCAGCAGGCTCTCCGTGACTATTCAAATATGGAGTCTCCAAATCCATATGCACATGACATTTCCGATCGTACAGCACGATTCTATTATCAAAAGGACAGTAAGTCAAATCGAGAGAACTTTTTACGTCACACTTGTGATCAGATGCGGCCCCAGAAATCAGGCGCTCAGTAACAACACCACACCAAAGACAAATACTGAGGGTCTTTGAAGGGTCTTGAAATGGTTTTAAAGACAAAAGTTGTGAAGGACTTTTGAAAAAAAAACACAAGGGCTGAAACCCCGGATGCTCAATAAAGAGGGCCATTTTGTGAATAGGAGGGTCGGTCCCTTCTGATAATGCGTCTTCTCGCTCCAATGTCAGTTGCTCTCCTGAGTTAGTAATCGAAAAACTTAGTAACTGTGTTAGTGTTGGTGTGCCCTGTAGATCAAATGTGTCAAATGTCTCCGAAGAAGAACTATCACAGCGCAATATGTGTTGCAACAAACACATATTATGTTGAAGTCGACCGTATACCGCAATAATCAAGACAGTCAGCATGTGCCTATACAAGTCATTTTCGTAAATGCCAAGCTCGTTGTTCGTAAGACGCAATATACTACTCTTGAAAGGAATGGTGTCGACATCCGTAAGCAAATTGCCTTCAGGAAGCCGATTAGCGACCCATTGTACTATATTGGGCTCATTTTTGACAGCAAAAGTAAAGGCAGAAATAGTCCGTTGTACAATTTCTGATGCTAGAACATCAACGGTGCGGCGAAATGTGTAGCGAGCATCAAAGTTTTTCAAAAACCTGGCCACGAAGCCGGCATCGTTTATGTTATAGGAGCACTGAACATTATCTTCAGCAGGGGATGTATCAAAGGCAGACACTACGAGAAAGAAATGCATCATAGACCTCAAAAGTTCATAATTGTTTTCACTCAAAACATCTGTAAGTTTTGTTTTGCCTTCGACTCTCGACACTATTTCGCTTAGTTCAATGGTGTCACCGAGTAATCGAGATAAAACGTATTTTGCTCCCGTAAGATCCAATTTGCTCCAATATTGGAACTTCAAAAGAATGCTTGAGATATGGCTCCTCAATGGTGTCTTCTCGGTGTCATAGTACTTGGCAGTTTCCATGAAATTCTTAGGGAAAGAAGTCATGTCAGCGTCAATGTTTAGGCTTGTGGGTTGAAAGCAGGGAACAAAGCTATTTCTTATTTCATGACAAAGCGGGCATTCAAAGTCAAACATTCCATCTGGATGCTTTCTTCGGGCTAATTTAAGAGCACAGGACAAATGCATCCCATGCAAGCAGCCAGTGAACACACGTTTTTCAGAGGTGGATCCATTTTGCCTGGTGTAACGCCACCCATGCAAATCACGGTAGTCTTCATTGGAAATATCTGCATCATCAGTAAAGGGGACATGAAAAAAAGCGTTTGAATTCAATATTGTTATTGGGTAGCCAAATGGATCGTCTTTAGTCTCACCTTTCTTACAAATGACGCATACTCTTGATTCAGAAGAGCAGCCCTCGTGAGAATCATGAGAATGAGTATGTGCCTCGTCGTGAGCTTTCTCTTCAGCAAAAAAATGACTGTTTTCATCCACAAACTTCTTTTGTTGCCTTGCCATTTTTTCCAAGAGTTTCTTCTGCCTTTTTTGAGCGAGCCTATGTGCTTTTTCCGCCTTCGTTTCAAATCCTTCAACAGTTGCTTTGTATTGGTCTATGGTGGATTCCCCAAACTCTTCTACCAGCATCGATTTTACGTTACTATTAAGCAGTAAGATGGCATCTAAGATACGTTGGGCTTTGTTGACACATTTGTTGTGAACAAATTCAGCTTGAATGATGCGGAATAGTTCCTGGGGCAACCCAACAGAAAGGAGCGCATCGATGTCTTCAGCTTCTTTAGTTTCAAGTACAATCACATGCAGCAAATGTAAAAGATGACCTAAATACTCGTCATTCTCTTGCTTTATTACTACCTGCAATAGATAACGCACCATTGTCATGAAATCGTGTGACCTGTAAGTGGCCTCTACATTTTCAAAACCAGCAGGAGATTTGTTACCATGACCATATTCAATAATAGCTGGAAGCAGCACGCCTTTCTCACTTTTTTTCTTCGAATGGGCAATCTTCTCAGAAAGAAGAGTCTCCAGGTCATCAACAGACTCACCCTTAAACGCAAATGAAAGATAATCAACATGCAACAAATACTCCTTTTTGAGTGTGTATTTTCCCAAATCGCTGTAACCAGATGGTGGAGTATAGTCCGCGATCTCGTCAACAATTTCCTCCAAGCGTGCTAAAGAAAGGTTATGTTCATCCGACAAAAGCTTTTTGATCTTTGAAAACTGAGCAACATCTTTAGTAAGAAGAATAGCAACTTTTTTCTTTAAGAGCAGATCATTGTAATCTTCCAGCGACATTGCGTTGTTAAAGTAGATTCTGAAGGTAAATACATGGTAGATGAATTGAATGTACATGTCCACCAACAAAAATAACTTTTCTTCAAAAACTGTGTTGTTGAAATCCAACTTGTGGTCCATCTTTCCAAAAAACGTGTCCTTGAGGCCGAATTTCTCGCTCGTAAACAGTAAAAATTGACTTGGGGAATAGGTCGCAGCAAAAATCTGTATCAAATACAGGAATCGTACAGGTTCAAAATAGCTTGAGGCGTAGTCAAGTTGATACTCTACGCTGTAACCATTTCTTTTCCATAACCCAGCATTGATCTGGCTCTCTAGCGCAAAATAGTTTATGGCAGAAGTAAGACAGTATCCATAATTTCCGATTCCCAAAGAATCACCAAAAGTCACAAGGAAATTATCTGAAAGATTGACAAAAGAATGGGTAAAAAACTTATAATTGCGCAAAATCTCTGCCATTAAACTGTGCAACGGAAGCAGAAAAGAGGCACGGTCTGATAGAATGTTGACTTCAGAAAAGCTTTTAACGCCATCCATGTCCGCCAAGCCAATCGATCCCTCGGAAGCCAACCCTGGAGTAAAACCAATTGCCATACTTGAATCCTGGCTCGCTATTGCCTGAAACAAAAATTCAATGACTTCATCCAGTTCTGGAGAAGGCCCTTTCAGTGATCCCACAATACTTCCCAGCACCCCTATGGTGGGCTGAAAGTTTGCCACTACTTGAAATTCCTCTACGAATTCCAAATTTTCCCGTTCCACGTGATTGCCGGTTTTCCTTTTTAGGTAGCTGGAACCCTGGAAGTATGCAAAAATGTGTATTATATATATGAGAAACTCCTTTTGGAGAATCTTGATGTCTTTAGCGGTCATGTTTTTCAGTAGGTCATTAAAGCAGCGTGTAGCAGTCACGGCACATAGGATGCGACGCCGCTCTTCAAGGCTGAGAGGTGGCTTGAACGTTGCAAAACGGTAGCTGAAAGAAACAGAAAACTTCTGCAAAATGTAGAGCGCGCTGGAGAAAAGGTACTCTATATTCCCCGTTTCAACAAGGTATGACGAAGTAGCTTCGTCTAGAAATACCTGGAGTCTAAAGTCGTTCATGAGCGATAGTCCGTACTCCCTGTCCTGAGAGAAGGCAATGGCATCCATGGCTGGTAGCAGGGGAATAACCTCATCCGTGAGCCTGCGGCGGTTTTCCTCAGATGCCGTAAGCGTAGGCACGAGGTATTTTGCCAGCACACTTCTCGCCAGCTTTGGTAATCTAGGCGAGAGATAGAAGAAGTACTGCAAAAAAGATGCGCCTTCTATAGCAGCATCCCCTCTAGGTTCAGCAAAATGGGTGCGCATTTCAAACGGCAATGACGGATTGATAGGCGAAGGGATCGGGTCGATCTTTACAAGCTTTTTCCCAAAAAACTTAGGAATGCCAAACATTTCAGTAAGAAGCCCGATGGAACCCTTGTTGTTGTAACTCGAAAGTATGTGATTGGGGCTATCGTCGATGTCATTTTTCGCTTCTTCAGAAAATACGGAGCAACCCAGGAAGAGCACGTTAATAAGAGCCACCCTAAACCGTTCTGCCACAGCGTGATTACCGTGCTCGTACAGGTAATACATAAATGAGATCATCGCAGATGTCACGGTCAAAGCTGTGTCGTACATGGCAGGCATCACAGATACCTCCAGGCCACTTCTATACAACGCTAGATAGCTCGTCTTGAGCTGACCTACCGATCCTTTCCACAGGGCCACCCTGCCACTGCGATCAATCTCTTGCGTGAGACGTATCAGGCGGATTTCAACGGCGTCCGTATCATCAGAATCAAACCCTTCTGGTCTACGATTTGTTTCCTCAAAATAAGCATAAAAAGAGTCTCTTAGGCCGTTGAGTGCCTCGTCGACAGTGTGATATTCATCGTTCCAGACGCACACGCACCAGTCCCCTGCTCCATTTTCTTCTGGATCGTCGTCGGATGTTTCTTCACACAAAAAATCAGAAGCACTACGTGTCTTGAACCTCCTGAAATAGTCTTCCAGTACATCGGCAAAGTTTTTGCCTCCATAATTTTCATCGCAATAAGCCTCATATACCTTTGTCTTTCCGGCCAACAACATCTGACTGTCACATGCAAGCGTATCAACTATATAACCCACAAAGAACTCCACTAGTTCGTCAATGCGCTCCTCAAGTTCTTCGCTCACTTCTAGCCAATGAGCATCCTCTTCATGCCCATGTCGCTCAGCCAAGCAAGAGAGCGGCACTTTCCACGAAGAAGGGTCTCCACAGTCACATATAGCGTTGCCTCTGGATACGTGAGATTGCACATTATGGTCACGGTGTTGCTCGACATCAAAGCAATACATGCACATACAGCAGGTCTCATCAACTCCGCAATCAAGACAGTTGTAGACCATCTCACCGGCAGGTATCACTCTGCCGCAGGCTCTTCCCTTATGGCTGTAGTCAGTCCTTTTGCCTTGTTCCATGAACTGCTCTATAGTTTCCGCAGTATAATCATCTGTGTAGCAAAGGTTGACATCAGTCACGCTCGCCGCACCCTGAGGGAACAAGGGCTTTTCCTGCGCTTCTTTTGTGAACGGGCCGCTCAGCCGACCACCATCAGTTAGGCCATAGAGAAAGATTGTATTTAGGAGATTGCCCACAACGGTAGACGAATTTGAGGGGTCATTACGGGTCTGTTTCAGCAGGTATTTGATCTGAGATGCTACACTTGAGTCGTGAACATGGGCGCCCATTATGTGTTCTTTGACCTAGTAAGTAGACAAACCGTCCGTTGTAACCTCTAATAGTGATCCACTGATTGAAATTTGAAAAAAAAACGCAATTAGACGTAACCATCTGTATCGCGCATATATATAAAATAATGCTCGTGACCTTCATCACTTGTTCTACGTTCTAAAGACACGGACATGAGTGAAATGGCTCATGAACAGCCATTAACGGTGCTGTGATAGTAGTCACATATTTGACTTTCACTAAGGCTACCGTTTTCGTACGCGGTGACAATTCCTCGCCAGAAGTGCGACAAAAGTGCTATCCAACTGCCTCTCCAAAGAGCCTGAATGGGATCAGCACAAGACCTTAATTCACACCTCCCTTACATCAATACCCCTTAATTCAGTCCAATTATTCACAAACTCATTAGGCACATTACATCTATTAAACATTTCTATATATTAGAACTCGGTTGTCACCACCTTGGCAATGTCGTGCGATCCAGGGAAGTTCTTATCGATATCTTCCTCAGCAAGAGGCACCTTTGGTGTCCAATAATGCTCTAAGAGAGGTATACAAACACCCGTCCAGATAGTCAGGGCAACGGTGAAGCCAACGCAGTAGGCGTATCCGTTAGTTCTCTCGTAGAAAGGTGCACTGTCGGATGGGAATAAGTTCTGCTGTAATGGAGTAGAGACAACACTACCAAGCACAATCATCCATGGGATAGTCACTGCCCTCAAGTATGGATCGTGCGCACATGCAATGTTACACCATCCAGTCAGAATAGGGGTGAAACTTCCATACACACCGGTCATGGTATAGCCAGCCATTCTCAGCTTCTCAGAATGGTTCGGTGATGCCAGCATCGAAGTCGCCACAGTCAGTAGGAGGCCAACAGCAAGGCAGACTGGCCACCTTCTACCAATCTTGTCACAAACGATACCTGTTCCAATCATGAATACGAGATTCACACCAGATATACTGGTGGGGATATTGTTCACTTGGGACGTAGTCCATGTACCGAGGTACTTTAGATAGAGAATGTAAAATTGAATCATGTAAGAGCAGCACGTCAACGTCCATAAGCCATAGCCTATTGGGAAAACCCAGAATTGCCATGACTTCAACACAGGAATGATTTTTTTGGGGTTGAACTTTAGTCTTTCGTTCAACTTGCCATCCTTCTTCAAATAATCCACCATTATATCCTTCTCTTCTTGGCTTAGCCACCAGCTCTTGTGAGGAGAGTGAGGCAACTCAGGAATAGCAATCAGACCCCAAACCACCACTGGGATACCAATGATAAAATCAAAAATGAAAAGCCACTTCCAAGCACTCAACCCTCCTGTACCATCCATGTTCGAGTAGAGACCAGACTGAATATAGGAAGAAGTAGCCTGACCAATGACACCAGAAATAACGAAGAATCCCGATCTCCTCATGAGCTCGTTTTTTCTGTAAAGACATCCCAGCATATAATGAGTGCTTGGATTAGCAGAAGACTCAAAGAGGCCGATTAAGAATCTGATCGCACAAATTTGGTTCATAGTTGTACACTTAAAGGTCAACAGGACACAAAGAGACCACAGCAGATCCATCGCTGGCAAAAAAAACCTCGGTCTCAAATAACCTGCCAAAAACGTCATGGGAATGGACCCGATAATCAGACCAATGTTGTACCAGGTGTTGAACCAAGAAAGCTCGTTGTGGTGGCCGAATCCCAGTTCTTCCTTCATGCCTGAAGCATAGGCATTAGAGATGTTGGTCTGGTCTAGATACTTGAGGAAGAATGCCATACACGCATATGTCAAAATAAAAAAGTCTGTTTTAAGAACAATCTTCTTTTCCTCCACAGGCGTTCCTGGAGGGAACCATTCGTACCACTTTTGCTTCTGCTGATGCTTCGTATCTATTGATTCAACGTTGGCCTGCGTCTCAGCCAGGGGCTGTGTCTTTTCAATCGAATCTATGGAAGACATAATGAGTTCCTCTGATCGCTCCTCTTCTGAGCTAAGAAAGCCCTTTTGTGAAACCAGAGAGGGCAGATCGCATTATATATTCCTCACGCCTAATTTAATAGTCCACTATCAAAGAAAAAGAAAAAAAAGACCGTTACGCAACACCGCTCCGCTCAAAATTGCCCTATTTGGAACTGACGGTTATCTTGCCTTATGTCACGTGCAAATTTGACTGGAATAGGATTGCATTTACCGCGAAAAAAAAGTCCGAATCTGCAAAAATACTAAGTGAATTTATTTCCAGAGCAGCATGCGCAAGAGCAGCCACACATTTGGTTGTCGGACTTTCAAGAAATTAGATTAGAGCAAAAGCTGCAGTCTGACCGCAAAATGGCTGCAAAAATTCTACTATGGGCAACAATCTCGTGATGGCCACGAATGATATGTGCGCCTTTGTCCGCTAGCGGATCTGTGATATCGTAAAGGTTCTTCTTTTGGCACGACAGGGGCATTTCTGATCTGCTTTTTCCTATCTAAGTGGTTGTTGAACTGTAATTATTGCGATTTGTGAACCATTCAAACGAGTGAATGACTCTGTGTTTGCCGTTTGAAAAATAGGGTCTACAGGCTGTAAACGAAGAGCCACATATCATATGAGGGACGGAATCTTTCAAACAAAGTCTTGTGACTTTCTTAGCATCGGCACTTTTAGAAGTCACGCTATACCTTTTTCCCTTCATTCCATTTGTATCCCTACTGCCTGCCCCCTTGATCTTACTGCATTTTTTTTGAGATATGCATGTGTGAGCGGAGATTAGACCAAACAGGAAATTTTTAATGGAGTATTTGCAATACTAAAATTATTTAGTCAGCGGAGATTTCTGCTGCATAATTCGCTTTGGCCGATGATATGAGTAAGGATAGGCAAACTTTTTTCAGGCTGTCGCAATTTGTCTCTTGTTGTTGAGCGACAGATAAACCAGAGCGTCGTAGGGAACTTTGGAATCATTAGGCCAATTTGACTGTCCATAATGCAAGCTCAAAAAGTCCAAATCGCCATTGATAGGGGCGGAACGTTTTGCGATGTGTGGGCCAACATTCCCGATAAGGGAGAGATCGTCTTTAAGCTCTTGTCCGTTGACCCCAGCAATTATCCAGACGCCCCTGCAGAGGGAATAAGGAGGGTCCTTGAGATTGCTACCGGTAAAACTATTGAAAGAGGCGAAAAGCTGGACGGTAGTGTCATTGAGTGGGTCCGTATGGGGACGACCGTAGCGACAAATGCTTTGCTTGAAAGGAAGGGTAAAGGTTTTGTCTTTGTTACAACTAAAGGTTTTCAAGATGTACTTGAGATTGGTACCCAAGCCAGACCGGAGTTGTTCAATCTGAGAGTGGAAAAGCCCACTATTCTTTACGACGGAGTCGTTCAAGTGAACGAACGTCTGACGGTAGAGACTTCCAGTGATGATCCTACGCAGGAGGAGGTTGCTGATTCGAATGATCCCAACCTTGTGCTGACTACCTCCGGTACGATAGTGCGCATCGTCCAGAGGCTCGATCGAGAAGATACGAGACAAAAATTGCAGCAGGTGTACGACAACGGATGCTGTAACATTGCCGTATGTTTGGCGCACTCATACTTGTACAACCAGCACGAACTGGAGATCAAAGAGATTGCGGAGAGCATTGGTTTTGAGCATATTTCCTTATCTTCTGAGGTATCAAAAAGCATCAATTACTTGAACCGTGGTAACTCAACTTGCATCGATGCTTATCTCACGCCCCATGTCCAGGAGTATGTTGACGAGTTCATAAACTCATTTTCTACTGTACCCAGAGTCGAATTTATGAAGTCTGACGGAGGTTTGACACTTGCAAAGTCATTCAGGGGTATTAATGCTATTTTATCTGGTCCTGCTGGAGGCGTTGTTGGTCTTGCAAAGACTTGTTATGAAAACAATGCCATCATTGGTTTCGATATGGGAGGTACCTCTACCGATGTATCACGAGTCCACGGCAATGCTTTTGACATCAGCTTTGAGAACAAGACGGCTGGTATTGAGAACTGTGCTCCCCAGATGAATATTCACACAGTGGCAGCAGGTGGAGGGTCTATTTTAAAATGGGAGAATGGCTTATTTCATGTCGGCCCTGAGTCTGCAGGCGCTCATCCTGGACCTGCTTGCTATAGGAAAGGTGGACCTTTAACCGTAACCGATGCGAATTTGTTTTTGGGAAGATTGGATGTCTCTCGTTTCCCTCATATCTTTGGTAAAAGCGGAAAGGATCCTTTAGACGTTGAAGCTACTACTAGAAAGTTCCAAGAGCTGACTGAAACTATCAACTCAGACACAGGAAAGCAAATGACTCCACACGAAGTAGCGCTTGGCTTTTTGAGAGTCGCTAACGAGACCATGGCTAGATCTATCA
The DNA here is from genome assembly GCA_003706235.2 of Wenyingozyma naganishii. Taxonomy (NCBI): domain Eukaryota; kingdom Fungi; phylum Ascomycota; class Pichiomycetes; order Pichiales; family Pichiaceae; genus Wenyingozyma; species Wenyingozyma naganishii. The sequence goes on along the minus strand of PPKS02000010.1, from coordinate 474,893 downwards.
GACACATTACGGAGGCTCGTGGTTTCGCTACAAAAGATCACACTCTGGTATCCTTTGGAGGAGCTGGTTCTCAAAACTGTCTTGCAGTAGCGAGAAATTTGGATATCAAAAGAGTTCTGATCCACAAGTACTCGTCAATATTGTCAGCCTATGGTATTGCCGTTGCCGACGTAACATACGACATTAAGGAGCCTTTTTTGAAGCTTTATAACGAGCAGTCTTATGCTGAGGCGTTGGCTATTGTGGACGAGTTAAAGAGAAGAGTATTAGCTGTTTTGATTGAAAAACAGGATGGCTCGAGACCAATGACGCCTGAGTCTGTAACATATGAAGTGACGTTGGGCATGAAGTACAAGTCGTCAAATACGACTTTGCGTGTGCCAGGAAATGACTTCAAGGCAAACTTCTTAGCTGCTCACAAGCGTGAGTTTGGTTTTAACTTAGGAGATAATATTCCTATTTTCTTCAATGGCATCTACGTCAAGGGCATTCACAAGTCTGATTCTGATAAAGAAACTCATGTGACTGAAGAACTAACTAAGTTGGAAAAGCATTTAGTTGAGGATAAAAATTTATCACAAACAAGTCAGAGTATTTACTTTGACGAGGGTAAATTTGAGGGTAAAGTGTATGACTTAAGCAGTCTTCATCCAGGTCATGTTGTCAAAGGACCCGCACTCCTTACAGATAGTACCCAGACAATCCTGATTGATCCATTTTCTGAAGCTACCATTACTGCTGACCACGTGAACATTGACGTACTAGACATCACTGAGAAGAGCAGAAAGAACAACGAAGTGGTCACTGCAGACACACCTCTTTCTGCAGCAGACCCTATACTGTTGACCGTTTTTGGGCATAGGTTTATGGCTATTGCAGAGACTATGGGCAGAGTTCTTCAGAAGACATCTATATCTTCGTCTATCAAAGAAAGACTAGACTTCAGTTGTGCAATCTTTGACCCAGACGGAGGACTGGTTGCTAACGCTCCTCACATTCCTGTTCACTTGGGATCAATGCAGTACGCCATCCAGTACCAGCATAAACTGTGGTCTGGCAGGTTAGAGCCCGGTGATGTACTAGTTTCTAACCACCCTGAAGCCGGAGGAACTCATTTACCAGATATTACTGTTATTACCCCTGTCTTCCACAACAATGAAATTGTCTTTTATTGTGCATCTAGAGGACATCATGCCGACATTGGAGGTGCCGGTATCACTGCTATGGCACCAAACTCTAGAGAATTGTGGCAGGAGGGAGTTTCTATTAAATCATTCAAACTTGTCAGCAAAGGTGTATTTGATGAGGAAGGCATTGTGAAACTTTTCATGGAGGCTGCTAACTATCCAGGATGCTCTGCTACTAGAAAGATAAACGATAACTTGAGTGATTTGCGCGCGCAAATTAGTGCCAACCAGACTGGTATCACACTAGTGCAGGCTCTTTTTGACGAGTATGGAAAGGTGTTTGTCCAGTACTACATGAGAGCTATTAGGTACAATGCGGAAATGGTTGTGCGTAAGTTCTTTAAAGACCAGTATCGGGAATTGGGAGGTAAACCCTTGGAAGCCGTGGACTACTTTGACGATGGAACTAAGGTGCAGCTTAAACTGACCATCAACGGTGAGACTGGTGAGGGTTATTTTGACTTCTCGGGCACTGGGCCGGAGACCTATGGACCAATGAATACACCACCTGCTATCACGCACTCCTGCGTCCTGTATGTTATTAGGTGTCTCATTGACCTTGATATTCCTTTGAATCAAGGGTGTCTAACACCGTGTCACATTTACATACCCGAGCACAGTATCCTTAACCCAAGCGATATGGCGGCTATTTGCGGTTCGACTATTAGTGGACAGAGAATCACTGATGTTTTGCTAAAGGCTTTTGATTGTTGTGCTGCCTCACAAGGTTGCGCTAACAGTTTCGGATGGGGAGCTGGTGGTAAAGATCCTTTGACCGGAGAAGTGACACCTGGGTTTGCGACAGGTGAGGCTCTCGGTGGAGGAGTCGGTGCATGCGAGGGATACCATGGAGCTTCTGCGACGAATGTCCACTGCACAAACACCAGGACGACTGACATCGAGGTGGTTGAGAGCAGGACACCCGTGCTCGTTTCGAAATGGGAGATCAGAAGAGGTTCTGGAGGTAGAGGAAGATTCAATGGTGGTGACGGTGCGATAAGGGAGATTACTGCTAGAAAGCCACTCAGAGTGTCAATTTTGTCTGAGAGAAGAACGTATGCTCCTTATGGTCTCAAGGGAGGAGAGCCTGGAGAGAGAGGGTTTAACCTATGGTTCCGTAAGCAGGATGATGGCTCTTTTGTCAAGATTAGCATTGGCGGCAAAGAAATCATCAATATCAAGGAAGGCGATAGAGTGCAGATCAACACTCCTGGTGGAGGTGGCTACGGTGCAGTTGAAGCGTAATTGAATACTTGTATATACTACGTGTATAGTGAATTAGAAGTACATTGGACTCAAAAGTATGCAGGTAAGAAAGAAGAACTCTGGCCACCTGTTGCTCAAAAGTGTCTCTACTGAAGTCAAGCTGTGAGAGCCACAGCGAAAAAAAATTCATGCGCACCGTTGGCGCATGCGTTATCGAATTTATCACACCTGATTGTAGGACCCTTCTTTATCTTAGACACACACTTTACCGTCCTCGTTGACATCTAGGAATCAAATGTGCCACCGTCAGTAGATGCAAGGTCAGAAAAACACAAACCCGTCATATCTAACCCCTAATAGTTTGCTTCCAAAGGATTCACACTCTGAGAAGAGCTCGCAGATGGCAGAGAGTCATATCAATAAGGGCAATGTTAGCGACTTCAGTACCAAGAGTAGCCCGGCTAACACTTCTGCTTCAAACATCTTAAGTTCCAATAAAAGTTCACAGACGAAAGCTAGAACTCCCTATGTCTACAGATTCCGCCCGAAGGCTACAAACGCACCTAAAGTTCTGGTCGACCTTGGCTTGAACCACTCGGTCCTAGTCAACGAATCTTCTTCTGAAAGGTTGGTTATTTCCCAGCCAGATATGTCCGAACATGGGCTTTCCAAAAGCTCTTGTCAACGATGCAAGAAGTTGAAGCGAAAGTGCAATAGGGCGATCCCCGAGTGCGAATGCTGTATGCAAAACGGGGAAACTTGCATATACCTGCCAAAAAGGAGCAGACGTAGTCCTCCTGATTTTACGGCAAATGCGCCCGCCAGCTCTCTAGACACTATTTATAACTCCTATAAAGATGCTTCTTTAAGCTTGGGCCACGCAGCGGACTTGAAGTATAATTCCACCAAGCCGCAAAATAATGTTGTCACCTCTGGTCCCTCTAATTCCCCCCGCATCTCTGACGTCCTAGGCAAACCTAATGTCATAGTCAATGTTCCTCTCACTAACATATCTTTCCATCTTCCTGCATCTGCGACAAAAGTCTTCAGCATTCTTGAACTTGACCCGGCAGTTCCACGCTCATTTGTGGATAGCTACTTTAATCATATGCACTACGCATACCCGTTCATTGATAAACGAGATTTCATGGAGAAGTTTGAGGCGTTTTCTCTCAGAAACTCAGCTGAGTACTCTAACAAAGCAAATTATGAGTTGTTTATGGTGATGGCGATTGGCTGTACGACATTAGAGAGAGCAAATGTGCTACCCGCAAAGCAAGATAGAATAAGTGAACTATTGTTGAAAACTGCACTTGACTTTATAGATCAAGACACCTTCAAGGAGACCAGCGTTGAGTCGATTAAAAACCTCTTGCTCTTGGGCGTGTCTTCCTTTTTTGAGCCCTCCGAGTTTTCTTCTTGGGATATTACTGGCAGGCTCACACGATTGGTATTTGCCATGGGGCTTAACAAGCGAATAGACCGAATATACCATGCTGAAGAAAGTCCACGAAGTGAGCAAATGCGATATAGGTTGTTTTGGTCTGTCTACGTGATGGATAGGTTAGTGTCGATTTCTTTAGGGAGGCCTTTAGGGATTCAAGATGAGGATTTTGACGTACCCTTGCCGACTCCCTTTGCTGGAGAAAACGAAACTTTAGGGAGGACGATAATGATGATAAAATTGCGCACAATAGAGGGCAAAATACTGAAATATATCCATCCCACTAAGGCCCCTCAGCTGCTACAACATTCTCCAAAAGTCGCAATAATAGCTAAGTTAAAGACTGAAATTGAGGAATGGTTTCAGTATGCCAGCAATCAGGAGAGCCCAATAACTAAAAAGGAAACTTTCTCTTTTCATTCTTCTTCTAGTTGGTTAAAGTGCAGGTACTACAACCTACTAGTATTGTTATATATTCCATCTGCGCATAGCAAAACCAGGCCGGAAATAGAGAATTTGGATTTGCTTGGAAAGGCTTGTTTGAAGTACATTTCGTATACGTACGAGCTGTTCTGTTCCAATTATCTTCCATTGAACTGGATCACCCTTTACAGACTGCTCACGGTTTGCTCTTGTATCCTTCAATGTCTCTGTACCTGGACTATAGACCTCAACTTCTGTAGGAATGAGATCAGGTACTGTATTCAGATACTGGAAGCCTTTGGTACTAATTGGACTGTTGCCAAAGAGTGTGCAAAAGTATTTGAGGATATTGATAGCAAGATTATTGAGATTGTTTTGGGACAGACCAACTCTAGCCACTTAAGGTACGATTCACTGTTCAATGAGTTAGTCGGCCAGTCGTCTTCTTATTACAAGATCTTGCGGAAGAATGCAATTCACTTTATTATAGAGCATCGTATGTTCCATGCTGCTCAAAGCAACGTTCCAAGGAACTCATTTCATAGAGCAGGAGGCAGTGAATGAGGCAAAGCAGATGCAGAGCACCCTCGTGTATTTGAATACTGTACTGCATGTGACATTGGCTTTGCAATAGTTGTCGTCGTGAGTGCAGGAAACCTATTTGACTTTCACAGCCTTGCTCGGTCAAATTTCTCAGTGGTGTCATGCTTCGATATAACAGACTACCGCAATACCGTTGGTGCCAAGAGCCAATATCAATGCTGTCAATTGACACATTATGTAACACTATACTAATATCTATTTTTAATATCTCGCACCTTCAGTCGGCCGCTCACTCGTCCTTTACATCAACATCCAAATCGTCAGGACCAAAACTCAGCGGCAGCAGTTCGTCTATCGTTCGCTTTACCACTTTGGAGCCGTCAGCATTGAACATATAAATGGGTAACGTCAGTCTTTTATCGGCAAACTCCCGAATGACTTGCCTACATATGCCACAGGGAGATGCGCAAGTGGGAAGATCGGTGGATATGGCAATGGCCTTGAACCGACGGTGACCGGAAGTGACAGCTTTGGTAATGGCCGTTCGCTCTGCACAAATTGCTCCCCCATAGCTGGCATTCTCGACATTAGCACCAGTGATAATGGAGCCGTCAAACGTCAGAATTGCACATCCCACCCTAAAATTTGGTTAATATGGCTTCCACGAAGAGCTGGCCTGATATATGCTTAAAGAATATCGGTCAACAAACTCAGAACTTACCGAAATTTCGAGTATGGGGAATAGCTGAGGTCTCTTGCTGAATGTGTTAGTACGGAGAAACATTGAATCACCAGATGTGCTCACATACCTTTAATACAATCTTGTTTTATTAGGTTCAATTGCACCTCTGTTATTTCAGACATAGTCATATGGCCCCAATAATTTACTATCAACCACCCGAGGCTCTACAAATCTTATCTTATCGCTGGGTGTTTTTTTTCCAAGTCCGAGAAAAATATTATGTAATGTGATAAGGGTGGTCTAGTATAACAACAGAAGATCAACTATCGTGTTGGGGAAGAAAACAGGGGCCCTGAGATGAAGTGAGCAACAAATATTCAATACAAGAAGATAAATTATATATGTAACGAACTTTTCTCTGTGTGTACATGACGAAATTGTGCCTCATTCATCTGCGCAAAGATGCAACAATATCATGCGTCGTGACATGAGTTAACATTCCCAGAACGCTTTGCAAGGGGCAAATGTTTCTATAAAGCAGCCTACTGTTCAGAAAATCTAGCCAATTGCACAAGTAAATAACCAAAAAGTCTCTATCGACAAAATCTAGAATGTAGTTATAGCGCATATAATTTGGGAAAATATCTGCAAATTGGACGAGCGTTAGTTTTTATTTCTACCTCTCAAGTAGTCTTCAGCACCTTTCTTCCTCTTAGTACTCCCATCTTTCTCAACTTATTACGAACAACATAGAAGAATGCGGACAGAAGGCCGAGAGGTGGCACCAGCACTTCCAGAACAGACACAACCGACCAAGGAGTTATGCGTACAATTACATCATCGAGGTTGTCGTACAAAGCCCCGAGCTCTCCACTGTTGTTTAATACATATTCAGCTCTCTTGACCTTCTCCTCGGTTGCCATCTGATTATTGATTCTATTTTCACAATCCTCCTTTGATAGCTCTGGATTACGCAGCATTAAGCGCTGCAGTTGTAAGTCTTTGTTGCAGATTACACATAGCGTTGTACCGCAAAAAACATCTAGGCCGCTTTCAAAAAGCAACGGTACATCCAACACCACAAGCTTCTTAAAACTAAACCAATTGCAGAATACCTGGTATAGCATTTCCCGTCTTACGGCAGGGTGGGTAATACCGTTTAGCACGGCGAGGTCTTCGCGGTGAGAAAACACATATCGACCCAAAGCCGCGCGGTCAAGTGAGCCGTCCGCGGTAAGCAGCTCGGGGACTTTGGCGGAAAAATGTGCTACGATTTTCTTGTAAGCTGGCTTTCCCGGGGTAACGACATCGCGAGCAATTTTGTCCGCGTCTATCACTGACAAGTTATACTGGTCCTGCAAGCGCTGGGAAACGGTGGATTTGCCTGAGGCAATACCACCGGTTAGCCCTACTAAAAGCATCAAGGACGGAGCACCAACTGATTATTGATAATAGCTGAAGAGGGAGAAAGCTACGAGAAGCTTTTAAGCTGCACTGGCTATAGTTTTCGCGCTGCATCCTTTTTCCGCGGGATCGACAGGGAGGATCGTTAGATAGTGCGCACTCTGAGAGACTAAAGTAGACACTCAATTGGCAACTTTAACACATCGCCAGCAACATATCTGACACCATAGGAAGCGATAATAGTCAGCAAAGAAGAAACAAATACTAATTATACGAACTCTAGTGATAATTGAATGTTTGTAATAGATAGTAATAAATAGTAGTACCTAGTTAGCAGTACAAGCTACCCTAGAATAAATATAGTGAAATACAAAGGGTCTCAGATCTCACAGCATTTGTAGTCTATAGCAAGCCGTCAATCCGTTTGACCACTAGCCCACTTACTCACTCGCTGTCCTTCTTCTTGGTCTCAAAGCGGTCAGCAGAATTACCCATCCAGCCAATTGAAGACTTGTCTAGTTGCTTACCCAACAAGACGGTATGAGGAGGTCTAAATGACGTCTTGTCTGAGTAGGTGTGCTTCACCTCCCACCATGGCACGTCCTTCATGATCTCGGCTTCACGCTCGTAGTGCGCCAGCGTCCTTCTCACCACGTCTCTGTCTTGTTCGGCTTGCAACAGGGGCAAAATGTGCATACGCGCCCATATCTTCTCTCTTGAAAACTCGTTCATTTCTCTATTTCCTTGTCCTACTTTATAAAAGCCATAGGCTGACATGGCAACTAAGCCGGCAAGCCATATAGTGGGTCGGAAGCCACGAGAAGGGATGTTCCTCTTCCACTGGATCTTTTCGTACCCGCCCACCGGTGGGAGATCTTGGTGGTGTTGAAGCGACATCTTTCAAACGTTGAGGTATGGAAGGGAGATGAAATGCTAATTTGTCGTTGACGATCAGTAATGATGAAGAGTGGTCTCAGGCTAAACGGGTCTTGTAAACTTGAATAACGTTCCCCACTTTTTTCGGTATTGCGTCTATCGACGCGTGAGATCTTTGGGCGTCCCTAGATTTGCACTTTCTCTCGCGCAAGCGCATCACGTGACTGGACGGAGACTTGAAGTCCATGGATTAGATATGAGTATCAGCTAGATCTTCCTTATCAATACCACTCTCAACCCTAAGCCCGCAATCATGACAACCAAAGTTAGCACTACGGAAATAGCAGACCAAATTTTAAGCCGCTACGACACGTTTCTTTTTGACTGTGACGGAGTCCTGTGGCTTGGCTCTCACCTCCTGCCCAAGGTGGTCGAGACCTTGAACCTGTTAAGAGACCTCAAGAAAAAGGTCATTTTTGTGACAAACAACTCGACCAAGTCACGTGAGCAGTACACGAAGAAGTTTGCCTCTTTGGGGTTGGAAGTGCAGCCCGAGGAGATCTTTGGCTCAGCGTACGCCGCTGCCATTTATGTGGAGAAGATCCTGCAGCTGCCCAAGGATAAGAAGGTCTGGGTCTTGGGGCAGGCCGGTATTGAATTGGAGCTGAAGGCGTTAGGCTACGAGGTTTTAGGTGGAACTGATCCGGAGCTAGATACCCCATTTACAAACGACTCGAAGCTGCTGACTGTGGATCCATCCGTCGGTTGTGTTGTCGCTGGCCTAGACTTGAATGTCAACTACTACCGTTTAGCAGCTACCCTGCAATACCTACAGAACAAGGACATTCATTTTGTTGCCACGAACATTGATTCGACCTACCCTCAAAAGGGCCGTATTTTGCCTGGAGCTGGCTCTATCATCGAGAGCGCAGCCTTTGCCAGCGGTAGGACGCCTGTTGCCTGCGGAAAGCCCAGTAAAGAGATGATGGACGCGATCAAGTCTTATCATCATTTTGACCCTGAGAGAGCAATTATGGTTGGCGACAGGCTTAACACGGACATGAGGTTTGGCAGGGAAGGTGGCCTTGCTACATTGTTAGTGTTGACCGGCATTGAGACCGTTGAGACTGTTGGGAAGTTGCCTTCAGAGGAGCAGCCCACGTTTTTGGCCGAGAAGCTGGGGGATTTGTATGAGTTGACGAGTTCGAAGTAGAAGCGGCGATGTGGGGACTATCTAGGCCCTATCGACGACTAGACTTTATATACCTATAGATCTATATACCTATACAATCTAGACGCTGAAGGCATACGAGACACTGTGATAAGAAACATAGCTACTACAAGTTACCACATCTTCCAATAGCAACATACTACACTGTTTACGGTATCACTGTTCCGCAACATTCATGACTCGTTTGAGCTCCCCAGAACTAGACTACCAAAGCCCGTATTCTTGAAGCCTCTGCGAGCTGATGGGGTGAGGCATTGAGAGATCACCACGATTAACTCGACAAGTTCATCCATCCTACTTAACTGAGCAAATTGAGGTGAGTAGAGTTCACTCGGACACAACTCCGCGTACCTTCAATGGGCCACTCCCAAATTACATAAGAAAATAATTTCTTAGGTAATTCTAATTCTCTAAATTTATCGGCCTCTCAATTTACTCGAATTTGGTTCGACTAAATTTGCCTCATTCGACCTTCGGGATACCACAGTTTGCTCAGTTTCTGCTGGTTTCCCATTGTTAAGCACCGTTAAACAAAGTATTGTTACACTGCTCGGCATAGATTGACCACTTTCCACGCGGTATAGACCTCAATTTGCGCTGTCTTCGATCATTTCGCCTGGCCCTACTATCTATCAACGGAAAGCAGGATAACCACAATTTCAGAGAGACCCCAAAAGTCCATCGTTGAGCCCCGTATATTACATTCAAAATAGTAGAGCTTTTAGATCGCACTTACTTCTGTACACAACCACACAATGGCAACTCAGGAAACATTGAAAGAGTCGCCTCTCATCAACTGGACAATCCTTAACGAGCTGCTGCTCATGGACGAAGACGAAGAGGGGTTCGCTCTTTCTTTGATTGAAACTTTCGTGGAGCAGGCAAACGATACGTTTGGCAAAATTGTCGCCCTTATCAACGGCACTCACGACGACGCCTCGTTAACCGAACTGTCCAATCTAGGCCACTACTTGAAAGGATCAGCTGCTGCTCTAGGGTTGAAGCTGGTTCAAGAGCAGTTCGAAAGGATCCAGAACTATGGTAACAAGTTCAACTTTGATGATTATGACAAGGCTGCGGCAGCAAAAACAAATTCAGAGTGGTTTGAATGTTGTAACGATGCGTTTAGTCAGGCGCAGGTTTACTACCAACAGAGTATCCAGCTGCTGGGAGAGTATTTCGGAAAAGAGCTGGCTTAACGAGTTACGAGTTACACGCTACACTGCTGAGGAATGAAGAAATAAGCCTCGTTCGTTGAGCGAGAGATAGCCTAGTGGGTCTATTGAATTCAGCAAATTCGAGAAGCTCACTAGGCGAGTGTGGCTACGGGCTTGACAAGTTACCTGGCGTACACTCTTATGCGAACTGAAGATGCCAACGACTGACCAAGAGTGCGTTACACTAAAGTGTTCAACCTAATAATAACATAAATGACGAGTGAACTAAGTGTCTAAACAGCACTAGTGACGTAATTTGAATAATAAAATCAATAACTAATATAACCCGGGTGTAGAAGAGTCAGATGATGCTGAGGAATTACTCAAACGATAAACTCAGCTTGATGTATGCTCTACATGACAACGTGGTTTACTCGCTTCAAAGCTGAGCTAACGTCTACGTCAAGCTACACAATGATCACATTATGGCCTACCTATTGTGATCTCTTTTACCAAGGAATCATCACCATTTGGTGTCATTGCCATATAATTGGCTCCAACTCCTACGAACATCATAATAATCCTTGACTGTTTGTTTCTACACCAGCAAATGCTCCATGTACGTAAGTAATAATTTAATATGCAGTGATGGTAACGCCAGTCATGCCTCTATGATCAATTCATATTCAGCAAACCCAAAGTCGCTAGACACATCACCCTCTTCAGCTAAGCCAAAATTGTCATCCGAGCTCTTCATCTGCGCTCCTCTTCTCGTCCTTCGGCTTCCTATACCTCTTTACCCTCTGATAACACCTACTCATCTTTGTCACCCTTGACGTTGATCTCCACAAATGAATATACAACGATCAACCCCATGGATAGCACACCAAAGGCAATTGCCATCGTGTTCAATTGCGCGTCTGTAATCATTTGCTTTGTTGAATGTTCTACCTGCTGTCTTACTCCTGAAGTACCGTCACGTAGACACAACTGAAGACGAATATGTCCAAAGCGATACATCGGTGCACCGCTGCATGAAATCAGCTTGTGCGTCTACCGACGCACATACTTTAGCTAGTTAAAGTCTAGTCCTCCAACTCTTTTGAGCCGCCTAACATCTCGCTAAAGTCCTAGTCCCTCACAACTACGCCAACATGCTAGAAGAGTTTCTGTATAGGCAGGTACGTTCACCCAATAATAAGATCAAGCGATCTTGCCACCACTTCAAACCCACACTAACACCACCAGCTTATGGCGAGTAAGGCTTTCCACCGTATGGTGCGAAGAGTCCATGCTTTTGTCAACGGTCTCCCGCCGCCCTCGGTCCAGGACAGCATGGCAAAGATGTCAAACATGCAAGGTTCTGTGAACATAAACGAGTACGAGGTTCATTGTGAGTACCGTGTTACTTTTGGGTTCACCAAAAGACTGCTATTTCCTATGCTCTCCACACTAACTAGACAGTCAAACCTACTCGGGCACAGAAGTTCCATGCTTTTTCAAAGCTCTTCTGGGAAGAGATGAAAGTCAATTTTGGTTTCAAAAGGCGTAATTAGTAACATTTATAACTTGCCGTGAAATTGCAACCTTCGAGAGCTTGCAACCGTTTACCATGGCTGGCCCTACTAAGCAGTAAACGCAAAAGCAAGTGAACTCGGCCAATGGGCCCACGATTACATTCAAAAAATTGCTATCAAATTCTTTAATTCAGCTGAGCAAGGGAACTAGTCTCAATAGCTTCCCTTTTCATGACCCACTAAGGCATTCCGTAATAGTTTCTGCTTGATTTGATTATTAAATCAGCGGACCTACTGTTAGACTTCTCTATCATTAGCACTAGCTCATTTTATTCAATTAATTATATAGTACATATTACATCACCAGACCAGCGCAGTTCTTACTTCCACCGTCTGACGTAAGCACCAGCCAAATTAAGTAGACAATCAGCAAACTACCAATCCAATCAGCTATTCAAGCTGGATAACCAATTCTGTTCGGTAACCCAAACAAAGCTGATTCGTATACACCATTATCTCATCACACATAACTGTACGTCCTCTTATAACGACCCGCCTACGGGCCTCTTCATCTTCTTTCTGTCAACGACGTCCACGTCGTTCTCCAGCGCAACAATGTACTTGTTCTTATCGTTGAACTTGAAATTGTCCGCTGCGACAACGTCGCCGTGCCTCTGAATCATGTAGGCATCGGTCTTTCCATTTAATATATCTCGCATGTTCCACATAACACTGAATTTGCCTGTAGATGTGATGATGTGCGAAGGAATCTTCGAGCCAAGCTTAATATTGAAATAAGCAGGCGTGAATTTCACAGGCTGGCCAGTGCTTGTACGAACATAGGCAGAGTGTTCCAATGTCAACCTTAATCTCACGGGCTTAGGTTTCTTGTCTTTGTCAAAAGACTTTAAGAATCCGACAGTGCCGGCATTCTTACCCTCATGGATCTTCGTGTCTATCAGCAGGATGTATGACTTGTGAGTAGCCAATATAAAGCGTCCGTCGGCAGAAATGTCACTCACTTGCACGTTGTCACCAAAACCTGGCAAAGAGCTCTTAGCGTTGACTCCCAGCCTGTCATAGCATCTGATCGTACCATCTTCTCCTCCGACAGCAAAATAACCGGCCTCTGTAGTCGCTATAGACGTGAATTTTGTCTTCGTTTTGTACGACTTCATATCGCTTTCCACAAGCTTAGATTCCGTATTCACTCTAGGGTCCACTCTAAACACGTCCTGAGTCGAGAGGCCGTAGAACGTAGGTTCGCTTGTCATCTGGGCAAATTTTGATGTGGGCGTAAAATCCAAAACTGACAATGTCTTGTCATTCTTCTGCACGTTCCAGTCTTCAACTACTTTTCCGTACTCCAAATCCATGTTGTAAAGCTTGCTCAAGTTTTTCTCGTCTTGCATGATCATGTTGCGGTCCTCTTTGTGCAACATCATCTTATATGGATTCACCTTCACCTTCCCGTCTTTTGAGGAGGCTATGTGCTCAATTGTAGTGTACAGTTTCAGTCCATCGTCTGTGGTTTTGAACACTCCCAGCTTGTTTCCACGCGAAACAAACGTGCGTCCGTTCTTGTACCCGATTTTCAAAGCCCTATTGTGTTCTTTAGAGAGCTGGAAGTAGTTAGCCTCTGCGTCAGAGTCAATATCTGAGTCATCGCTATCTACAAATAACTTCTGGTTTCTAGGTGCTTGCCTGATCGCCTTAGAGTCAGTAGCAGCGTCACTGTCACTTTCGCTTTCATTCTCACTCTCACTCTCCAACATCTTCAAGTCCTCGTTATCATCAGTCAGTTTCATGTTACTAAATGACTCGTACATGTACTCCTTGTCGACTTCACTAACATTATTCCACTTGGTCCTGTTTATCGACTCCCATAAACTGCACGTAAAGGCATTCTGGAAGGTAAACAACTCATTAGAGCTTCCGAATCTTAGCTGCCATGAAAATGCCACTGTCTCGTCAAAGCAGTTGAACCCAAAACTGTAGTCCTCGTACTTGAAAGAGGGTGAGAGATCTTCATGGATGTAAGAAGCAATAAGAATGGCATCAGACTCCATAGATTTAACTCTTAGCGCAAAATCCCACTGGCCCAAGCTCACAACTTCAACCTTCGCATCGCTCTTTTGCAGAACATAGTCTCCGTTCGTGATGTCAAAGAGGTACAGAGAACATGAAGCGTCATAGATGACAGTTCCTCTGCTAAATATGGTGCTGGCATCAGCATCGGGAGCGTCGGATATACTTGAAGGAGCATTTTTAGCGCTCAACTCAGGACTGGTATTGGCTTTTGTAGCTTTACTCTTGCCAGCCTTGACAGCCTTGGCACTCTTGCTCTTAGAATTTTTGCTCTCCCCCTCGCTGTCGTTCAAACCCTCTTTGGCGTCCTCAAACTGATCCTCGTCGTCCTCTTCATCCTCGTTTCTCACAAAGACAAACTCGCTCAAGTCCTCATTGCTCGTGACGACGCTAGCTCTTTTGTACTTCCTCTCATACTCGCACTTCCACAGCACCTTCATGAACTTGCTGACGTCAGCATCGGACACTACGCGTGCCAAACGAAACTCAAACTTGTCGCCGAAGTCGCCATCCAAGTCTCTCCATGTGATAATCTTCTGTCCTTGGGGCCCCACGAAGGAACACAGTCTTAGTGCCTCATCAATAAGAAAGCTGCGTTCATCGCTTACGCCAAGTGCTTCTATTTCACTCTGTTCCTCTCCATCATCCTCGTCCTCGTCCCCGTCGCCCTCAACGTCCGCATTCAGCTTGTTGATCTTCAGTTGGTAGTGAAACGGAATGGAGGTCTCTACTATGGAGGCAGACACTTCCTCGTAAAGGCACTCATTCTCGCTCTTTGGCGAATTGGGTGATCTTACGAGATACAACTCTCCTGGTGCAAGGCTGATCAGCTCACCTGTTGTGGTGGCACTATTAGAGTTGAGTACTTTCTTCAGTATATTCATTGGCACCTATGTGATGGTATTGTAGCTAGTTGCGGTACTTAATCTCGTTTTGTTCTTATATTGCTAGTCAAATATAAATATGATTATAGACTGTCGATTGCTCCAGTACTGTTGTGTACCACCAGTTGCTACCTACCGCTACCGCTGCCAACAAGACAAAGGCGTATGGTTTGTTTGCATTTATTGCCTTATTGTTTCGAATACAGTTATTTGTTTTCCTTTTGCGCGCACCACCTGCAGTCGTGGGTGTAAGGTGTGAATTTTTTTGGTAGTGACATCTGAGGCAGAGCTTAAGCTTATCTAGTGGTATTACCTAGGGGCGTCCATCTTAGGAACAACGTCGTGTCTTCTGTTGGTTAACAATCTTACAATGAAAATACATAAGGTTAATATTGTGCGAAAAAGTTGCACATTTTTGCATGGGAGCTACTTGAGAAGTAACTCTCGTATTCCCGTACTGAGCATCGCCCCTACATATTATGTTCGCATGCTATCCGTCAGCTCTATCTTGGGAGATAAACGAAGAAAAGATAGTTGGGATCTCCCAGATCTGGGAAAGAACCCCAATGATTTGGTTGGAATTATTTACAACAAGAAAGGCTGGAGAGAAGAGGCGAGTGATGATGGGGAAAAGGGACACAGGCGGTCTCTAGAAAGGCATAATCAATTTGATAAGCGTCAGCACAGCGATAAGTTCACAGCCACTAGGAGCACGCAGTCTGGGTCACTTCCACCACCAAACTGGAGAAAAGACCAGTCTTTGCCACAATGGCTGCGCCAGAAGTATGCTCTCAAAGAGAAGGAGATGAAGACAGACCTGACCCAGGTGAAGAAGCTTAGCCGTGCTGCTATGGACGCTATTCGCAAGCTACACAAAGACTATCCCGAGGTACTGACGGTTGACACTCTAGCAGAGATGTTCAAAGTCAGTCCTGTTGGCATTAGCAAGGTGCTGAAGTCCAAGTGGCAGCCTCTGCCTGAAGAGAGAGCCAAGAAGGAGCAGAAGTTCTTTGAGCGTTCTGCAGCGCAGTTCAAGAAGCGTGTCTTGGACCAGAAGCTTGAGGATGTAATTGAAAAGAAGCAGCAAGAATTGAAGATGGAGATTCCGGACTCGATAAAGGTGAAGCTCGTCAAGCTTTACAGAGAACAGGGCGATAAATACCTGGAGAAGCACTTTGAGACAGCGCTGGAAGCGCAGATGAAGCTGCAGAAGATGGAGGCCGAGGTAGGGAACGTGAACGATACGAAAGGAGAAGTATTGGCCGGTGGAACCGATTTGGGAGTTGAGCATCAGAGTAGGCGTAGAACTGAAGAGTGAGGCTATCAGCACCACCCACTCTGTCTTATTGCTTGAATTCGCATTATACAATTATTTAGCATGCCATTATGTACATAGCCGTGTATCACTGATACACAATCGAATGGCCTTTATTTGGTAACGTCACAATAGAGTAGTACTTTAGCAATACCAGATTGGCGATCTTATCGCTTCTCTTTAATGGCTGCGGCACATTCTCGGATATCACGCTGGAGGTCGTCCAGAATGTTGCTGCTTTGACCCGCCCGTCTCGCAGGCACACCATAGCCGACTCTTCTTTTGAACAACGTGTCTCTAGGAGGATCTGACGAAACCATCTCTAGGTAGTTGCCGAACTGCTTCAGCTGAAAGAGTAGAGGCTGCATCTCGCTCGTAGCGCCTGAATGGGAATAAGAAGTAGTTGCTACCTCGCCCTGCTTGTAGTAAGGTACCCTCAGACGTTCCAAAGATTCCCGAAACGCCTTCAGGCTGTCGTGGAGCCTGCCTGAAGATGACACTATCTCTTCTGAAAGAGACTTTGAGGGAGCAGACTCATCGTCGGCAAAGTGGACACCCTTCTGTGTCGCCTTGTTATGAATCAAATTGGAGCTGCCATCCTTTTCATCGTTTCTATGGCTGGAGGAATCATCGTCGCTTTCAGATGCACCCTCATCCTCTGTCTGACAGATAGCATCAGAGTACAGAACACCGTTGTACCGCACTCCGATAGCAGGAACAAGTTGTAATTTGGAAGCCACTAGTTGACAGAACAAAGTCAGGCGCTTGAATACAAAACTTGAATAGTCCAATCGGCGTTCGTACTGCTTGTTTAGCAAGGGCTTGAGCACAAATATAGCCAGTAAGTATATGGCCGTAAGCACCGACCCAGAGGAGTAAAGAATTCTGACTAGGTAGATGAGCGTTGCAGGTCTGCGGCGTGAAAGACTGACAGGTGGGAGGTCTTCGGGAAATGACACTATTGGGACAAGAGACGACATCCGGAGAAGGGGATGAGTGGGACGGGGAAGAAGAGAAAGGGAGACTAACGTATATGCTCCAGGCTCTAATTATTGCGCTTATCGCTATCAAAACGGAGGCTTTCTTTCGCGAGTGCGCATGTGCAGAGGCACAACATTTTTGGGTGCTATTTGTTGTAAAATGATTTTTGGTATACTTTTGAGGGAGCGCTGTAGTGGTGAAGTGGAGCAGAGAAGAATTTGATAAACGCAAGTTAGGAGTTTTAAATGGGTGAGGAGAGGTAGGGGAAAAAGAGGCTTTGGAAGCGGTTTTTGTGCTGGGTTCTTTTCTAGTGGTTTGCATAGCTAATTGATGTTCGAAATATAATTTTAGAAAGTTATTAGAGGGGAAGAGATAAATGGAATCAGTGTGCGACATTACTTTTAGTAGTAGAGAAGTAAGGCAGAATGTTCATTTGGTTGAAGGGAAGGCCGGGTTTGTGGGAGAATGAAAGGAAACGTAATACCATATTTAAGTTAGTCCGAGTGACTATTCTCGGAATACCTCCATGGCATTGCAACATTCCCTATGTCAAAGACACCAAAAAGAAAGTCTCCTCGTGCCTGGCAAAAAATTTGAGTGCGCAAACCGGGAATCGAACCCGGGGCCTGACGATGGGAACATCAGATTTTACCACTAAACCATTTGCGCGCACAAAAATGCGCAAACCCGGAATCGAACCGGGGGCCCATCGATGGCAACGATGGATTTTACCACTAAACCATTTGCGCTTGGCTGATATTACTAGCCCAACCAGAACTATATACTGGAATGGTGGATAACCCTGACAAACACACAATTTCCCATTCTTTCCCATACTTCCGTTGCCTAGATGGAAAGGCATACATTTTCAAAGTTTGTGTGGTGGTCAAAGAAACAAAGCATTTTAATATCAATAACTGTTTACGCTCCCAAAATTCCTCCTCCTGTACCCCAGATAGATCGTGTTTCTTCGTAGTTGTATATGTCCGTAAATCTCTATTTAGCTCAATCCTTTTTATTCTGAATCGAATCGCCTTCTTGCTCATCATCTATGGCAAAACTGTCATCGTTTTCCTGGCTCTGCTGCTTCAATTTCCGCTTTTGTTCCTCTAATTCCCTGTCAAAATCGAGTTCAGTAGCATCGTCCTCAAACGGATTTTCAGACTGAGTCTGATGAGACCTATCCCTATGGCTGTCGTCAAATGGATTAGCGTTTGAAGAATCCGTTTCAAGACTCCTCAGGTCGTCAAATTCAAAGTCGTTAGCGTATTGGTCAGAAGTACTGAACACATTTTGTTGCTGCTCATCACCGCCATCCACAACGCCCTCTTCGGTACCTGGCAATTGTGAACTGGCCGCCAGCAAGTAAGAAGTGTCTGTGGGTCTCCAGATGATAGCAATTCCAATGAACACTATAAAGTAAAGGCAAGATGGCCAGAACTCGGTGAGAACGTCGTTAAACTTCCACATTCTCTCAATGGATTCAGCAATGGAATCGTTGAAAATGAGTACCCCACTGAGCACAAAAGCTAGTGCCAACAGAAGAAGCGATGCCATCACCAGCCGGAAAAGCTTCTGGTACATCTTCAGCTTGACAATCTGGCGCTTCTCCTGGAGCAATTTGACGGTCTTTGACAGAGAAGAAAGAATCACGAAGTAAAAGACAATGAGTAGTATGACAACGGGCAGTCCCAACGCTAATAAGAGCCAACCGTTGGAATCAAAAACGCTCGACGAAGATCCTACATCTGTCGCAGTGGTGTCTGGCTGAGCCTGCTGGGCAAAATAGCTCACAGTGATGTAGGCAGTGGAAAAAGCGAAGTGGGCTAGTGCGAGGAGCTTAACTTTGTTCATCAGAGCACGTGGAAGCTTTGGGTAAACTACTCCGTAACCAAGCGAGATGATAGCAAGCAAAAAGAGGGAGAACGAGACTTTGAAAGCGTTGAAAACTGACACCACGAAAACGTAGAACTTGATTCCACCGGGCGTGGGGAAGCGCTTATTGTTGTTTTGCACGTCGTAGAGCGACCAAGTAAGAATGTTTTCAACTGTGAGAAAGATGAAGAAGCCAGCCAAGTACTTTTGCAGCAACAAAAGCTCAGTCCGGTGCTGGTACACCTGGAATAAATATATGAGCAAACCAACAGCGTAGATAACTGCCAACAGACCATAAAGCGGAAGCTTCGGAATCTCAGAGGCTGGTAGATTGCCAAAGGCGTTGTGGAAGTTGACTATAATTTTGAACTTGTTAGTTCTGGAAGAGGAGTCCCAAGGTGGGTTAAAGGCAGCTATGCAGTAGTAACCCGTGTTGGCTACGTGGTAGCTGAAGTCATTTGTGCCTAAGGAGGTCAAAAGAACCGACTTTATAGCGCTCTTGACAGGGTACGTCTCGTTGTAGACAAACTGGTACAGCTGGTCTTTCTTACAGTAACCCAGGTCCACCATATCTTGATTACAGAGGTAATGATGGACGCCTGTCTCCTTGAGATGGAGTCCCACGGCATCCATATCGCGGTACTCGAACACGATAATCGACACAGACGCATTTCCGGTCTCGGGATTGGGCTCCCCAAACGACTTGAGGTCCACCTTGATGAATGGGTCTGAATTGCCCGTCCAGTCTTGCTTGCTGTACATGCCTGTGCAGTACTCTGGATTCTTTTCAGAGATGGCGGTCTTTTGTGCTGCACATAGTGGGCTAAAAGAGACAAGGAGAGCAAGGAAAGTCAGCCAATGGGGGAGAATGAGGCTGGAGGTGCGCATTTGTGTGAAATTGGATAGGTCCAAGGGGCTCAAAAGCGATGATTGGGTGGAATGCTAGGGTCGCTCTGGTGAAGTAGAGGCGGCATACAAAAGCTGGAGGGCATAAAATAATTGAAAAAAGAGAGGCGCAAGGCACTTTTCGCGGGAGTGCGGTAGTGCCAGTGATTTTCTGGGGAAATTCAACTCAGGAAACTTGTCTTCCTCGGCGTAACTTGTTTCGCTCAGAGAGCCCAGTCACAATCAAGATGGGCTAGTACAGCCGTGCATTACATGGCAAGTAACTATTCTGGACTTTTTGACTGACCGACCATTTAGATAATCAAATTACATAACTAGTAAATTGAGTGTTATCAGACCAGCTACGGTGCCCAGCTTGCAACACGTTGACCGTCGATATTCGGTCGAGCCCTCAAGATCAAGATGTTGCTTTAGCTGTCCCTTGATCAAGATGTATATTATTAAAGTGCCTTGTCTCCAGTATACAATGGAATACTTAAAGTAGCCAACCGCGTACCCAAGCTACTAAACCACTTCGCCCGACTCCACCGCATTGTAAACGCACATCGCGAAATTTTCGTTACTTGATATTGCCTTCACACCTGGCCTTCGTTAGCTTTCCTGTACGCACTCCCTATCTGTACACCATGTTGAGCCGATCAGCACGTATTAGTGCATGCAAATGGCCAATAGAAACCCGCTCTTTCCATAAAGCGCACAATGTCAGTGCTACTGCTACTTCCCACAGCTCGAAGGTGCTCAAAAAGTATCCTCTTCAGTCCAATATACATGGCTACACGATAGACAGAGTAGCCCCTGTTCCCGAGCTGAACCTGACCGCTGTTGCCCTCACAAACTCTCAGAATGGGTCAAAGCATCTTCATATTGACCGTCCCGATAAGAACAACGTCTTTGGAATTGTTTTCAAAACCAACCCACTGGACTCTACTGGGTTGCCCCATATCCTAGAGCATACTACTTTGTGTGGATCAGAAAAGTTCCCGGTAAGGGACCCATTTTTCAAGATGCTGAACCGCAGTCTGTCGAACTTCATGAATGCTATGACAGGCCACGACTATACCTTCTTTCCTTTTGCCACGACAAACAAGGTGGACTTTCAGAATTTGATGGACGTCTATTTAGATGCTACTCTCAACCCTCTTCTCAAACCTCTGGACTTCTATCAAGAAGGATGGAGGCTTGAACCAGAAGATCCCACGGACGAGAATTCTCCATTAGTATTCAAAGGAGTTGTCTACAATGAGATGAAGGGCCAGATGTCGGATGCTGACTATTATTTCTGGATCAAGTTTCAGGAATCCATCTACCCATCTTTAAACAACTCCGGTGGAGACCCTTCAAAAATCACCAATTTGGTGTATGAAGACCTCGTAGATTTCCATGCCCGTTACTACCACCCTTCTAATGCTTACACCTACACTTACGGAGATCAGCCACTTGCCAATCACCTCGAGAAAATCAATCAGGAGTTTTCTCGTTTTGGTAAGAGGAATAGAAAAGTAGACGTGAAAGTACCCATACCCTTAGAAAGCATTGCCAAAATCCAAGAAGAGGGCCCTGCTGATCCCATGACACCGATAGACCGCCAGAACAAGGCGTCCGTGACCTGGTACGCCAGCGAACCCAGTAATCTATACACCACCTTTTTACTAAAAGTGCTCTCTACTCTTTTGATGGAAGGCCATTCGTCTCCTTTGTACCAGGATTTAATTGAGTCGGGTATTGCCACCGATTTCAGCGTAAATTCTGGGTTAGACTCGATGTCAGCAGTCAACCTCTTCACCGTGGGATTGCAGGGACTGCCGATTGAAGGCTTAAAATCATTACCTGAAACGGTTTTAGAAAGTTTGAAAAAGGCTAAGGAGACGGGATTTCCTGCCAAAAGAGTGGAAGCAATAATCCACCAACTTGAGCTGTCTAGAAAGGTTGATAGTGCCAATTTTGGTCTTAGTATTCTCAGTTCTCTAGTCCCTGGGTGGGTAAATAACGTAGACCCACTGTCCTCGTTGTCTGTAGGTGAAATTGTGGATAGGTTCAAAGCAGACTACGCCAAACAAGGGTCTTCGCTTTTAACAGACTTGATAGGGGAATATCTTCTCGATAAGCCCTACTTCTCTTACTCAATGGTACCCTCTGAGAGTCTTCCTAAAAAGCTGACCGAAGAAGAAACCACCAGACTGAATGAGAAAGTGGCCTCTTTAGACGAAAACGACAAGGAAGTTTTGCGCCAGCGTGGGTTGCAGCTTTTGAAGTCGCAGAATGACGTCGAGGATCCGTCTTGCCTGCCCTCTCTTTCTGTATCAGATATTAACAGAGAGGGTAGTTTCTTCAAGGTACACCACCGATTAGTTGGGTCCAACAAAGACTCGCAGCTCCAGACGAGAACATCACCTAAAACGAACGGGCTCACTTATTTTCAAGCCCTTAGCGGTCTGTCGGCTGATAACTTGACCCCTGATCTGCTCGAGTACGTGCCTCTGTTTTGTGATGCTCTGACAAGCCTTGGAACATACTCAAAGTCCATGTCAGAACTGGAAGATGAGATCAAGTTATACACTGGCGGGGTAAGCGCTTCGGCTTTTGTACATGCTTCTCCCGAAGATGCCAATAAGACATACTTCAAGTTTTCTTTTGGTGGAGTTGCTCTTGATGCAAACTTCGATAAGCTACTGAGTATTTGGCAGACGCTGCTTCACGACACAAATTTCGGCAATACCGCTAAGCTCAGCACTTTAGTAAAAAGCCTTGGGTCCGATAACCTTAGTTCCATTGTTAGCAGTGGACACAGTTATGCAAGGACACATGCCAATGCCAATATTTCTCCTGTGGCTAGTATAGAAGAATCGCTCAGCGGAATTGGGCAAATTAAATTCCTTAGCGAGCTTCTCAGATACGATGCAGACGGGTCCCTGTCCACAAATGTGGTACCAAAACTCGAGCGTATAAGAGAAGTCATATTGACCAGTTCTCGCTTGAAAACAAGCTTAATTTGTGGTAAAGAGACAGTGAAAAGCAGTGAACAATTGGTGAGCTCTTTCCACGATAAATTTTCGGGATTGTCGGGCGAGATAGGCTCCTACGACATGCCCTTCGAAGCTCATCAAAACATAAAACAGCTCGTCCAAATCCCCTCGCAGGTGAGTTTCTCGTCTCTTGGAACTAACGGAGTTCCTTACGTTCACGCGGACGGAGCTAAGTTACAAGTATTGGCCCAGCTATTGACTTTCAAGCACTTGCACAAAGAGGTGCGCGAAAAGGGGGGTGCTTACGGCGGAGGAGCGAACTATGATGCCTTAAATGGCCTGTTCAATTTTTATTCCTACAGGGATCCAAAACCATACAATTCTCTACATACTTTCGAGAATAGCGGCAGCGTTATCTCTGACAAGATATCTTCCGGAGAGATTTTCGAGGTTGATTTAGAACAATCGAAATTGACGGTTTTCCAGCGAGTTGATGCTCCACTTCCTGTCAGACAGGAGGGAATGTCGATTTTTAACTATGGCATAGATGACGAAATGAAGCAGGAGAGAAGGGAAGCCCTATTAGACGTAGATTTAGATGATATAACCGAAGTTGCACAGAAGTACCTTGCTTCCGACAGAAGTGAGGTTGTGATTGGGCACGATGGTTCTACAGTTAGCGGTAGACCAGATTGGAGCGTCAGTCAGCTCAAATAGTTTCACAGAGTCTGGGAGCTTGCGTCATATTTTGGTGTAGAAATTATGAGAAAAATGGCGCCAATATAAAGCTCTGGGCATTGATCACCTTGATGTACATATTGATCAGAAAAATGGTAAGAATATTATTGTTTCGGATTTTAAAAATTTGAATTAGAAAGATTTTCACTATGAAAAAGTACTGCGAGTGAAAGTCCCCACCGAAGAAAATAGTGCCGCTTTAGCAAGGCTCGCTAAAATTAAAATCCAGCTTTCACTAATTGAGCTAAATTGGCATTCGGAAGATCTCAGGAATTGTATTTCGGCATGTTATGAAGTAGGGTATCTATTAGCTAATCAGCCGCCGAAGGCGACAGAGTTATCCGAAATGGTAGGTTAAATTTCGATCACATAAAAAAAATCAGGTTTTACGAGAAGTACAATCACAAGTATGTGCAGGTCTTATTGTTATGCAGAATGCACAATACTGCACGAGAACGAGCAAATAAATGCAGGTTAAAAATTAACCGAGGAATAGCTATGCAAAAAGCATGGAAAACCCGCGGTGAATATCAAAAGACCAAAGTCTCCGGAAATGTTATTTGTCATGTGGGGAAACCAATAAAAAATGATGTTAGTACCGGATATGTATGCTTCTAGACCAACAGATGAAATCTCGAAGCACAATATAAAGTAATGCGTTGAACATTTCCCTCGAGAACTTTAATCTATAGTGATGAAACTAATCCTGCAAAAAGTGAATAAAGCTCAACTCAAGCGGCTTCGGATCAAAAGGTTTCAAGGTCCGACGCAATAAATAAGTGACCAATAGTTCTCAGGGACTTTCTTAGTAAACGAACAATTTCCGGGAAGAGGCTTCTCACTCACCAAGTAATTGCTTGCCATCCCTGCATTAGCAGAGGTATTGAGTATCCGATTTCTTTTTTTTTTTTTTCAGATTATATGCATGAGGCAAGTTTTTTTGCTGCTTTGCATTTTGATGGCCGCTTAATTATTTCTCGGGGTATTGGATGTAATATTTGAAAATATACGGAGTTTTAAAGACCTAATCTCGATCTCTCGAAAAAATGGAATTTGCGTTGTCCAAGTCTTGAGATGGACACAGATCAGAGGAAGTGGAGACGTCTAAACTTTCAGACCTGCTACTAAGTAGATGAAGAGATAACATTGGAGCTAATGTGGTGTTCTTTGTGCCGGAGAACAATCTCGAGTATTACATAGGATATGAATTAGGCAGATAATCTGCATTACGATCTGCACAGTCATGGGACTGTTTTTACATGCATCAACATTGAAAACTCACACAAAATATTGTTGAGATGAGGCCTCATCAAATTGACTTTGCATGGGACCGGTTAGTGAATAGGTTTTAGCATTCAGCAGCACACTAGGAGAGGGTACTGAAATACCATAATGGACTGAAATCTAGAATCTGTGGTTCAAAAGGTGAACTCTTTTGAGAGCAGATACATCAGGTGTTTCTAATCGAAAGCTTGACCCCTTTGGACGGTGACAAATTGAGTGCTTGCAGCCTACATTAAACTTCCAAGTCCCGCTTGATTCAAAAGACGTACATGCATAGGGTAGAGAAACTTTTCAGGTAAAGCACGCAAATTAAAAATAAGCACTATTGATTCTGGAAGCTTTCCTGTTCCGGTTATTTTTGAAAGGAGTGAATAGATCTCGCTAACGCTGTGCATAGCTACATGTGATATATATGCATTATGCGCAATGGACAAATTCCATGCAGACAACAATAATTTTTGTTTTATTCCGTGCGTTTTTTATTGATAATATTCTGGTAAGGTCAATAAAGCCGGTAAAACTGGCCGATTCTGCCTGAAGTTACCTCTTGCTTTCTTTTTTGCCCCACTCGTGCATAATTATAGTGTCAGAAAGCATCCGCCGCCGAACGAAAAGAATCAAGGCTGCATGGCCCTGTTCTCTCCTTTTTTGATGATCAACATTGTATTGATAGTTTACGAGCCCCACAATTTTCGGCTTCTGCTGCCCTATAGGTAACTAAATAGGACCTGGAGCAGCTAGCCACTGAAATCATCACTTATGTCAAACTTCATCCGCATAATAATATATTTATTCACTAATAAATTTTCACTGGGCGATTCATTATATGCAGTCTTATGCATGTCAGTTTTCATCAAGTCGCTTAGCTTTTATTCAATTCGCCGTTTTCCAGACTATTGTTGGCAGTTCTATAGTACTTCGCACAAAGGCAGTCATACGAGTTGCAAGCAGGAACATCTGCACTAAAAGCTTTGTGCTTTATCCCTCTTAGGAAAAACAGCATTAAGATGATTTTCCTAGTTTCAAAATTGCCATATAAATAAACACGTTGTCACCGGTTCATTTGTTTCCAACTGTTAGCAATGTTGTAATTATTTCATATCTGGAATTGCAAGGGTTGAATAATGCTACTTAATTTGTTGCACAAATTTCTCTGCATTTTGCTTATTCCTAATGTTTTGGCAGTCGCCGCTTCACCCGGCAAGTCAGCCACTACTTTGAATTTTGTCAGCCCTACACATACAATATTAGGTACGGTGGCTACGGGCAGTATCTACGCTAAGTGCGGCGGAGATAATTTCAATTGGGTCAGTGGGATCGGAAGGCATCCAGGTGCTACTATTGAAATTGTTAACGCAGTTGAGCTGGATGATGGCTCATCTTACGCTGTAACTGTTCACTTCAAAGCAGACGCTTCTATGGATATTAGCAATCTGGGAGAGCTGAAGATTATTGGTATCAACTCTCCAGATGCTAGCACAATTGTTTTATTTTCTAGAAATCAAAAAATCTTTTTGATTGACAATGCCCAGGAATGGTACGTCACCTTCGCAATCCACACTAAAAATATAGGCTCATCTGCCTGTACTACTTCCTTCCAAATTCAATTTGACTGGTTTTCTGGACCTGGCGTCTCAAATCTTGGTCAATCGACGTGGCAATATAGTTCAAGCTATGATTACATCACAGGATGTAATGCGGACAACAATGGCAATTCCCAAGACGATGCCCCTTTGTTTTGCTGGAATCCAAAGGACCTTATAACTACTGGCACTACATATTCATCTAGTTCAGGGCCCTCTAGTACAGAGTCAAGTTCGACAATTTTTTTAGCCAGCTCGTCTTCTGCTCCCTCCTCAAACTCTACGCCAATGGAAAGCACATCTGTTGCATTTTCCTCCAGCAGTACCGTTGCAATTTCCATTAGTAGCTCTGATTCCAGCTTGTCAAGCATTTCTGTTCCAAGCTCGCCTACCAACTGTTGTCTGGATTTAGTCGGACCTGGACATAAGGCTGTCGGGACGGTGGCTACGGGCAGTATCTACGCTAAGTGTGGCGGAGATAATTTCAATTGGGTCAGTGGGATCGGAAGGCATCCAGGTGCTACTATTGAAATTGTTAACGCAGTTGAGCTGGATGATGGCTCATCTTACGCTGTAACTGTTCACTTCAAAGCAGACGCTTCTATGGATATTAGCAATCTGGGAGAACTGAAGATTATTGGTATCAACTCTCCAGATGCTAGTACAATTGTTTTATTTTCTAGAAACCAGGGTGTCTCTTTAATTGACAATGCCCAGGAATGGTGTGTGACCTTCGTAATGGACACTGCAACATTCGGCTCATCAGTTTGTGGTACTCCTTTCCAGATTCAATACGATTGGTTTTCCGGGCCTGGTGTTTCGACTTCCGGGCAAAGATCGTGGGCATACAGTGGAAGTTATGACTACAGCACGGGATGCAATGCTGACAACAACGGTAATTCGCAATGTGATGCCTCGTTATACTGCTGGGACCCCAAAAATGTTTCTCCCTCTAACCCACCAGCAAATGGTGTGTGCATTACAAACTCACTAAGCAGTTCTGTTGTAAACTCGCAAAGCACTTCCACTCCAAGCTCATCTGCTCCTTCTTCTTCAGCAGTTTCGTCAGTAAGAAGCAGCGTCGTTTTTAGCTCGTCAAACAGTTCCGCCCCAAGCTCCTCTGTCTTTTCGTCGGTGAGAAGTAGCTCTGTCGTCAGCTCGCCTGGTAAATCTTCTACGGCCTCTTCAGTGGTAAAAAAAATCTCCGTTGCCAGCCCTTCGGTTCATTCTTCTCCTTCGTCGCCAATTACGAGCAGTTACATTGTGGCCTCACCCACTACTTCTTCTATTGGCTCCTCACCAGTAAGAAGTAGTTCTCCTACCGGCCCTTCTGTCATTTCTTATACTACCTCACCAGCAGTAAGAAGCAGTTCCGTCGCAAGCTGGCCGATTAATTCTTTGTCTTCCTCTGCGCCAGTGAAAAACAGTTCCACTTCGAGATCGTCTACCATCGCTATTATTGTCTCTTCAGCAGTAAGGAGCAGTTCCGTAGCTAGTTCGTTTGGAACTTCCGTTGCAAGCTCGTCTCTTATTTCTTCCACTAACTCGTCACCCGCTGGAAGCAGTTTTACTATGGGCTCGTCAGTCATATCTTCTACTCGCTCCTTGCCAGTGAAAATAAGTTCGGCTGCAACCCCATCGGTAATTTCATCATCTCCCTCTTCAAAGGTAACAAGCAAATCCGTTGAAAGATCGTCTATTATTTTTTCTACTGGCTCTTCGCAAGTTAGAAGCAGTTCATTTACGGGCTCTTCAGTCACGTCTTTTACTGCCTCTTCACCAGCAAAGAGCAATTCCATTACCAGTTCATTAGGCAGTTCCCCTACGGGCTCTTTTGCTTTTTCCAGTACAATTAGCTCTAAGCATACTATTCCAAATTCGTTGGCAGTTTCGTCTTCGGCCGCATCGTCAACATTATCAGCGAAGACTTCTAGTTCACCTGGCTCATTATCCTCAGACAATTTGACCCCCTCTAAGAAAGTTTCATCGGTTGTTCTGTCATCTGGTTTTGTTTCTACGGTTAGCTCTACCATCTCTGTTAGCTCCAGTCTGCTACACTCCACCACTGCAGCCAGCCCTTCCTCTTCTGTTGCTTCCCTCAGTTCCAAGAAATCGCCTTCACATTCTTCAGGGGCGTATCACACCTCATCTCTAAATGAGTTCACTACCTCTGGTTCCACATCGTCATTATCTTCTTCCGCCACACTGGTTAAAAGCAGAACATTCTCAGAAGTTTCTAGTAGCTCAGTTATTTTTGGAAGCTCTTCACGTGCGTCAATAGCTTCAACAAACCTGGAATCTACTTCCGGTTCGAAAGTCTCGACACTGGTACCATCTTCGACACCGGCATACTCGAGCTTGCCATCGTCGCAATCATTTGGAGGCTACTATAACACCAGCACATCAGCATCGTCCTTCTTAACCAGTTCGCAGGGCGTGCCTCCTAGGAGCGGAAATATTATTTCTCAGCAATCTTCCAGTGTGATTTCCAGCTACGAATCGTCACTACGGCCTTCAATTTCGTCATCGACCTTGTCCGTTTTCTCAACGCTCCCTGGTTCATCACCTTTGGAAACGTCAAGCCCCGCTTCTACTTCACCTTCCAGCTATTTATCACTGGTTTCTTCCAATCCAACTTCAGCTGTCAGCGAAACATTCTCTTTGCCTGAGCCCTCCTCTTCTGGCATCACTTTTTCAAGTGGAACGACTTCTGTCGTTTCTGTATCTGAGAGCACTTCCGCAATCACAATAAGATCCACCACATCCAGCGACCATCAAGCTACTTCTGCAAGCAATGCAAGCGCCTCCTCTTCTGTTAACAGTGGACAGAGCTCATCCAGCAGTAACTTGCTGTCATTATCGAAATCTTCCTCAAATGCGGTCTCCATCGGCACCATTCCAGCTACTTCGTCCACTACTTCAGCAACAATATCATCCACAAACCACATACCATTTAGTTCTTCTGAGGTACGGTCTTCGAGCTACTCTCAGATCTCTCGCACGATAGTGACTGTGTCTACTTCATCCCAGACCGCCCTTTCTAGCGAAAGCACACTTATATCATCTTCTTCACCTACTGGGGACAAGTCACTTTCTTCAAGTCCTTCTTTCAAGTCTACAGGCAGCACTTATTCAATTACCACAAAATCAACTGAAACCATTGGATCTAGTGGGACTTCTGTTTCCAGCAACCCTGCTACATCTAGCAACTCTGCTACGTCTAGCAACTCTGCTACGTCTAGCAACTCTGCTACGTCTAGCAACACTGCTACGTCTAGCAACTCTGCTACGTCTAGCAACACTGCTACGTCTAGCAACCCTGCTACATCTAGCAACTCTGCTACATCTAGCAACACTGCTACGTCTAGCAACTCTGCTACATCCAGCAACTCTGCTACATCTAGCAACCCTGCTACGTCTAGCAACCCTGCTACATCTAGCAACTCTGCTACATCTAGCAACCCTGCTACATCTAGCAACCCTGCTACGTCTAGCAATTCCGTCACTTCTGAGATCACGGCAACTTCTGACACTTCAACCAGTTCTAGCCACCCAGGTAGTTTTGGAACCTCCGCAAGTTCCATTAATGGCATCACATCTTTATCTTCAGCGAAACCACCACTTCCAACTACCTCTGGCAGTACCGTTCCTTCTGAGATTCAGTCCTCTAGTAGTGAGTTAACCGATTCCTTCTCCTCTGCTCATGCCACATCGACTTCAATGTCAACTATTTCTTCAAGTCAGTCAGAAACCTCAAGTTCTTTGGCAACCACCTCATCCGCCACCACTCAACCTGCTACTACTCCAAACCCATCGTCAAGCACCCAACTCTCGGAAAGTTCTCAGAAGCTGATTTTTGCAACAAGCTCATCACTTGACTCCACAACCTCGACCTCTCTGCAGAGTTCTGGCACGACAACTACAAACTCATCTACTGAACCATCAGAGTCTTCTGATTTTTCTGCGACAACAAGCGGCTCTAGCAGCACCTTGACGATACCCACTTCGCCCAACACGTTAAACACAGTTGTGACGTCTTCGTCCACAGCTTCCTCTTCTACCTATTTATCGACCGGAACTAAGTCCGGCTCCAGCACTGCGGGAACTCCAACGGAAACCGCTACCGTGGGCCAATACGAAAACGCAGCATACTCCAACTTACAGCTACCTAAGCACATTTCTTTCTTATTGCTTGCGTTAACTTGTGTCTTAAACTTCTAAGCGCACAAAATTTATTTTACATACATTAGACCGATATACATAATAACTCCCGTTTCGAATAAACTTCAGTAAGCGCTAAAAGAGCCAAAAGCAAAACCTTGAAAGCGATAGTGTCAAGCTATGGTAAACAACAAGTAAACAAGGAACTTGCACCGAAAGATATACAATAACAAAGTGGAGAAACTTCCGTGCACCACATAGATTAGATTTTCTGTCGCTTTCCAGGGTCACGTTCTATGCAGTGCCTCGTTTTGCCGAATTTATAAGAGCGGCTTGCCCAGTCTTTCGAGTGATAAGATAGCGTTGGGTGTGCAATTTTGTTGACAACTGAAAAACTTTTACATTTGTACAGTGTACTGCAAATGGGAAACAAGGAAGTGAAACCTGTGGTCCCTCAAGGTACGTCGCAATGTCTGTTGATTCTAGGAAATCAGTGCATCATACTAACGTCAACATAGGATGGGTAGCAGTATGGGACGATAAATATTCAGAATGGTTTTATGTAAACGAGTCTACAAAGAAGAGCCAGTGGGAGGCACCTCCAGGTACCACGTTTGACTCACCTGCAGCCCCTCCTGCGTATACTGACTTGGACCAGGACAAGAAGGGCAAGGGAAAGCAACAGCAGACACAGCCACAACAATACCAGCAAATGCCACAGCAACGTTACTACCCTCAACAACAGGCTTTCCCAACTCAACCAGGTTTTTATCCACAGCCCCAGTACTACCAACAACAACCAGGATACTATCCACAGCCTCAACAGACTCAGCAGCAGTCTAGTCGATTTGGCGGCATGGGTGGTGCGCTAGGAGGTGCCGCTGTGGGTGGACTTGGTGGTTTGATGATGGGAGGGTTAATGGCAGACGCCATGATGCCTCACTATTACGGACCTCCCCCAGGCGATTACGGCAACGGAGATTATGGTAACGGAGATTATGGCGGAGGAGATTTTGGTGGTGGTGATTTTGGCGGTGGCGGCGATTTTGGTGGCGGCTTTTAGAGAAGGCAGTTTTGATATCGCTGTTTTTATCATTTGAAATGTATTGGGTATATCGGGTATCTATTTATGTCTAATGTGGATCGGGTTTAAGGGAAGAAATGTAAGGGTCCTAGTAATATTGACATCTTTCAATTTTCAGGTGCATCCAAGACTTGGAATGATTTGCGTAGTGATGAAACGTCGGTCCCTCTGTAGATGATTTGATACCGCAACTTGTAGAACTCTCGTATCGTTAAGTACGCTAGCCGCTATTATGGCTCAGGTACGCTACGGCGGTGAACACGCACTTCTCCGCGAAGTCTCGTTTACCAAACGTAACACCGCGGTACCTGCCTCAAACAAAAATTCGCGCAAGTGACGCACGCTCAAGCGAGTTCACAAAAGACACCGTCTCCGCTACAAGGAGACACTACATCTGTTTGTTTTTAGCCACTATTTACCGCTTGAACACAAGTGACACGCTCGTTGACTTCCTGGATTTCGTAGAGAAACTCTGAATTCAATACGTTGCCGCAGTCCACAGCTTTGGAGCACGAAATTCTAGCCGCGGTATTACGCCCTTTGTTCACTTATTTGACTTTGTGACTTGTCCAAGGTGGCCGTTATTGCACCAGATAAGCCGTGACCCATCGTTGTAATTACACGCGTCTGGCCAGCCGGAGCCACCACTGATTTTTTGATTTCCTGAAAAATAGCATACACCATTAGTATTCAAAAGTGCATTCATTCTCTTTAAAACACTCACATGATCACTGACCCTGAATACCCTCTAGCTGGACTAGACATAAACAGCGTTTTGCCAGCGTTGCCGGCGTTAGCGAGTCTCTCTGCCTCTGCTACCGAACATCAAGAGCCAAAACCCAGGCATCTTCTTCCTCCGATTGAAAACGAGAAAGTCCGTGACAACTGCGATGTTTCAGAGTCAGACAGTCCCACCAGTCTGCAGATCAACAACCAGTTCAAACGTCTATCCACTAGCTCCTCGAGGCCTCGCAGCAGAAAGCGCGTAAGCTCCGAGACAAAGGAAACCGACACGGCTGATGCTTTGCGACATTCACAGACCTCACAAGTGGGCCAGGACCTTGAGGGTGATGCTACGATACCCGGTGGTAGTGGTGGTGCCGTTAACAGTATCGACATTGTTCATAACTCCACTTCAGCCATAAGCAGCCTCCAGGGCTCAACGAGTGAGTGCGAAGACACGATAAGCTCTTCTCCACCGTCAAAAAGACGTTTGTTGGGTGTACCTGCCCCAATGTTAATACCTTCAGCATCAGAATTAGTAGATACTAGCGGTGGCACCAACACGCTTTCCGCTGACAATACCTCTGGAAATCATATGCTCATCACTATTGCCACGAACACAGCTAATGCCGATGGATTGCTGCCCCTGCCATCCCCCAGTGCGTCTCCAATACCAACCTCTGACGTGTACGATGAACTTAACACTACAGAAGGAGCAGAGAAAGCCCTATTTCCAGCCACCATTGTCAAGGACAAAGACCAGCTTGTCAACCTATTGAGCTACTTAATTGAACAATTACGGCCAGGTGAAAGATGCACAAACATGCTACTTTGGCGTCTGCTACAAAGGACCGACAGGGCCACGTTGTCGACCATTACCAATGTTGCTCGACTGGCCTTGAAGAAGGACATAGTGGTTGCATTACCCTCGGAAGTAACCATGAAGATCTTTGATTACCTTGATTTTCGCTCTCTACTTACAGTACAAAGCGTAAATAGATCCTGGTTTCAACTGGGATCAAATTGCTTTGAATTCTGGAAGAAACTTGCTCTAGAAAATGGTATCATTGCCAGTGTAGTAGAGTTTGACTCTGAGATGACCAAATTTCAGAGACTGAGACCACAATTGAGCAATTCAGAGGCAGCAAAACTTCTGTACAAGCGCAGATTTATCATCCAGCAGCGGTGGAAGGATCCGAACTTTGTAGTCAAGAGGCACACCATACGCGTATCCCCGATAGCGAATCCGCCAACGGTGGTCACCTGTCTTCAGGTAGATGAAGACAAGATCATCGCCGCTTTGGATGATCATAAAATACAAGTATACTCTGCACAAAATGGCGCTACTCGCAGACAGCTGACTGGCCATAAGGGCGGAGTTTGGGCAATGAAATACTATGGAAATACGTTGGCTTCGGGGTCCACTGACCACTCAGTGCGTATTTGGAACATCAAACAAGGAAAGTGTACATATATTTTTAGGGGCCACGCATCCACCGTAAGGTGCATGGAGATCATTGAACCCACCCAGATAGGTGTGGATGACGAGGGAAATCCTCGCATCTGGCCACATTCGCCACTATTGGTCACAGGATCAAGAGATTCTACTCTTTATGTGTGGTATCTACCGGTTACTGAGGAAGATGACGAAATCCTCGATGAACCAATTGAACTATTCGAAAATAACAATCGGTTTTTGTACCGCGTGTTACGAGGCCACACTGCCTCTGTACGCGCAGTAGCCTGCCATGCTAACCTACTGGTTAGTGTAAGTTACGACACGAATGCACGTGTGTGGGATTTGAAGACGGGCGAGTGCAAGTGGCTATTAAAGGGTCACAGCGACAGGATCTATTCTACTGCTATAGACGTGAAAAGAAACCGTTGCTTCTCTGGTTCAGCGGACAATACTATTAGGATCTGGGATCTGGGATCAGGAAGACTGGTTAATACTTTAGAGGGCCATACTTTACTGGTTGGACTCATCTCTCTCTCGAATAATGCCCTCGTGACAGCAGCTGTGGACTCGTCTATTAAGATATGGGACCCCGACACGGGAGAACTCAAACATACCCTCAGAGGCCACAACGGAGCAATAACGTGCCTCCAGCATGATGACAATGTCATCGTGAGCGGAAGCAACACTATGCTGAAGCTATGGGACGTGAGAACCGGCAAATTCATCCGTGATTTGTTAGATGATATTGACGGAGGAGTGTGGCAGGTGAAATTCGATTACAGGCGTTGTATCTGTGCTGTTCAACGCGATGGCGACATCTGCATTGAAATACTGGACTTTGGATTTCCCGAAGTCGATGATGTGGTCGAAAGTGGGGATATTGAGATGGTTTGAGGCGAACGACTTGAAACCCGGACTTGACGTCTCCCGAAACCGGAGCTCATATTTTGCGCGACAAATGCGAGGCGTCGCACAACACTTTTTCTCAGAAGGCTGAAAAATTGGGACCTGGAAGTCTTCACAAGTATATACTGTTGTAGCTTTAGTTTAGTTTACGTATAGGCACCTAATTATCAACTTAGAGTTGAGATCTTATCATATCTGTGGCCTTACTGCTGAAAGAGATGGGAAACTTTTTTGTAGAGTTGTGGAACTCTGTATTTGAGCCAGGGACCACTCCTGCCCTGATTTTGGCGACTCATATCTCCTTCTTCTTGTTGGTAGTGTCGTTGATTGTGCTGATATTTTTGAGCAAGTCGATCCATTTTTTCAATTTGCTAGTGATAGCGCTGCTGTTATGGGCGGCTGTCACTTGGTTCATTGCAGAGATCGAGAAAGAGAAGCGAAACCAGGCCCTCAAAACCAACGAAGAGCTAGCTCAGGAGGATTCCGCCGCTGAGAAAGTGGTGACGAAAGATGGCAAGGATGAGAGCGCTAAGGGTTCTACTGCTGCAACTAGTTCGGGAGCCAAAGTGTCTGCTAGCAGGCCTGCAAAGGCTAGCAGATCTAGAAAAATATAGCCTTACATAGTAGCTTGAGTAATATTACATAGCATTCTTGTCTGAAAGTAATAGAACGCAAATACATCTTAGTTCAAGGTTTGGCATACAGATTGAAAACGATAAAACGACGCTATGCCAAACTCAAACAAATCACATCAACGAATGCAATCGCGTCGGAACAAACTTCCCTCGCATGGTGCCTCATCAAAAAAAATAATAGAAATAAAAGTATGGCACCAGGCCAATGTAGTAGAGCAGCGGAAATACGATGAGTGGGAAAAAGTTCATGCCCAAATTTGAGGTGCATCTTGATCCACCAAAGGATGACTGTCTGACGGTGGGGGAGCTTGCAAAATGCGACGGTAAGTTGCCATTAAGTGATGTACGAGATGCTAAACGAGACGAGATACTAACCGAGGGAACAGGTGAACAGTCGGAAAAAATGTACATAGGGATTAAAGGCACGATATTTGACGTCACTCACAATACCAAGGCGTACGGCGTGGGTACTGGTTATCACGCATTAGTGGGAAGAGATGCATCACGTGCCTTGGGCAAGTCGAGTCTCAAGCCCGAGGACACCGATCTAAGAGTTAGCTGGGACTACTCTACCCTAAACGATAAGCAGCTCAAGGTTCTGGACGACTGGTACACATTTTTCAGCAATAGGTAAGTATAAAGGGGTGATGAACGATAGCAGAAGAATACTAACGTGATAGATACAACATTGTGGGGAAGGTGTGCGATTTGCCGCAGTTCAAGGCAAGCAAGTAATGCAATGGATCTGATCTAGAGACTAAGATCAGGCGGTTGCAGACCGGAGATATACGTATATACGAAGTGAACTATACATTTTATCTAGTCTACGATCTGTTCGCATTGTTTACAGTATGATGCACGTTTAGTAGCACCTCAAAACACATTCTCTCTGCATCATATATTACAACATTTTCTCACGTATTTGTTGTAGGAGCATTCACATATAAAACAAGATGCAAGAAACAAGTAAATAAACAACAACAAAGGTCTCGGCAGCAGCGGCGATGGATTAGCCCTTTGCCCAATATGTATATACGCGCTTGGAAGTAGTGCTAGTCGTGATCTAGCGCGAACTAGACCTCCTCAGACCGTAATGTATAGACCTCGGCCATCGGGGGCTCATGGAGATAGTGGTGTACTCATGTGCCAAGGCGTAAATGCGCGGTACCCCTGCGCTAGCCCCGCAGTAGCCTCGCGCAAAATCTGTAAAATAGGGTCCTCGCTTCCGCGGTGTTCCCTACCGCGTTTTCCCTATTGTCACCGCGCCTCTTTCCCTCGTAAGCCCTCGGCAATTTTTTTCAGGCGCACCTCTAGTTTATTTACGTTTTCACGTTTTCTTTGATCTAATTTCTTCATCTGTATGCTCAGTCCTACAGTCAGCATCTAGCACTTGCCGCCTATTTCACAGACTTAAAATTATACACTCATCATGGACGCAGCGATGTCTGTCAGTGGCGGCAACAAGCGAGCCAATCCGAGCCCTTTTGCGCCTCCCAATGCTAACGGCAGCTTAGCTGGCTCGGCGAATTATGGGCCATATCGGAGCTCTAGCCCTCTCCGCTCGGGCATCTCGCACGCCATTGAGCAACAGAGCTATATAGACGTGTCAAAGGAGATACCTATCAATAAGGGACGTAACCAGGACGATCCAGCTGCTAGTGAATATGAAGCTTTTCCTGGTAATGGCTATCCTAACAATTACGGCAATGGTCAGCCTAGCGATCAACTCAATAACTACCCTAACGGCTACCTTAATGGAATCCCCCCTAATTTTGCTAATGGGCCTAGTGGATACCAGGCTATGCCTCCACAACACCTGAATTCCATGTCCTCTCTACCGTCGATGCAGCAACCAGCCGACTACTATGCCCGTCCACAGGTCTCTACCGTGCGGAGAGACTCTATGACGTCGCAGAGCTCTTCTTCCATTAACAGGATTTTCCGCAAGGGCGTGAAAAACTTTGGTAAGTACAGCCACGGCGGAGACTACGACGACGACTTTGACGATGGAGGAAAGGTCGAGATGAGCGAGCTAAATGATGACGCTTCTATCTCGTTTGACGACCTGAAGCATCTGCGAGACAGAGGAAGGGGGGCCAACGGTGCAATGAACACTTCTTTAGATTCCACAGTGTACATCCCCACGCTTTCTACGCTACCGAAAGGTCCTAACGGACATCTTAACAACACGCAGTATAGGAAACACATGACCCACCAGAAGAAGTTGATGGCAGCTACAATGGCCAACCAGGCCAAAGCTGGAGGGGCTGCTGGATTAAATGCCCCAAGGACAATGAGTTTACAATCTGGACCTGGCCCTATGGGCGGATATCCAAGAGCGATGAGTCTCAATAACCGCGGGATGATGAATGCCCCCATGGTCCCAGGTCAAAGCGACCCTCGTGCAATGTCTTTGAGTGGGCCTTACAAGGGGCGGCCTTATGGACAGGGATATCAGGGCTATCAAGGTGGTTATCCAGGAGGTTATCCTAACAACTACCAAAATAACATTCCTCCCAACTACCCTCCATATGGACCTCCAGGTTCACAGCCTCCACGCGCGATGTCTTTGACCAGTCCACAGCTTCCAGGACCACCTAGAGCAATGTCATTGAAATCTGGAGCTGCCGTTCCTCCTCAAAACCCAAGGGCCATGTCTCTTACTTCAGGACCAATGCACCCATCCGCTATTAACAGAGGACCCATGCATGCGGCTAGTTATCAAAACAACATCCCAGGCTCGCCTCAGAGAAGGCAAAATGGAATGTTTCCGCAACAATATCAGCAACAGCCATACGTTCCACAACATCCCCCTCAACCGGACCAAAAGAGACTTTCGAGGAGTTCATTGTCAGATGCTTCGGGTGCAACGAAGGACCATAGGCTTTCTGTGTACACTGCAAGCGAGGAGCCCATTGCTGAATCTACACAGCAGCATATTGTAATAGAAGAGGGCCAGATTGGAGATAATGGAGGCATAAAAGACCAAATTGCTGAGATGTCCGAACCAAGCGCTAAAAATGATACACAAGTCGGCGAGGCCGTTAGCAGTGCTAGTGTTGCGGAGGAGGTGCCTACTTTCTTTAAGCCTACATCCTCTAAAGGCTCTCCTAGCGCACCCAGAAAGCTCAACAAGTACGATTTCCATGTTAGTGACGATGAAGACGAAGATGTGGATGTAATTGATCATGTGAGTGGCATCGAAGATACCCAAGCTGCTGCTATAGGAGCAGGATCTCCTGAGAGTGAACTCATAAAAGAAGATGGCGCTGTGATAGCCGTATCTCCTAATGATAGTGACTATTCAATAGAGAGAGACGGTAAGCTTGAATCTAATGATAACATTAGACATCAAGCTAACACAAACGAAGATGGCAACGCTGATGCTGCTCAGGACACTGAGATTAACTCTGTGAAGAACACACTTGAATCTTTGCATGATGCTGATGCTGAGAGCCATTACGACCAGTCTGTTAACGGTATCAACAGCATTGAGCAATCTAATGATGCCCACTCCGAACAATTTACTTCTCCCCCGAACACCAACATCGTACCGGTATTCGAGTTGGAAGAACGTCAACACGCTAATCATGTTATCTCAGCAACGGACAGCCCTCTTTCAGACAAATTTGAAGATGCTTCCAGTCACATTTCCCCTATGAAAGGTGGAGCTACGGCAGAAGACACTGTCCTACAGCAGTCGCAGCCTGCTTCTCTCCACACTTCACCCACGAAGTCAGTAAGGCTGCCTCTTTCGGCTTCGAACAAGACAATTCAATCTGCTAAATCGCCCAAGTCAGCTAGGGCTTCCTCGAGAGGAGCAAGTTATGTCGCAGGCTCATTGGACTCGATGTACTCTACGGCCTCTTCAGCAGATGCCCGCAATAGCTTGGCCATTGAAAACAGACATCTATCTGCTCAATTGTACGGCCTTACAGAAAATGCTACTTCAGTAAACCAGGATATTTTTGTGACTGCTACCGATCTTAGCTCAATGTTGCCGAAGGAAGATAATCTCGACAACAGCGTCGCAACTTTGGAGGACAATTCTAATGTTCATGGCCTCGACGAGAATAATGCCAGAGTGTCTGACAGAGGTAACACGCTAGGGCCCATGTTTGCACCTCCCCGTATTGGTAACATGGACGACTCATTCTCCACTGATGACGATTCCATTGTCAAATCCCCCGCGGTCTCTTTGCACAATGAAACTAGTGTTACCATCAGGGAAAAAGATGTGACTGTGGAAGACAAAAGCAATGCCCATGAGGACAGTGCTGGCAGCTCTCATTATGCGATCAGTAACCCTCTCAGCTCAGCACCAGAAGAAAACTCCTCCCAGACGAGCCATTCGATCGCTAATAGAGCGATAGATTCACCTGCTGTACCACCGACGAAGCCAACAGTACCTAACAACGCCTATAGATCGATGCTACTTCCTGAGTCTGAACTAAAGCCTGTGGTGAAAAATACGACGACTGCTGTTCCCCAGGATGATTTTGGGCCACACTATGGCCAAAATTACAGCCAAAATGACAACAGACCTTATCAAGTTCAAGGCCAACCAGACCAAATGTACAACCAACGAAACGAGTCAAATTCGAGTCGACTATCACGTAGGCCACCACCTGAAAGCTCAGCTAGTCCAGCTCCAGCGTCACCTCAGCTTACAAGGCAGTCGGAGGATCACGTGTCGAGCAGGCAAAAAATTGCAGACGGGTTTGCCCATATTGGCAAAGGTATGGTGAACTCCTTCAATAGTTCTCCAAAACTGCCTAACAGCAAAAAGTTTTTCAAAAAGCTGTCCTTAAAGCCCGGCAGAAGAGGCTCTGAGACTGGGGGCGCCGGCTTGAGTGGGGGTCCTATGAAAGGTGACAGATCTGATAGTGTTCCTGCTAACAGCTCTCCGCTGGTCTCGGGCAACGGTAAATTTGAAAGTGGGAACGGTAGCGATAATTCATTCAGTGTGATCAGTGCAACCCCAAAACCTGTTAACGCTTCGTATTCGTATCGGTATCAGGAGTACGATGAGCAGAAAACTACTCAAAATAGCACCAACAATAGTAGCGGTGACGAAGCTCTTTCAATTTACCCAGCAACACTTGCTGATGTCAAGAGCATTCCTCCCTTGCCGTCGATAAACGAAAACCCTATAGCCAAATTGAAAGAGCTGCCACCCTTGCCTCCAATTTCTCCAGCCACACCTACGAACGAAACCCTTTTGAACTACCGGTTGACGTTGAACTTGCCACGTGACGAGTCGGATTCAAAGTTGTCAAATGTTGTCAATATGGACTATAATTTTGACACAGAAGGTGACCGATTGAGTGAGCATCAAGATGGTGCTATCAAGGAGAATTTTGAAAGATATGAAAATGACGCAGCTGAAAACTTGTCCCAACGTTTTGAGAAAGACCGTGATATTGGAGAGCATGGATACAGTAGCTCCACTCTGGAGAAAGGTAGTCCCTCCAGAGACGTAACACCAATCGTGGCTCCTTCATCCACAATGGGTGGTTCTGGTATGAGAGAAGAAGTCGAACCTGCCGTGGAAACTCCAGATTGGGATGCTAATAATTCTGATTTTAGATCGACGTCCTTTGGTGCTGGTATTGATGCTAGTGATAAGACTGATGCTGTTGTAAGCGCTAAATTTGACACTAGTGCCAAGACTGAAAGGAGTGCTGACGTTGCCAACGTGGACGGGATGGCTGTCAACAGTGACATTCCCAAGTTGAATATCGTCTCAAGCTCTGAATCAAATTCAATCAGTCGTGGACCTGAGACAATTGACAGAGTGAAAGGCTCAGAGTCGAAGGCAAGCACTGCCTCCTCAAATGACAATTCCGGGCATACACGCATGGCCGGCTCCTCAGAATCTTCTCATAGCATATCTGACAGTAATTTCCTGACTGTAGAGCAGATGGGTCTCTTGAACGCCAACAAAGAGTTGCTTAACGAGCTGAATCTTGTGAGCAATGAGCTGGCCGCATCTATCAGCAGAGAGTTCAAACTGGAGGCCAAGCTTGACAGGCTGAGCTCAGATGGCTCAACCTCCTCTTCAATAGTTGGCGATTCGAGTGAAACGCATGATGCTTTGCTGCGTGAAAAGGCGAAAAACATTGCAGACTTGACGAATCAGCTGGCCGAAGAGAGGAGAAAAAGGCACATAGCAGAGAACGTACTTGTGAAGGCTCAGATTGAGCGGTCAAGTTCTATGACTGACATCAACGGTGCAAGCGATAATATGCTGAATCTACATTACCGTAACTCTGAGCTGGCATCTAGTCTTAGAGAAAGGGAACAGCAGATTTCCGTACTTGAGTCCAAACTGTCGATGATAGAACAAGACAGGCAAGAGCTGGATCAGAAAGCAGAAGAACTAGCTGCGGAAAATAGAGTCTTGAAATCTGACACGATTCCAACCCTCAAGAACAAAATCCAGGTGCTGGAAAACACTTCGGAGACAGGTGAATTTTTGCAGAACTACGAGACTCTGAAGCAGGAGAACTCTGCACTGAGATCTAAAGTAGACTCCCGCACAGACGAGGTGTACAAGTCGCTGGAAGAGCAGCGTGATCACCTTAAAGAGGAAGTCAAGGCTCAAAAAACAAGAAGCGAAAGAGAGACGAGGATCCTCAGCGATAAGATCAAGAGCTTGGAATTGAGAGTAGAGAAACTAACATCGGTCAATAATGAATTATCGCAACAGCTCACGGAAATAAGTGGAGTGCATGGAATAAGCGGAAGCTTTAGTCCTAGTTTAAAAAACACTTCGTTCAGCGCATTCCGCTGATTACATATGTATAGCATTGTATTTTAGTACGGTATGAATATGACATTATGACATGATCAAGTCAGACGGATAGAAAGATAGCTGGATAATGGGGCGATCTATATGACGACAGGACGTTATTGAATTAAGTATGGGAGTAGGCCAATGATGGAAAACGAACAAGAAATGAGTACGGGACAATCACTGGGGCTAATCATCGGAAAGGAAAACAATCACCTAGAGCAGTACTTTTCTAACATTACCAAGTCAAGCCTGTGCTTCTAGTCCTGACGAAACTATCATACAAACTCTCTACATCACGCGATGATCACGTGACAACAGTGAAAATTCGCTTTATCAACTCTCAATTTTGCTAGACACCTAACAAACCAATAGGTGGCTTTCTCTATATGCAAAGCCCGACAATGTCCGAGCCTGGCGAGAAGAGAAAGCGAGTTGATTCTGAGGGTGAAGATGACAGTTATGAGCCTTCATTCGATGCGCAATCGGATCTTCCTCCTCACTTGAGAGGTGCTCAGTCAGATGCTAACCAGCCTACTGAAGCAGAAGCTGCTGAAGAGTATCCTGGTGACCCGTCCGAGATTGACACAACGAGTCAACACAGGGAGGGAAATGGCAAACGTGGGCGTGATGAAGCTATTGAGGGTGATCGAAATGGCCAGAATGCCAGGGCCAATGTCATTAGCACCCACGGCGCCAGCCATACACACAAGAGACAAAGAACGTTCCTGCCCAGAGTGATTGAGCTGGCTAAGAGCATCTGTGCTGACATCAGCAAGCTCGGAGACAAGAGTGCGTATCTGATGAAGGACATCGAGTACATTTCTGAGCCTATTGCCCAGGAGCTCGACGTGGCTTTGGAGTTTCGCAATGCCATGTTTGAGTTTCTTGATGCCATGGTCATTGAGCAGCCTCATAAGGTGTTTGTCGTTGCTGCTTTAGTGCGACTGTGCAATGCGAAGAATCCGAAAGTAGGAGAATATGTTGTGGACTTTGTGCGGGGTGCAATTCAGAGGATTTTGGACGGCGAGGCTAGCGAGTCTAGCGAAGCTGTTGATTCGGAACAGAAAGTTGATGACAACACTGAAAGCAATGACGCCCGTGCGCCAGCCAACGCTGCTGCGATTGAAGCCTTTGTGTACGGCTCGTCAGAGTGTGGACCATGGGACAGGCTGAAGTTACTGGTGCGTTTCCTAGCA
The DNA here is from genome assembly GCA_003706235.2 of Wenyingozyma naganishii. NCBI lineage: Eukaryota > Fungi > Ascomycota > Pichiomycetes > Pichiales > Pichiaceae > Wenyingozyma > Wenyingozyma naganishii. The sequence continues at coordinate 431,643 of PPKS02000010.1, read as the reverse complement.
GCATTGAGCCCCATTCTTGAGGATTTTGCAGTTGTTGATGTGCTGCGCCAGATCATTGAGCTTGCTCTATCATTGCAAAAAGAGAGTCCTGGAGGCGATGATAGCAGCAATGACAATGCGGCCGGTGAGAGAAGCGCGCTGGCGGAACTGCTGTATTACTCAGCGCTCGTGAACATCCCTTATTTAGTAGCCGCAAGCGCAAACTGTGACGACCAAGAAAAACACGAGACTATGAAGACAAAGTGCGATGAACTGGTCAACCTGGCTTCTGGATTCCATGCAGCACCAGTACCAAAGTCTCTCTTCCAGCATATACAGTCAGCTGACGATCGTAGAAGTGAACCGAAAACGGTACTGGAAGTGGTGTTTGATGCGGTGAAGGCTCTCTCTGATGAGAACTGGACCACCGAGATATTTGTTGTGCCTGATGTAAGTGAGTTGCTGCAGTTATCAGCCACAAAGGCGGCTGCTCAAAGCAAAAAAGAGCCAGAAGGCAAGGACAATAATGAAGCTGACAATAGTGCTGGAGATAATGAAGAAAAAATTGATGATTCCGGAGATGTTAACAAAACTGAGACAGCTGATGTTCAACCTCAAAAACACGCTTTTTTACTCTTTGAAATCCCTTCTCTTTCCGCCCTTGCCCCACGCTCGAATCTCACGCTCACCAGTGGCAACATCGATTCTCTTTTCAGGTACCCCCGTCCTCTCTTCGAAGTGTTCACGCCTTCACTTACCGGCTTTGAGACTGTTCCTCCAGTGACGTCATACATCTCAATTATATTACGCGATGTGCTGCAGGATCTGGTGCAAAATATGGAGTACAATCGACTAGCTGTTTGTCGGCAGCTGCTGAACATAGGAAACTTTTTCAATGACAAGCTCTTTGCCAAGTCTCATTCTCCAATTGATAAGTTATCGTTGGTGAATGACCTGGTCAACAATGAAATTGACCTAGTCAAAGACCTTGAGGGTAACGATGACGAGATGTTGCCTCCTAGTGCTAAAGAGCAGCTCATCAGATCAGCCAAAAAAGTCGTGGCAGAGACTCAGTTGGGCTACAAGTCGACGTGGAAGCTTGAGCGTGTTACTTTAGAGGCCATTCTAGGACTCATGTTTACTTTGCCTAAGGCGGCCAACCCAGTAGTATATTATCAGGCATTATTAGCTGATATTTGTGGCAGAGATTTAATAAACCTAAAGAGAGAGAGTAAAACAAAAGATAGAACTGACAGTGGTGACGGATCCGATGATCTCCGCATTCAGCCGCAAGATGACGTTGCCGACGCCGAGGAGGAAGAGGTCTCTATGGCAGGCGAGCTAGGCAGCTGTTTTAAGGCACTGTACAAATTACTCCCTGTGCTAGATATTGAGCTGAGATTACGCTTTATTGACTGGATGGGCGTGCAATTGAGTAATTTTGCATTTGAGTGGCAGTGGAGTGAGTGGCTAAACGATGCCAATGCCAGTGCTAAAAATGAACGATCTGCCTACCGTCCCAACACGTTCTTTTTACGCAATTTGATAGCGAAGGAAGTACGTCTATCAACGCCATTTGCTGTCAAGCAGACCCTACCGGTGGAATTTCACCGGTTTTTGAATCTCTCGCTGCTTGATAGAGAGGAGATTGTTGCTTTTGACGCTCAGTTCTTTGGCTTAGAGCTTAGCGAAAAGGCAGCCGAAAGCAATCTCATCAAGGAAATGGAGATAGAGCAAAAAGAGGGCAACGGAAATGCTGAGACGTTCCATCTTCTGGAGCAGTTCTTGTTCAATAACGAGGAGCATCAACACCATGAGTTATGCCATGCTGTATACTCTAACATTCAAGAAGGCGAGTCTATGGAGGCGTTTGTCGAATTGATAGAGAGCTTAAAGCAAGCTTTTGTCAGCACTTGGGACAGCGCTGGCGATGCTGACGTTGCCGCTAAAAAGTATATTGTCACACTCGTTGCTCAATCAGTCTGTGTGATTGGTTCTCGCTCCCTTTCAGTTATTGAAGGAGGAGCATTGGAGCTCGCTAAAGACAAATTAAGCCACGTGATCGAGTCAGATGCCCAGAAAGAGCAGTGGGTGGTACAAGGCGTTCTTAGACTTTGGAACAATGAACCTAGGATTGGGTACCTAATACTTGAAAAGTTTTATCAGAAAGGGTTTATTGGCGCTACGAGTCTTTTGGAATCTCTTTTTGATGTGAAGAACGGTAGAGTGATTGTGTTGGCCGAGGTTTACGCTATCGAACTGCTAGAGCGACTCCTGAGGAAGGAAAATGGTCAGGGTAATCTGGTGAGAAGGTTTAATGAGCTAGTGGTAGCCGCTCTGAACAATGCCAGCGAGGACAATTACGGTGTGCAAATGCTGATAGGCCTATGTAAGATGGAGCTGCGCAAGAATCTTGTTAACGCCAACCAGTTCAGCGCTGTTGGCATTGAGAATGAGACTGTTAGACAGGAGCTTGAGGTTGTTATGAACGAAGTCAAGTTGATGATTTAACCATAGTTTACGTTGGGTAAAGCCAATGCCCATTGTATGTAGTATTAGATTATGACAACATTGTACAATGCATTCTGGCGCTATCACGTGACGTTATCGTTTGTGTTATGCCCGTCGCCTATCGAGCCTTCATTTGTGCATGAGCGTGCATCGAGCGTGCGACTCCTTAGTAATACACTCTAGACAGATACAAGAATAGAAATCTAGCAATAGAATGGAAGGAAGGAAAGAGGAAATATTATTATGCTGTTGAAAAATGCCTCGATCTAGTCACTAAATAAAATGCTGGACTATTCATCTGAGACCGAGTTACACCGGCAACATAACAAAGTTGATATAGTATGTTGCCTGTTTGTCCCAAATCAGTACCTGTGCTAGCACACCAGATTTGGTGACATGACCCGAATTGGAAAAGTCAAGTGAAATCTAGGAATTTAGAGCTTCTAAAAATAGAAGTAGTTGATCGTGTGTGAGCTAAACTGTTTTTTTTTTCGGGTACCCTAGACAAAAACGCGGTGCGAGGCGTACGCGAGGAGCACATAGCTAGCCATACCAGGAGATACTATGAGATTAGGAAGAGATTAAACGGAGCGACATTCGCTCACTCAAGCTACTGGAGTAAAGGAACCCGCTGCAGCCTGAAAAAGTGTAATCAAGGTGTATATGATTATACAGAATGCACACACCCAAGCTTTGTTTCGGCTCATGCGGAAAAGCGCTTCTTTTTCTCCGCTGTCAGAAATTACTGTGAACCTTTGGTACATTTAAAGTTTATAGCGGTTTCTTAGATTCTGCTGATTTTAGGTTTTACAGGCTTTGGGTGTATATATGCATAAAGCTGCAGCCACTAAGTAAAAATAGCCTTGAGATGGGACTGTCGGGGCAGTTGAACGGTTCCGCAGAGCTCAAAGCATGAGAGGCTCACGCGGTAGATCATCCGACAAGCGCAGTCGCTTTTTTTTCCCGCAAACATTTGGTTATGCCTCTGGCAGCGGCTGGCACTATCGTAAGCTAAGTTTACTTGAGCCGCGACATCGCACACCGTTTCAAGTTGTCACCTGAAAAATGTACAAGACTTGCAAAATAAACATAAAATATAAAACATAGCGCGTTTTTTCCTGATCTGCAGCTGCCCAATTAAAAAGCTACTGCCACTGGAGTTGCCAAACTGTAGAAATCGCCAGAATGTACCTGATTTCAACTATAGCTACTCAGTACGTAATGTGCAAACGTCCGCTGTATTCTAACGTTTCGTGGACTTAAACATTATAGCCGAACATGCTCTGGCCTCGGTAGATTCTCTTGCGCACGACTTTCATGTTCTTTGTGAAAATTTTCGTGCCTTGCTTTTTCCCTTACTGCATTTTACTCTGCGGTGCAGCGTTTTGCAGAAGGCGAGGAAGGGCCCAAAAAGTAAAAAAAAAAAATCAAGGCTGATTTCAACTTGCTGCATTTTCTTTGCAGTTTAGCATTTGCACTTTTCGCTGCTTCGCTTTTGATTTTCAGAATTTCTGTTTTCTTGACTAGAGTGTTTTCCTTTTATTCCTTAGGTTCTTTCTGTTCAGTAGGACTTAAAGTTCAGATCACAGGTATAAGTTACGGCTCTAGAGGAACGTGACCTTGTGATCGAGCAATGTAAGTTTGTTTGTGATGGTTTGAACACGTTGACGAGCGCGGGCCTTGCCGGAATTGGCTGTGTCTATTTGGCCAAGGGCGATGCCTCAGCTCTTGTGAGCGTGTTTTTTTGGCGATAGGTAAGCGGGAAGAGAGCGGAATTGAATGATCTCATTGGCCAGTGTGTCTATGATTTGATCTGACTTGTCAATATCACTAGATTTATGGAAATTGCCACTATGGCATCTCCCTTTGTTCCTGTGATCTGCTCGAATCAAAAATTGATCTGTTTGACAGGAGAGGGTGGTGACTCGTGATTTGCTGATAAGCTTGTGATATTTTGGTGACAATAAGTGGAACCAATAAACGTTGGCGACATCAGAGCGTTACTATCAAGTTATATCAGATCCTGTTGAACTCAGCTCTTAACCGATAGTGATTTATTAGTAAGCCACTAGTTCGTGTTGAGTTACTATGTGACATGCGGCATGCAATAAGTGACGCGTGACAAGTGAGGGATTGCAAGCGACTAATGATGTGGGCATGATGCCCCTATCACAATTTTGTTAATCGCTCTACAAGTGTCCATAAATCACGAGTATTTTGTCACTGTCTCGCTCATTATATTTCTCCAATTAGTCTCTATCCCACTTGCTATCCGCCTTTACTCCCCGAACTCCTTACTAACCCCTGCAGATGTCATACAACGACAACTACGACCATGGTGACCCGACCAATGGCGGTCACCATACCAACGGTGTCCATGGTGCTCCCATCGACAATGCCGACTATTACGCTGGCGACGTAAACGACCCTTACGCCCAGCATCCTGGCACAGAGTACTACGACGACTACGGCCAGCCTCAACAGGGTTACTACGACGCACAAGGTGCCCATCAACAGGGTGCCAACATGCAGGGCAATCCCGCTGCTGTGCAGGACCCAGAGGCTTACTCGGACTTCAGCTATGGAGGCCAGTACGGCAATCAGTACGGTAACGCTCCAGGTACACCTTACGATGGTTACGGTGGTCAGTACACACAGTACACCTCTAGCCAAATGTCGTACGGTGGTGGTCCCCGTTCTTCCGGCGCATCTACCCCTCTAGGTGGTCCTGGAGGACCCGGAGGCCCAGACGGAACTGATGGAAGTGGTTACGGTAGTGGCTATGGTGGACCTATGGGTTACGGCGATTCCAATGCTGCTCTTGGTGGCATGATTGCCCTTCCCACAGACCCTTACCCCGCTTGGACTGCTGACAATCAAGCTCCCGTTACCATTGAGCAAATCGAGGATGTGTTCATTGACCTTACAAATCGTTTTGGGTTTCAACGTGATTCCATGCGTAACATGTTTGACTACCTTATGGTTTTGCTGGATTCTAAGTCCAGTAGAATGTCTCCCGCTCAGGCCTTGCTTTCGCTTCATGCCGACTACATTGGTGGCGACAATGCGAACTACAAGAAATGGTACTTTGCCGCTCAATTAGACTTGGATGATGATGTTGGATTTTCCAATATGAAGTTCGGTAACTTATCTTTTAAGGCTAAAAGAGCACAGAAAAAGTCTAAGAAGGCTCGTAAAGCTGTAGAGGAGAACGGAGAAGATGTCCAGCGTGTTTTGAGCGATTTACAAGGCGACGACTCATTGGAAGCAGCCGATTACCGCTGGAAGGCTAAAATGAACAGCCTTACTCCACTGGAAAAGGTCCGCAATATTGCCCTGTGGCTGCTGTTATGGGGTGAGGCTAACCAGGTTAGATTTACTCCAGAATTGATATGTTTCCTTTACAAGTGTGCTGAGGATTACCTTCTATCAGATTTGTGCCAGCAGCGCACCGATCCTATGCCCGAGGGAGATTATCTCAATAGGATTATTACTCCGCTATACAGATACATCAGGGCACAGGTTTACGAAGTTGTTGACGGTCGTTACCTCAAGCGCGAGAAGGATCACAAGTCGATTGTTGGTTACGATGATATCAACCAATTGTTCTGGTACCCAGAGGGTATTGCTAAGATCATACTGGGGGACGGCACTCGTTTGGTTGATTTCCCAGCCCACGAGAGATACCTTCACTTAGGCGAGGTCGAGTGGCGCAAGGTGTTTTTCAAGACCTATCGCGAGATTCGTACCTGGTTGCACTTGTTTACCAACTTCAACCGTATTTGGATCTTGCACATCTCGGTCTATTGGATTTACTGTGCATACAACTCACCTACTCTGTACACGCATAATTATGTGCAAGTGCTGAACAACCAACCTTTACCTTCTTCCAGATGGGCGTCAGCTGCCTTAGGTGGTACAGTTGCTTCTGGTCTCCAGATTCTTGCTACCTTGTTAGAGTGGTGGTTTGTACCTCGTAAATGGGCCGGAGCTCAGCACCTGACGAGGCGTTTGATGTTTTTACTGCTAATCTTTGGTGTTAATTTGGCTCCTGTTGTTTTTGTCTTTGCATATGCCGGCATCAAGGTTTACTCTCGTGCCGCGCTGGTAGTATCAATTGTTGCTTTTTTCATTGCAATTGCTACTATTGTGTTCTTCTCTGTCATGCCTTTAGGGGCGCTGTTCACTCCTTACATGAACAAGTCTTCCAGAAAATACGTTTCTTCGCAGACCTTCACTGCTTCTTTCTCTAAGCTGGAAGGTTTAGACATGTATTTGTCTTGGTTACTGTGGTTTCTTGTAGGATTCGCTAAGTACATTGAGTCGTACTTCTTCTTGATTCTTTCTATCAGAGACCCCATTCGTAACTTGTCAACCATGGAAATGCGTTGTGTGGGTGAGACCTGGTACGGCAATATTGTGTGCAAGAATCAGGCCAAGATTGTGCTCGGTTTAATGTACTCTACCGATCTGATTTTGTTCTTTTTGGATACGTTCATGTGGTATGTCATTGTGAACTGTGTCTTTTCTATTGGTCGTTCCTTTTATTTGGGTATCTCGATTCTCACACCTTGGAGAAACATTTTCACTCGCTTACCCAAGCGTATCTACTCTAAGGTTTTGGCTACGACTGACATGGAGATCAAGTACAAGCCCAAGGTTTTGATCTCTCAGGTATGGAATGCCATTGTCATTTCCATGTACAGAGAGCATTTACTTGCTATTGATCATGTCCAGAAGTTGTTATACCATCAGGTTCCATCTGAGATCGAGGGAAAGCGTACTTTGCGTGCCCCTACTTTCTTTGTCAGCCAAGATGACAATAATTTTGAGACTGAGTTTTTCCCAAGAGACTCCGAGGCGGAGCGTCGTATTTCGTTCTTTGCCCAGTCGCTTGCTACGCCAATTCCTGAACCTTTACCAGTAGACAACATGCCCACCTTCACTGTTTTCACTCCTCACTACTCTGAGAAGATTTTGCTGTCTTTGAGAGAAATCATCAGAGAAGATGATCAGTTTTCGAGAGTTACTCTATTGGAGTACCTTAAACAACTCCACCCTGTGGAATGGGACTGCTTTGTTAAGGACACTAAAATTCTTGCCGAGGAAACCGCTGCTTTTGAGAACGGAGACCAGAGCCCTAAAGAGGACGACGAAACCAATATGAAGTCTCAGATTGACGACTTGCCTTTCTACTGTATCGGTTTCAAGTCTTCGTCTCCTGAGTATACTTTAAGAACACGTATCTGGGCTTCTCTGCGTTCGCAGACCCTGTACCGTACGGTGTCCGGTTTCATGAACTACGCTCGTGCCATCAAGCTATTATATCGTGTTGAGAACCCAGAGATTGTCCAGATGTTTGGCGGTAACGCTGAGGGCTTGGAACGTGAGCTTGAAAGAATGGCTAGACGTAAGTTTAAGTTCTTAGTTGCCATGCAAAGACTGACCAAATTTAAGGCGGAGGAATTAGAGAACGCAGAGTTTTTGCTGAGAGCCTACCCAGACTTACAGATTGCTTACTTAGACGAAGAGCCACCATTAGAAGAAGGCGAAGAACCTCGTATCTTTTCCTCCCTCATTGACGGCCACTGTGAGATTATGGAAAACGGTAGAAGAAGACCCAAGTTTAGAGTTCAAATTTCAGGTAACCCCATTCTTGGTGATGGTAAATCTGATAACCAGAACCACTCTCTGATCTTTACCCGTGGAGAATACTTGCAGCTGATCGATGCTAACCAGGACAATTACTTGGAGGAATGTCTCAAAATCCGTTCTGTCTTGGCAGAGTTCGAGGAGTTGAATGTTGAACATGTGAACCCATATACCCCAGGTCTGAAGTCTGAGATCAACAAGGTGTCGCACCCTGTTGCTATTGTAGGTGCCAGAGAGTATATCTTTTCGGAGAATTCTGGTGTTCTTGGTGATGTTGCTGCCGGTAAGGAGCAGACATTCGGTACTTTGTTTGCTCGTACTCTGGCTCAAGTGGGTGCCAAGTTGCATTATGGTCACCCAGATTTCCTGAATTCTGTTTACATGACTACTAGAGGAGGTGTCTCCAAGGCGCAGAAGGGTCTGCACTTGAACGAGGATATCTATGCTGGTATGAATGTTTTATTACGTGGTGGTAGAATCAAGCACTGTGAGTATTTCCAGTGTGGTAAGGGTAGAGATTTGGGTTTCGGTTCTATTCTGAACTTTACAACGAAGATTGGTGCTGGTATGGGTGAGCAAATGCTTTCGAGGGAGTACTACTACCTGGGAACTCAGCTGCCATTAGACAGATTTTTGTCCTTTTACTATGCCCATTTAGGTTTCCACATTAACAATTTGTTCATTCAGCTTTCGCTGCAAATGTTCATGCTGACACTGATCAACCTGAATGCTCTGGCTCACGAATCGATTATCTGTATTTACAACAGAAACAAACCAGTTACTGACGTTTTGTATCCATTGGGATGCTACCAGTTGATGCCTGCCATTGACTGGATTCGTCGTTACACCCTGTCCATTTTTATCGTCTTCTTTATCTCGTTCATTCCATTGCTGGTCCAGGAGATCATTGAGAGAGGTATCTGGAAATGTGCTCAGCGTTTTGCTCGTCATTTCCTGTCCTTGTCTCCTTTGTTCGAGGTGTTTGTTGCCCAAATTTACTCTACATCTTTGCTGAACGACATCTGTGTTGGTGGTGCCCGTTATATCTCCACTGGTAGAGGCTTTGCCACCGCGAGAATCCCATTCTCAGTCTTGTACTCCCGTTTTGCCGATTCCACCATCTATTTTGGTGCTCGTTGTTTCATCATGTGTTTGTTTGGTACCGTAGCTCACTGGCAGCCAGCTCTGCTGTGGTTTTGGGTGATTCTTATTGCTCTAGTATTCTCTCCATTCGTCTTCAACCCTCACCAGTTTGCTTGGGAAGACTACTTCATTGATTACAGAGATTTCATCAGATGGCTTTCCCGTGGTAACACTAAGTGGCACAGGAACTCATGGATTGGTTACGTTAGACTGGCTAGATCTCGTGTCACTGGTTTCAAGCGTAAGACTATCGATGATTTGTCAGAGAAGGCTGCCGGAGATGCCGCGAGAGCTCACCGTTCTAACGTTTTTGTTTCTGACACCTTCCCCTGCTTGGTTTACACCGCTGGTTGCTTTATTGCCTACACGTTCATAAATGCTCAAACTGGTGTGGATACCGAAACCAAGGTTAACTCCGTGCTCAGACTGATCATTTGTGCTCTGGCGCCAATTGTGATTGACATTGGTGTCTTATTCGTGTGTGTTGGTTTGTCGTGCTGCGCTGGTCCTCTTTTGGGTATGTGCTGCAAGAAGACAGGTGCCGTTATGGCTGGTTTTGCGCATGGTGTTGCAGTTGTCGTTCACATTATTTTCTTCATTGTGATGTGGGTTCTTGAAGGTTTCCACTTTGCTCGTATGCTGGTGGGACTCATCACCATGATCTACGTCCAGAGACTGATTTTCAAGTTCATGACACTGCTCTTTTTGACCCGTGAATTCAAGAATGACCATGCCAACGTTGCTTTCTGGACCGGTAAATGGTACGGTTCCGGCTTAGGAATAGCCGCATGGACACAGCCCGCTCGTGAGTTTGTTGCCAAGATTATTGAATTGTCCCACTTTTCTGGAGACTTCATTTTGGGTCACTTTATCTTGTTTTGCCAGTTCCCTATCCTGCTTGTCCCATTGGTTGACAGATGGCATTCACTCATGCTGTTTTGGCTTAAGCCCAACAGACAGATTAGGCCTCCTATCTACTCCTTGAAACAAGCTAGATTGAGAAAGCGTATGGTGAGAAAATACTCTGTGCTGTACTTCAGCGTGATGGCTATCTTTGTTGCTATCATTGCTGCTCCAGCTGCTGTTGGTTCGCTGAAGACAGTGGATATACAGAAGTCTATTGGTGACTTACCAAGCTTTGCTGACGGTTTGTTCCAGCCAAGACACCAGGATAACAACGATACTGGTACTAAGACGAAACACAGCTGGACTACCTACTCATGGACAACGAAGGCTTCTTTGTCGACCTGGTCCACTAAGGATTAAACCAGCTCGTAAAGTAGCTTGCCAAACTAGCTACCAGTATTTGGTAGTTTTGTTTTGGCGTTGGTGTCTCGTCAGCTGCCTTAAAAAGGGTTCACGTCGAGTGAAAGGGACGAAAGTTAGACAAAACTGCCGTGGCCAACCAAAACATCCAATTGCATTATATGATTGGCCGTCGTGCGGGCAGGTGACTGCGATTTTGCCAACAACTCCAATTTGTATTCCTGTTACTAAGGACTAAATTCCTTTTATATACATTAGTTTAAAATTGTTATTGATTTACCATTTTGTACCAGCTAAGAAGCTGTATGTTCTAATATTTGATTATACGATTGAGTATTTACCATTATATTTTGCAGTGCAATCGCAAACAAAAGTGACTGTCGAGCTTTTTTCATGTTCCCACGGCTACTAAGCAAAGGGACACTTGAGCAGTACGTCGGGGCCCTTGTCAATATTGGCACCTAAATCATACGATTCCCCCAAGGGTGCTCTAAGCATACCTGAATCAGACAAACGTCAAATATGGAGTTATGTACTGCTTTAGCGCCAAGCCGGTGCTTAGGATATGTAGTAATGAGATACCAAATGAATGGGTCACGTATCAGCTGCACTAGTTACTCGCTAGTTTGGGACCGACAAATACTCACGCTATTCAAGATTTTGCAGCTTGAAGTTGCTTAGTGGTGGAACAACCTGATAGGGTTCTCTACATAGCAGATGTCATTTGCATCAGCCGCATCAAATACAGCACGGTCCATCACTGAGCCAGAAGGAGCAGCGATGAATTTCACACCGGACCTAGCCGCTCTGTAGACGTTGTCAGGGAAAGGGAAAAACGCGTCAGAGGACAGAGCCACGTCTGTCAGCTTAGCCAACCAGTCAGCGCGCTCCTCGGCGGTGAAGGGCTGCGGCAGCTCGGCAAACTTAGACTCGTACTCAGATTTCTCGGGCTCCTTGGTAGGAATCTGACCTGTGACGAAGAGGTCAATGGCGTTGGACTTGTCTGGTCTCTTGACACCCTTGTTCCACTTGAAGCCAAGCACACGAGGGTGCTGTCTAAGCCACCAGTTATCAGCCTTGTCACCGGCGAGTCTGGTACAGTGGATTCTGGACTGTTGTCCAGCACCCAGACCAATGACCATACCGTTCTTAGCATAGCAGACAGAGTTCGACTGTGTGTACTTCAGAGCGATCGTAGCGACAGTCAAGTCCAAAGCAGCCTGGTCGGGCAATTCCTGGTTCTTAGAAACAATTTCCTTGAAAGAAGAAGAGTTGATAATGGCGTCGTTGCGCTTCTGCTGCAAAGTGACACCGTAAACCTGACGAGACTCTAGCAAGTCTGGAGTGAAGGTAGGATCAATCTGCAAGACACAATACTTACCGTTCTTCTTCTTCTTAAGCAGCTCCAAAGCCTCAGGCTCAAAGCCTGGGGCAATGACACCGTCACTGACCTCCTTAGAGATAATTTGTGCAGTAGGAAGGTCAACGATGTTGGACAGAGCAATAAAGTCACCGAAAGAGGACATTCTGTCGGCACCTCTGGCTCTTGCATAGGCGTTTGCCAAAGGAGACAAGTTCTCAATATCGTTAACAAAGTAGATCTGCTTTTCAATGTCGGACAAAGGCAATCCCACAGCGGCACCAGCTGGAGACACGTGTTTGAACGAGGCTGCGGCAGGGAGGTTAAGAGAAGCAGACAACTCCTTGACCAATGGCCACGAGTTGAGAGCGTCCAGCAAGTTAATATAGCCCGGAGAACCGCTCAAAACTTTGAACGGCAGCTCACCTTCAGTGACAAAAGCCTGTGCGGGTCTTTGGTGAGGGTTGGCACCGTATCTCAAAGGCAGCTGAGAAACACCTTCGGAGTATTGTTTACGGAAAAAGTCCGAAATAGCAGCATCGTAGTCGGCGGTGTGCTCAAAGGCTTTCAAGGCAAACTTGTTGCGGGCCTCAGCCGAGATATCACCGCCTTCTTTAAGCTCCTCAAGGAAGGCAGAGTAGTCGTTGGGGTCTGAAAGGATGGTGACACGAGCGTGGTTCTTAGCGGCAGCTCTGAGCAAAGTCACGCCGCCAATATCGATCACCTCAACGGCTTCATCAATGGTGACGTTAATCTTTGACACAGTCTGCTTGAAAGGGTACAAGTTGCAGACAACGTAGTCCACTTTGTCAATGTGCTGGTCCTGCAAGTCCTTCTCATCAGAGTCCAGGTTACGGGCCAAGATACCTGCGTGAACAGCAGGGTGGAGGGTCTTGACTCTACCACCGAGCATTTCTGGGGCATGGGTGATGGAGGAAACGTCTTCTACTGGAAACCCAGATTCACGGAGCAGGCGAGCTGTGCCTCCAGAGGCAAGCAAGCGGACCTTTGATTTGACAAGGCCCTTGGCCAAGTCCAGCAGTCCGGTTTTGTCATACACTGAGAGGATGGCTGTCTTTTCAAAGGCAGTCATATTGTTTGCGGAGGGGGAGGGAAAATGAAGGGAATTGAGGATGATGGAGTGCAATTGAGGGGAAAAAGTGGACAATGCGGTGATGAAACGAAGCGAATTATGCGATTATGTATGTCAGTGCACTGCAGCAGGTGAGGGAATGGTTAGCGAAAGTTGATGGTGTAATTTTGTTTTATTAGGGTTACCCGGGGTGGAGGAGTCAGCCGGTGGGGGATAAGTGGTGCCTTGGCTTACACAGTTGGGGAGAGTCAGAGGGTGCTCACTTCAGGACGGGGTAGGGGCCGTGATAGTTACGTACTTGATAGTGTAGCTACCAGCCAGTGACAGACGCCGCAATGTATATAATAGGGAGTTTAGCAGTATATGCCATGATACATGATAGTATAATATTTAAGTAAGTCTAAGTGACACCGCTGATCCGTCTTGATACTGCTGAGGAGAGTGATCAGGCGTGGGCATCGCAGTTAAAAGCTAATGATGTCAGTATTAGCTTTCCCCTATTGTAAAATGTCGTGTTCTAGAATACTATCAGGGATAGCCTGTCGCCAATAGCTAGCCAGTCCTTAGCGCAGAGTAAACTGAAGAGCATGACACTTGCCAATTGCTCCTTGAACTTACTACCAAACCATTGAAGTGTATCATACAATACTCCCTATATAACTCTCCTCAGAGATCTACAGTAAAAACTAATGTCACCCTAAACAACTCATATTAACAATACAAACTATCTAAAGTATGAAATAAAGAAGACGGCAACCTCTAGGGCAATGAGAGCATTCAAGAATTGGAAAACATTGGACTTATCATCCAAGTCCTGCTTACTTTCAACCACCCATTTTCAACCACACTAGCAGCTTCTCGAAGTAACCTACGAACAACGCAAACTCCTTTATTTTCTGTATCTCCACAAGGAAAGAGTGTTGTGCTTCTTCCAGGTGTGACGACGACCAGCAGAGGTCTTGTTGAACAAGTGACCCTTGTTGATACCTCTGGACTTCTTGCCGACAGAAGTAAGACCTCTGGCCTCTCTGTGCTTGTGCACAGGATTAGCAATCCAGTTGTATCTGGCGTCTCTTCTGATGGCCTTGTGCTGTGGGTCAACCAAGATAACCTCAAAGTACTTGTAGGTGGAGTCCTCGTTGATCCAGTAAGAGTTCAAGACACGCAGGTTAGCGGCTCTTCTACCAACTCTCTCCTCAGCGGTCTGTCTCAACTGCTTCTGGTACTTCAGCTGAGAAACACCCTGGTTGGTTGGCTTACCGTAGGTGGCACCCTTTGGCACAGGCCTCTTTCTACCACCTCTTCTGACACGGACTCTGAAAACAACGAATCCCTGCTTGGCCTTGTAGCCGAGTCTTCTGGCTTTGTCGGGTCTAGAAGGTCTAGAAGCACGGTGGATAACGTTCTTCTGTCTGTACTCCCAGCATCTGACACGCAGCAAAAAGCGCATAACATCAGACTGCTTCTTTCTTTGCAGCTCTTCCAAGTATTTGTAGGCACCCATCTTGACTTATTTGGTAACTTAGTTAGTTTGATTAAAGAGAGAGAACCAACGCTTCTTAGATTAGCGAGAAAGTATTGATGAAATTTTTCAGTCTCAGCTGGCGAGCTGCAAAGGATTTTTTTCGCTCTGAACACTATGAGGGTTAGGGCTATTGTGATCACGTGATGAAAAACTAACGCTGGATTTACGTATCAGAAACATCCGTGCACCCATAAAGACTGGTCTACATAGTTAATAAGCAGACGAGGACTACATTGACCTAGAAGTGAAGACCAAGTGGAGATAGCTAATTTGGCAATGTCTGTCGTCGCCAGCTTTTGAGTAGCCGAAGAAATGGAATATGTCGCTCATCATATTACATAGATACAAGCTGAACCTTGGATTAAGCTGAATCATCGCGACAATGGACGGTAGCTAGCCTGCAGCTGCATCTGAGTCACGTGATCCAACCCCCGAAGGTATAGCTGAGCTACTCATCCAAAGTTTCTAGGATCTTTAACGAGAAGAATAAACAGTACGGATATGATATCACGGAGAAGCAACAGATCTTTGGCTACTTCAATCACTTGTAATTCGACGTCCGTAGACTGCACCATTCATCATAAGTAACGTGCAATGCCAGTCCGTCCAAACCTTGCATTGGCACCGTGCAGATTTTGAGCTTTATGACTGAGCAAATGCTCAGGTAACTCCAACGCGGCTTCAGACATTAGCTGTTTTATGAAAATTCGCTGCAAAGCTTGTATCATAATGACATTCCCATAATTTTTCACCTACAGATATCGACTAATTAAATATAAGGGTCCTATATCGGAAACTCACATGACTTCTGGCCAACCTCCAGGTAGTAATGCCCTCCCTAACTACGAGTACATACTGAGACCTTCATGGTTCGACTTTCGTTAGTCTGACCGCTTTAAGAAACACTCTCATGTCAAGTCAAGCATTATCACGTGACGTGGCTCAATTTTGCGCGCGCAAATCAGTCATATTTAATTGATATATGTCTGACTCGACCCAGACTGCATTAAGAATATATACACTAGTTTCTCTTCTTCTTTTGTCCATTCTACCTAACCACCTCATCACTGCCATCTTTTGCAATGTCCATACCCACACCAATTACCATACTCGCCGACGGAGTCCAGAGAACTTCGCTGAATGCCTCGGCCAACGCGGTCTCTACCTCTCCCAACAACTCTTATCTAGATCAGCACTTCCTGCGTCCTAGAGGATACTCCACGACGGGGAAAACCAAATCGTTGAAGCCATTTTCCACGGGAGATATGAAAATCCTTTTGCTTGAAAATGTGAACCAGACTGCCATCGAAATCTTCCAGGCTCAAGGCTATCAGGTCGAGTTCCACAAGTCTTCTTTACCTGAGGATGAGCTCATTGAGAAAATAAGGGACTGCCACGCCATCGGTATCCGCTCAAAGACGAAACTAACCGAGAAAGTGCTTTGCCATGCGAAGAACCTCGTCGTGATTGGCTGCTTCTGCATTGGAACCAACCAGGTCGACCTTGAATTCGCTGCAAAGTCCGGTGTCGCCGTGTTCAACTCACCTTTCTCTAACTCGAGATCGGTAGCTGAGCTCGTTATCGCTGAGATTATCACTTTATCAAGACAATTGGGTGACCGCTCCATTGAGATGCACCAGGGAATCTGGAACAAGGTTTCTGCCCGCTGCTGGGAGATCCGTGGTAAGACTCTTGGTATTGTAGGATACGGCCACATTGGTTCGCAGCTCAGTGTGTTGGCAGAGGCTTTTGGTATGAACGTTGTTTACTATGACGTCATGATGATTATGGCTTTGGGTAACTCGAAGCAGGTCCAAACTCTCGACGAGCTGCTTCAACAGTCCGATTTCGTTACTCTACACGTGCCAGAGACCCCAGAGACTAAGAACCTCATTTCTGCTCCACAGCTAGCGGCCATGAAGGATGGCGCCTATCTTATCAATGCCTCGCGTGGTACCGTAGTTGATATCCCTGCTCTCATTGACGCCATGAAGTTGGGCAAGCTTGCTGGTGCTGCCTTGGACGTGTACCCCCAAGAGCCAGCCAAAAACGGACCTCATTTCAACGGTGAGCTGAACGCATGGGCTCCTGAGCTTCTGGCTTTGAAAAACATCATTTTGACTCCCCACATCGGTGGTTCTACCGAGGAGGCCCAAAGTGCCATTGGTGTAGAAGTGGCTACCGCTTTAACTGCTTATATCAACGAGGGTTCTTCCATCTCTGCTGTGAACTTCCCTGAGGTTTCACTTAGAGGCTTGGATCTTGACTCTGATAACGTTGTTAGAGTATTGTACGTCCATCAAAATGTGCCTGGTGTGTTAAAGACGGTGAATGAGATTTTGTCAAGTCACAACATTGAGAAGCAGTTCTCTGACTCGAGAGGTGACATTGCCTATTTGATGGCTGATATTTCCGGTGTGAGCCATGATGATATCAAGTCCTTGTATGAGAGCTTGGAGTCTACGCCTTACAAGATTGTGACGCGTTTACTGTATTAGGTGATAGAGTATATAGATTATATGAGTCAAATCTGATTATGGATAATTAGTGTAGGGCCGAGCCGTAATGTCCTTCTTTGTTAGTTGTGTTGGGTTCCATAATGATTATCAATCAGCCATTTCCTACATACATAGCAGCTCAAGTCTGTGTGAGTGTGTCCTGTTTTCCCATTAACGGCTCGATTCAGGCGTGAATCGACCGCGCACAAATTCCCCCAAATCATATTATAATGAATCAAAAAATGATTTAAGCATTGAACTGTGCCCTCATGACAAAACAGTCCATAAGGGATAAAAGCGAGAGCAAATATGACATAGAAGAGTCCAAATAGAGTTCAAGGTAACCACAATAGATAGGTAAACTGAACTAACAGTCTACTATGGAAACTTTTCACATGTCCTGAGCATTATGCGTCCGAGGATATTAAAACTTTACTGTCAATTGTGTTAGAATAATATAATTGATTACACTTAGTGCTAGTAGCGGACAGGCGTCACGACGCACACAAGCCTTTCGGCTTGGCCACAAAGACGTTCGTGTTCAATCCATCACTATGCAACCATATATACACCTCAGTAGATATACACCAGTACACCATTCAAAACAACCCTGCACCACCAAATCAGTGGCGATTCTCAAGTTCGCCCGCCGGTTCGCTTGACTTGTTCATGCATTTGCTTGTACCGTCTTGGTTCACTTGTCTTGTTTGTTGATAACCTTCCACTGAACTCAATTATATTGATTAGTGCCACTTATGACGACCATCACATCTGCGGCACCGTACCTTGCCCTTCTGGGCGAGTCGGATCCCGAACTCAAGACTTATGCCTTGGAGTCACTCAACTCATTGGTTGACCAGCTATGGGCTGAGATAGCCAATAGCATCACAGAACTCGAGGAGATTTATGAGGACAGCAAGTTTCCGAAAAAGAACTTGGCTGCTCTGATTGCTTCCAAAGTCTACTACAACCTGGGTGATTATGATGCCTCGGTTAAATACTCTCTCGCATCTGAAGACGAGTTCAAGTTGACCGAACAATCTGAGTATGTGCAGACCATTGTATCCAAGTGTTTGGAGCTGTATATCAAACAGTTCAAGCGTTGCTTCTATGACGATACCGTGAAAATTGAGCCACAACTGGCCGCTATATTTGAGAAAATGTTACACAAATGTGTGCAAGACGGAGAAATCAAGCTGGCATTAGGTATAGCCTTAGAGAGTTACCGTTTAGACCTTGTGGCTGAATTGTTGGAAGCACAAATTGCCGCTGTTGGAAGCACTGCAGATGACGATACTGTCATGAATCTTATCAACTATGTGTTAACAGCATGTACCACCGTGATTGAAGATCTGAACGTGCGTAACCAGGCGTTGCATGTACTGGTGAGAATTCTGTTGCCATTGAAGAACGCTGATTATTTTGTTATCACGAAGATTCTGGTACAGCTGAATGACTATACATTGGCACATAGAATTTTCAAAGGATTGCTGACAGATGGTGAAGACAGTGGAGCTAACGCTGCCATCGCATTACAGCTCGCCTTTGACCTTGTAACTGTTGCCTCGCAAGAACTTCTTACCAAAACCATTGCTGCTCTCAATGCAGACACCTCCGTCGATAAGACCAATCGCACAGTTTCTAAACTCCTTAGAGTATTATCCGGTACGCTGACATGCGACCTAGAGATGACATTCCTCTACCGCCACAACAACACCGATGTTGCTATTTTGAATAAGACGAAGAAGCTACTTGACGGACGCAACTCAATTTTCCACTCTGCTGTTACCTTTGAGAACGCCTTTATGTATGCGGGTACCGCTGACGATTCGTTCTTCCGTTCGAACCTCGAGTGGCTCGGCAAAGCAACAAACTGGTCGAAGTTCTCTGCGACTGCAGCACTAGGTGTAATCCATAGAGGCAACTTATCACAGGGGCGTGCTATTTTGCAGCCTTATTTGCCAGGGAGCATGCCCTCTCCATACACTAATGGTGGTTCTCTGTATGGCCTAGGGCTTATCTATGCTGGCCATGGTTCTAAAGTGGTGTCTTATCTTCGTGAGCAGCTTTTGGAGCATGGCGGAGCTGGAGGTAACAGTGAGAGTGCTGGCGGTAATGTCAACAATTTTGGAAGTAACGGTGGCAGCTCTGGTAACTCAAGTGACGTTGTCCTACATGGTGCCTGTCTTGGAGTTGGTGTAGCTGCGATGGGACTAGCAGACTCTGCTCTATATGATGACTTGAAGGCAGTTCTATACACAGATACTGCTGTTTCTGGTGAAGCTGCTGCCATTTCTATGGGTTTGGTGATGCTGGGTTCAGGCAACGCAGACGCTGCCAACGATATGCTTACCTATGCTGAAGAGACACAACATGAGGTGATTGTGCGTGGTTTAGCCGTCGGTGTAGCGCTTGTGTGGCTAGGACAAGAGACGCGTGCTGACGAATCAGTTGCTAAAATGCTGGCTTCGCAAAATGCAACTGTGAGGTACGGTGGATGCTTTGCTTTGGCTCTTGCTTACTGCGGCACAGCCTCCAACTCGGCTGTAAAAAAACTGCTACACATTGCCGTGTCCGACTCTGCTGACAGCGTGAGGCGTGCCGCCGTCATGTGTCTTGGGTTTGTGCTGCTACGTGATTATACTACTGTACCAACGATTGTTGAGCTTCTTTCTGAGTCACACAATCCTCATGTGCGGTACGGTACAGCAATGGCGCTGGGTATTGCGTGTGCTGGTCGCGGTTTGCAAGCGGCGATTGATGTGCTTGAGCCACTGACCAAAGATGCTGTGGATTTTGTGCGCCAGGGTGCTTTGATTGCACAGTCAATGATCCTGGTACAACAAAGTGACAAGACCTTCACCAAAGTGAAACAGGTACGCGAACAACTTGCCAGTACTGTCGGTAATAAACATGAGGATGCATTAGCAAAATTCGGTGCTGCTTTGGCCCAAGGTATCCTTGACGCTGGTGGAAGGAACGTAACGATTCAGCTGGAAAACTCTCAGACATCAACTTTGAATCTAAAAGCAATTGTAGGTCTAGTTTTGTTTGTGCAGTCGTGGTACTGGTTCCCACTGGCTCACTTTTTGTCGCTTTCCTTTACTCCAACTTGTGTTATAGGTATTAGAGACGACTTGAAGGTGCCAGAGTTCAAGATCAACTGCCATACCA
The DNA here is from genome assembly GCA_003706235.2 of Wenyingozyma naganishii. Classification (NCBI taxonomy): domain Eukaryota; kingdom Fungi; phylum Ascomycota; class Pichiomycetes; order Pichiales; family Pichiaceae; genus Wenyingozyma; species Wenyingozyma naganishii. The sequence goes on along the minus strand of PPKS02000010.1, from coordinate 411,442 downwards.
AGGAAGATGTCTTTGGATATCCTCCTAAGGAGGAAGAAAAAGTCGAGAAGACGGTTGAAAAAGTCGAGAAGGCCGTGTTGTCCACTACTGTCAGGGCAAAAGCAAGAGCCCAGGTCAAGAAGGCCGAGCGTGCAAAGGCTGATGGTGATAAAAACGATGGTAAGAAAGGAGACGCCGTGAAAACTGACAGTGATAAAATGGACGTCGACACTCCTCAGAGTGTGCCCGAAAAGACAGAGACCAGTGACAAAAAGGCTGCCGGCGGCAATGATAATGGCAGCACTGACGTTGATGTCAACAATGATAATAGCAATGCTGATATTGGTGTGACTAATGCTGATTCCGCTACCACTACCACACTTTATTCAAAACAACCATACCAGCTCGACAATATGTCACGTGTGGTGCCTGCCCAGTTCAAATACATTGCCTTTTCGAAGACTGGAAGATTTGTACCTATCCGTAAGTTTAAGAACCTGAGCGGAATCGTCGTGTTAAAGGACAATGCTCCCGGTGAGCCTATTAAGAGAATTAAGACTGTGAGAGAACAGCACAACACTGAGGCTCCTCTGCCTGAACCATTCACCATTGACAAGGAATTGGATGCTGATTTGTTTGAAGGGGACGTCTAAAGAAATGAAGCGAGTGGCCAGTATGCCCAAGAAGATGACAGTCGAAAAGGACTGACTGTTCAGGGCCGACTGCTGATGGGATCAAAAGAGAACAGTTCAATACTGATAAGTAGTGCATAGAAAGTTGTAAAGAAATAGAGAGAAGATAACTCGTACAATTAGGGGATGTACATCAGCGTGCTACATGCTTCTCCTCTCCATACTTATACCATAATTACTGTTCCGTCATTAAAATTCCTATATCTGTACACAAGGCATTTATAACTACCCAATTCTATACCAACATCTTCTTACTGTCCCGAAAATAGAAGACCAAAGTGAAGAATCACTTGAACCGCGACAATGCGCCGTCCAAAACGTCCTTCTGTTCTTCGACACCTCTAGATTTATTCACTCTCTTTCTTCTCAGTTCTTTCTCCTTCTCCATAGCGGCATCGACACGCTTACTGCGCTCGTTGATAACATTTTGCCTACGCTTGCGCTTGAACGTACGCAAAGCCGAGTTCTTTCCTTTTACTTCTGGCCGTACCAGGCGGTCAATCTCGACACCTGTTTTTTCTGGATTTTTCTTCTCGTCAGTCATCTCAGCCAAATCAGCAGGCTTCAGTCTCCTCTGTGGAGCCCTCTTATCGACTGAACCAATCACCGATGGGTCCAAAGTGATCATATCTGGCTTGAGCTTGTTCAATAATGCACGCACTTCAGACTCCTGTCTTTGCTTAGCGGTCTCAAATGGATTCAGCTCCAAAGCATCGTAGTTGGCCTCTCCAGCACCTGGAACAATCAGACTGGAAAGACCATGACGGTGTCCTACGCCAAGAATATCCTCAAACGGCACAAATCGCGTCGTTTCCACTGGCGTCCCAGGCAAGAGATGGTTCATATAAGGCGAGTTTTGCTTGCTTTGGAAGCAGTCCTTCCATACAGTAACATGAGGACCCCAGCCCACAGATATGAGGCCCGTATCGGAGATATCAAGCGAGGATGCCGGTGTTGGTGTGTAATAGGCATCAATCTCGCTGAACTTGCGCAGATCCCAAATCTTGAGCGTCTTATCGGCACCTGACACAACCATATATCTCCCGTCTCTATTTACAGATAGGGCACGCACAGGACCTCTGCAAGCTTGGATTTTGGCCAGAGGAGTAGGCATGCTAGGCGACCACAGAGTCACCTGACCATTACCATGTCCCAAATTCATCACTGCGTTCCAAGGATTTTGTCTCATCGCCAATGTTGGACCCAGTTTGGTACGGTGCTCAGCTACCAGTTCACCTGTACTGACATCGTGATACTTCAGGAATCCAGTGTTACCCGCGGTCGTGAGCAAGAAATGGTAAGGCAAGAAATCCAAAAGCGTCGTATCCACGTGCTGCTTAAGCCTGTGCAACTCTGTACCGGTCTTGTCGTAGATGAAAACATACTTCTTCTGGGCAGTAGCAAAGTACTGGTTGTTGTGTAGGTACTTAGCCGCATGTACCGTCTCGTTCAAGTGCAGTTCGCAGTCAAGCTGCCCTAGGCGCCAGTCAAAAGAGGCAACGTGTCCTTTCTTACCACTTATCAACAGATCACGTCCGTTTCTCGAGTAATCAATGCTGTAGGGCCCAAACTCTGTAAGCTTAAGCTCAAAGCGTTTCTTTGCCGTGGCCTCATCAACAGCCTCCACTATGTCATCTTGCTTGAATTTATATGTCTTTTCCATTCCTTCAGCTTCAAGGTAGCCCACTTCCTCTGGTAGAAGCATTTCTGTCCTTGCTGCCGAGTTCATGGCGTCTTTGTATTGCCTGTCTAAATGCTGTAGATTGGCATTCAACTTTTTATCTTTAGTGAATTTTCCCTTTTTAGGTTTCTTGTTGGTTCCTGGAACGCTTCTTTCGTACTTTCCACGAGCATCTGGGCTCGGTTCCAGTTGACTAGCTGCTCGAGCGTACTTAGAGCTCATGGTGAGGTAACCTGTTTGTAGAAGCTAGCACTTAAGATAAACGAGCTGCCCTTATTTGTGCATGCTTCTGACAAAAAAAATTCAAATTTTCACTATACATATTTTTTTCATGGCAGGGTGCATGGCGCGCGCTTTGTTAAGTGCATAGACATATATTTTGGGGAAATCTTTGTGTCAAACTGATTAAACTGGAAACCATGTTTTGTGGCAGTTAGGCGTGGAAGAGCAATTTAATGAACCTGTTCACAATTCGAGGTGCAAAGGAAATAAATCAAGTTACTCCTTGGCAAGAAGACAAGGTTGCGGAACATCTAGATGCCGAAAGAAATAAGTTTGCTCATCAACTAGCCGCTGACGAAATTGCGACAGTCAAAGGGCCTCGTTGGCCATTCTGGCGAATGTTTAGCCACGTCTCAGCAGATTCATCACAGAGATTGAGTGGCTCAGAAAATGAACGTTTTGACGAATTTGAGCGGGCTGTCGAGGAGGAGGGAGCAAAATACCATCTTGAAACAGTAAAGATGAGAAATGATATTCAAGGCTGCGACACCTATGTATTTGATAGCTTGGAGAGAAGTCCTCTTGAAGATTCGGAAAGCAAGCCGTCAAAAGAAGGTTACTGGAGAAGTTTGAGAAGCTTATTTCACCGTAACCACGGTAAGATACAGACACCGACTGTTGAGAGAGAAAGCCCATGCTCAAGAACTTCAGAAAGCACGTGTTTCGAACAAGTAAAAGTTCACAAAACTCACCGTTTCTCTCTAAGAAGACTCTTTGATAGGAATTCAGTGAGTCCAATTCTTGCTAAGGAAATAATTGACACTCCCACCAGTAGCAATATGGACTCTAACGACTCTGAAGTTACCGCAGGACAAGAAAATGAGCGTCAGGAACAAATAGATCCCCAAGAAATAAACATCAATGGTTCCCCAGTTGCAGATTTGGAGTTCAAAGTAAACACCCCGGTGGAAACATTGGAGTCCAAGTTTGGTACCGACAGATTGCTGAGGCTCTCCAACATGCTGGCAATGGGAAATGCATTTTCACCTTCGCCGTCTCCAAAGAAAGTACCTGTGCAAGACCCTTTCGCTGACACTAACCAGTTGATCAGTAGTAGCAAAAGTGACGAAATTTCGTCTGGCGAACTTAAAAGCAGGAAAAAGAAAAGGGGCAGGAAAGAGAATTCAGTTCATGTCCCGGAGTACGCCCTACCCTCCAGGTGGCAGATGTACGAACAAAAGTCGAGACTAAAAAGCCATAAAAAGCTCATACGCCGCAAGCAAATAGATGAGAAAACCAATGTCAAGAGTATCATGTGGTCTGTCGACTACGAAAATCTAATTAAACAAGACAGAACGTTAGTTTTTCTTCGGCAATATATTCCCTCAAAAGATTATTTTTCAAAAGTATGGAGATCTCACAGCATTGTTAAGCTAGCACTCCCCACTCACAGAAGAGGTGAAAGCACCCAGGAGCAGACACGAGAGCTTCTGGTTATCCTGCTCAGTCAAAGATTTGACGCAATTCTTACCGGAATTGTGCTGAAGCCTACAGACGCCGAGTACCAAATCAGGCTCTGGTTTACCAAATCTTTTCTAGGACAGAGCGAGGCAACTCGGTTTTTGGCGGCCGTTAAGCGGCTGTTGCCCGAGTTGTACTCGGAATACCTTTGTACGGCCTCTTTAATTAGCAGTCACAGCAAGTATGAGCTGAACTTTTTCGATGTCACCAACTCGACTGACTCAAGTGTTTAAAGTAAGTAACAATGCAACGGGCGAGTTTGTACCACATTGGGATGTTGTAGTGTAAATCTCAGATCTAGAGAAAAAATGCGACTTTTCGCTTGTACAGTCTCCGTAAAAGCTTAGCGTAACGAGACCAGTCAGACTTAGAAGCCATATCCACCAGCAGAGACCATGTTTAGAGGGTTCAGGAGAGCTAATTTAAAGAATTTAAAAGATCTTAGCAATCTGATAAGAAGTGGCTCGTCGTCTCCCAAACCCCGACAACTGTCTTTCTTAGGAAATGCTGGATTAGCCATTGGATTAGTAGGTGTGGGCCTTTACTGCTTAGACGCTCGCTCCGCTGTGCACGAATATGTGTTCTGTCCTTTGATCAGGAAATTCACAGATGCTGAAGATGGCCATAAGTTCGGTATTTTCTTCCTGAAGTACGGACTGTCGCCTAAGGTGCTGTACGACAGCGACGACGCTTTGTTAGCAGTTGATGTGTTTGGCCGCAGACTGAATAATCCAGTTGGAATGGCTGCCGGTTTTGACAAAGAGGGCGAGGCCGTTGATGGGATTTTTGACTTGGGGTTCGGCTATGTTGAAATTGGGTCCGTGACGCCTCTTCCTCAGCCCGGTAATCCTAGGCCTCGTTTCTTTAGACTTCCTCAGGACGATGCTGTGATCAACCGGTACGGGTTCAATTCTTCAGGCCACTGGAGTGTGCTAGCAAACCTGGATCTGCGTGCAAAGCGTGCAACTGCTGCAGATGAAGTGGAGAACAACTCCTTGCGTGCAGGCAGACTGCTGGCAGTGAACCTAGGGAAGAACAAAACAGGAGATGAGGTTCAAGACTATGTTTTGGGCGTCCAGAGATTCGGACCTTATGCAGACGTGCTTGTAGTCAATGTTTCTTCTCCAAACACTCCAGGGCTGAGGGACTTGCAGAGCGAATCCAAGCTGAAAAACCTGCTAACTACGGTTAAAGCCGAGAGAGATGCTATCGAGGGCAACAGAGCTGGCAAGCCTCCTGTGCTTGTCAAAGTAGCGCCAGACCTGACCGAGCCAGAGATTGCCTCCATTGCCTCGGCGGCTAAGGAGGCTGGAATTGACGGTATCATTTTGTCGAATACGACGATCCAACGTCCCCGTGAGAGGCTGGTCACGCAGGACGACTCCCTGATTAGCCAAACAGGTGGACTATCTGGTAAGCCGCTAAAGGACATTTCGCTCAGGGCTTTCAGATTGCTGAGAAAACACACCAAGGACTCGAACCTAGTGCTGGTTGGTTGCGGTGGTATCTCCAGCGGCAAGGACGCTATCGAGTTTGCCAAAGCGGGAGCCACTTTTATCCAGTTGTACACTGCGATTGCGTACAAAGGTCCAGGGTTGCCATCAAAAATTAAGGACGAAATTCGCCAGGAGCTGAAGAGGGAGGGGAAGACGTGGATGGAAATTGTGGGCTCAGACGATAAGTAGAGTGTCGAGCTCGTGATTGCCCTTCTTCGCATTAGATAGAATTAATATTTTATACACAATAGAGTATTTAATTACTAAAGCAAAGAGCGTGAAGTGTCAGCACCGTGACGAGGAATGAGGCATCGGTGATGAAGAAATGCAGAAATTCACGGTAGTCCAACAGGAAAGTCAGGACTCTACGCCACAACGAGCCCTGCGGAATGAAGTTCAGTACCATATTTGCAATAGTAACAAGCCATGAATCGCTCTTATAGGCTGGGTTAAGTATAGTGTACACGAGGAACAGCGAGAAAAATCCCAGCTCCAGACTCAAGAAGTAGCTCCAAAAAGCATTGTATGGCGTAAACACACTGGACTCCACGCGCTTCAAAGTAGCAGAAACGCCCTGTAAAAACAGAAAGCGTACAAGCAGTGTGAAGATACACACGAATCTTACAATTGTGAAGCGGCTTCTAAGTCTCTTGGCCTTTTGTGCCTGCTGGACCTTCAGTCTCTGATTGTAGTCCATCTCTTCCAGACTGGGTGCTTTTTGCAGAGGATCCGAGCCGTTGGCACCAAAAGCGCCAAAAGGAGAGTCGCCCAGAACCGACGACATCATTTTGAACAGATCATCCTGGCCTCCAGCAGCAGGCTGTTCGTCGGCGTGCTGATGTCCCTGGGCAAAAAGAGCTTTGAGTAGCTGCTCCATTTCCGGATCAGCAGAGTTGCCAGGGGCAGATCCTGCAGACCCAAAGCCTGAATTTGCAGAAGTTGCATTTGCTGAGTTGGAAGAAGAGCCAAGCGACCCACTGGGTTCGTAACTTCTAACACAAGCAGCGTCAGAGTCGAGCTGGATGGTCGAATCGTTGACGGAGGCAATTGGGGGATCGTCGGTATTGAAAGATTGAGATATTCTGTTGGACGCTTTAGCCTTGGCCTCAGCCTCAGCTTTAGAGCGAACCTCTGCGTCTTCCTTTAATTTGTCACCAAGGAACGAGTTATTAGACCCCACGATCTTGTCGAGCCTCTTTGAAGCCTCGCTTTTGAGTTTGGCTGCTCTTCTCTCTCTCAGGAGTTTTCTTTTCTCAGATTCTGATAGTTCTGACATGTTGAGATATGATTAGCTTTGAATCTGGTAGGAAATGCAGCTCACAAGCTCAAATCGTAGCGATAGAGACAGCAATGGAGGCCGTACTAAGACATATTTTCAGACGATTCTGCTCAATCCAGTAATTTTTCGCTGAGAAAAATGGACATTTACTGTGAGATAGCACTTGGGGGAATAAGCAAAGAAACAAAAATAATTCAAGATTGGAGAAGTGGAAGATGACTGGAGGTAGCAAAGTTATCAAGTCAGGTAAAACGTAAGCGTGTTCAAACCATTGAAAAGGTTGGCAGTATAAATTGAACAAGGTTGGAAGTATAAAGTGCACACATAAATATATAATCAATTTGGGAGATTGAGATAGAGCTTCATACAACTTGACATACCAATTTGCCGTGGAATCTGGAAAGAAAGTTAGGGGCTAGCGCCGGCGGTATCCCCACTCTAGCCGCGGCATCACTACGAAGGGACCACGCTGCATCATTCACCATTACTGCTACGGCTAACAGCACTCACGGCCATTCAACTCACAGATTGATCTGAATTACACTAATTACTAACTAACTATGACTTGGGATCACACAGGTTCTTCAAAATCTCATGCCTTGCTCCCTCAACAGTGTTGTATCTCTTGTCCTGCTTTGTGCCATTGTGGACGCTGGCCAGCTCGTTATTGACTACGGTACCAAGCAGATGATCCATAGACTCCATTTTATTCAGCGCTTTATTCAATGCTGTGAATTGCTCATATGTCATATGATTGGACGTTCCATTGCTCATAATCTTAGCCGCTGACTAGAGTAAAGCTGCCTGTTCAAATGACCTACACGCTGTCTTAATATTATTGCACTCATAGCAAACCCATCATATCACATCCTTGCACCACAATATCCGGTAAGCCTTGGGAAAAAAAGGTGGGGAATAACGAGGAGAATTGAACCCACTGCTTACTACTGCACTTGTCGATATAGGAGGCCTCACACGTGCACGCTTATCATCGTTATGAAACAAGTACGCCATTTTAGATTACTTGCGTCTGGCCTTCGCCAGCAGGTAATCCCCCAGGGCTCAGAAACGGCTGGTAGGTCATCGTCTCTCTCGCGTCAGACGAATGTCCCTCTCAGAGACACAGGGATCCCCAACAAGAATGACTTAACCCAACAGGCACCCAATAGAATTGCACCTTGGTCACCTAATCAGGCCCAGAGGTCACAAGTTATGCGTGGCCCCCGTTTTCAGGGAAGAGATATGGCTGCCCAGCCTAGACCCCTTGCAGCCATCGACTTGATTGCGAAGGTGCCTATCAAGTATCTGGACACTAATATTGCCGTGTGTGATGGCCACGGAGGAATGCAGGGACATCCCAGAGTTTACATTAACCTAGACCAACCACGTGCTGCTACTTGTCCGTATTGTGGATTGAGGTTTGCTAGAAAAGAACTAGAGGGGAAGTTGGACGATTGAGCCGATTCACTAGCATGGGTAAGTGGTGTATCTTTTAGTTGGACCGCGTGTCGTGGCCCATTGCACATATTTATTGCAGCTTGATATTAGCCAATCGTGGCGGTGCTGCCTTCTCTATATCATATTTATTACTATCTATTCAATAAAGATCAAAGACCTTTTTGTATACAGGTTAAAGTTTCGCATATCGTCTCAATTCAAATTGCTCACACTATTTACTAAACCCATAGATAAAGTACTGAACAATCAGCTGGTTGTCAGCGTCCCTGACAAATCTGCCTCTGCCTACAAAATTGTCATTCTTCAACCAACCTGCGCTCTTGGTGATCTTGCTGTCAATGTAGAACTTTGGCGTAATGGACAGGTAACCCTCATCAAACTCCATTGTGCTGATCTTTCCGCCAACAACATCGGCGATTTTACCTTCAAAACGGGCAACTCCGTCGTAGTATACAAGGCCACCAGCTCCGTCCTCCGTCTCGACATACAGCTTGCAGTCCAGTGTGCCGACAACCGGGTTCGAGGCCTTGGCAGTGAGGTCGTCAACTCCGTTGATGATTCTGGCGTCATAGACCTTTTCACTGGTCAGAGATTTGATGTGACCGCCGTTAACCTGCACGTGTGTCACTGTCTCTTCGTCGTTAGAGTACAACACTTTAGGCTCATCTACTTCGAGGTGAAAGAAAAGCAGTGGCGTTAGCCCTGGAACTTTCGGAATACCATTGGGCAACGTGTTTCTTTTGGAGTGCTCAAATAACTGGTCAATTGTTTTTAGATTAGACATGTTCGTTGTATTGTATATTTGGTGATGGGTAAAGCAAAATTGGGAAATCTGGTGCTTATATAGAAGAAAGGAGAACAGGAGCGAATTCAAGAGGGAAATGGGAGGCTATGCAGGTGGTGTGTCATTGAGATGCCGCATGCAAATGTGTGCCTGCATAGGAAAACTGTTGGAAATGCAGGAGATTTATGGCGGGAGAATCAGATCCGTTGATACAGAGGTCATGCTGTCTGGAGTGAGAGAAGGAACTCACTTAAAGAGGCATGTCTGCGACATATCAAAGAGCTTGACACCAATGGCAGCAGGGTGAGACAACAAAGAAGGGCAGAGATAAGTCAATACTATACTCTCACGCACCCAATTTAATTTTGACTTTCACCCCACGCTTTTCTAGTCATCCCGCAAATTGCAGTTTGTTATAGAGCTCAACGCTGGAATGGCATACACCAATTCCTTGTAAACGTGACCTAGCATGAAGACAACGTAGTTAGGAATAAGCTTTGCAACCTACCCAACCGGCCTGTCTTGTTATGTTCACTTCTCTACCTACCTACCTACCCCAGGCGCTTAAATGGTGCAAGGATGTAGACAATGGGAGTGAGTTGCAGGCTCATCCTTGCTTAACTCTGGATACCCACTCTGTCTAGTCCCAATCTTCATCAACACCATCGAAAATGTCACAAAAGGCACCAAAGATTGCCATTGCCGTTGAACAGGACAAGGCAATAAAACTTTATGATGTCGAGTCCACATTGAATGCCGAGGAACGCAATAACCTAGCAAAATTCTACGGAGGTGTTGTCAAAGCCCGACTCTACCTCCGCTCATTTGGCTTTGGACTAGGATTCTTGGGGTATGGCCTCTATTGCACAAGGAAAAAGATTATGATACAACCAGGCAAGGGCATATTTGCAGGTATCTTTTCCTCATTTATACCACCAATCCTATTCACAGATACTGTCTATCAAAGGAAAGTGCAAAGTCTGGAGAGCAGTTTGGGAAGTGATAACAGAATTGTGAGGACTGTGCTCAATACACCAACGATCTTAGGAGGCAAGTCGCCATCAGAAACGGCAATGATGTGGTCTCTTTATTATACCACCACAGCTCAGGACCCCAGACTCAGATTGCAGGACCCTAGAACGCATTTCCAGCCTATCCCGGAGAGGCCCGGCTTCGGCGAATGGATCAGTGAGTTTGATCTGTCCAAGGCGCCCTTTGGCACCGCCAGAAATCCAAACCAACCCGCAGGTATAAGACCTGGTGAAGAATCTAGAGATGTTGTTCCAGGACCACAGCAATGGCAACAGCCTACAAGTTCATGGAATAAGGTGCGTGTGGCTAACAATAGGCCTACATCTCAAAAGCAGACACAGCCTAGCCAAAACGCTCCGTCCGGAGAATCTGATTCTTCAGATTTATATAATGTAGACCTTTTTGACGAGGAGCAGTCACAACAGTCCAAGCCTGCTTCACGATGGGAGCAGATCAGAAGAGGTGGGAATTAAGTTAAGACTATTCAATATCTATTACGTAAAAAAGCATTGAAATGATTTATGGCATAAAAATGAGAATATTGACGTCAGTGTGTATGAAGATATACTCAGTAGCACCAACGTCAACATTCATTATCACCCCCCTAGACCAACGCGTTGTCTAATCTCTTCTCATCATACAAACGGTGCAGCTGCGGCAGCACATCGGCAAGCTTCACAGCCACGTTCTTATTCTGAAGCTCCTGAATGTCTCTGTTTCTGATGTTCACCGACTCATCGTTCTGCTCCTGGTCACCCACGATAAAAATGAAGTTGTACTTCTGCATCTGGCCAGAACGCACCTTCTTTTGCAGAGTGTTACCACTGAGATCGACATCGGCGTAGAATCCCTCTTCTTGCAGCTTCTGCTTTACCTGCTTGGCGTAGTCAAAGTACTTCACACCAACGGGGACAACCAAAACCTGTCTGGGGGAAATGAAAAAGGGCCATTTTCCGGCAAAGTGCTCAGTCAAGATGGCCGTCATTCTCTCCACAGAACCCAAAATGGCACGGTGAATCATCACTGGTCTACCGGTGGTCTGTGTGTCCTCCTTGTACTCCAAACCAAATCTGTTGGGCAGTTGGAAGTCCAACTGAATAGTAGCACACTGATGCCACCTCTTCAGAGCATCGGAGATAACGATATCGATCTTAGGACCGTAAAAAGCACCATCTCCAGGGTTCAATTCCCATTTACCACCCCACTTCTTCAGGGCAGACTCCAGCTTGGCCTCAGCGTTATTCCAGGTCTCGATCTCACCTACATACTTCTCTGGACGGGTAGACAGCTCCATCTTGAACTCAAATCCAAAAATACCGTACATGTGCTCCAAGAAATCAAATATTTCGCTGATCTCGTCCTCGATCTGTGCTGGAGTACAGAAGATGTGGGCATCGTCCTGCTGGAATCTTCTGACTCTTGTCAATCCAGAAAGTGCACCCGAGAACTCGTTTCTGTGGATTACACCGAAATCAGCAACCCTCCAGGGAAGCTCACGGTAGGAGCGCTCTCTCGACTTGAACATCAGACAGTGACCGGGACAGTTCATAGGCTTGAGACCGAAAGTCTCCTTTTCCACTTCAAAGGAGAACATGTTCTCCTTGTAGTTCTGCCAGTGACCTGAAGTCTCCCAAAGTTTATGGTTGTACATGTTTGGAGTGATCACTTCATCATAACCACGCTTGCGGTACTCAACACGTAGCAAGTCTACCAGCTTGTTGTAGATTCTTGTTCCGTGTGGCAGCCAGAAACAAGAACCAGGCGACATCTCGTTGAAGAAGAACAATTCCTGTTCTTTACCAATCTTACGGTGGTCTCTAGCAGCAGCCTCCTCCAAAAACTTGACGTGCTCAGCCATCTGCTTCTTGTCTGGGAACGAAACACCATACACTCTCTGCAGGGAATCGTTCTTGGCATCACCAAGGAAGTAAGAAGAAGAGCTCTTTAACACCTTGAACGACTTGATGCGCCCGGTGTTAGGAACATGGGGACCTCTGCACAGATCAATCAGCGTACCGCATCTGTACACGGTAGACGAAGAACCGTCAGGTATCTTCGACTTGATCAAAATCTGCTTGTACTTGTTGTAGCTAAACAGATCAAGTAGCTGGTCCTTTGACACGACAAGCCTCTCGAAAGGCTGCTTCTCCTTGATAGCCTTGTTACAGGCGGCCTCAATGTTGGCAAAATCAGACTGGGTGACCACAGTCTCTCCGTTGTTGATAGACATGTCGTAAAAGAAACCGTCGTCGGTAGGGGGACCAATGCACAGGTGGGCGCCGAAGTGGCGCTCGCATCCCTCACCCAAAAGATGGGCAGAAGAGTGCCAAAACACCTTTTGACCCTTAGGGTGCTCAAAGTCAAAGAATTCAAGAGTAGCATCACCTTCAAAGGGGCGGGGCATGTCCCAAAGCACGCCGTTGACCTCAGCAATTACCTGTCTCTCAGCAAACGACTTACCAATAGACTGAGCAATCTCTAGTGGCGTGGTCTCCCAAGAGGTTCCCTCCTTCACACTGCCGTCCTTCAACGTGATAGTAATAGGCTTACGCTCTTTAGCGGCGACTTCAGCGTCGTACTTGGCCTTAAGATCGTCAAAGACCTTCATTCTTTCCACGATAAACTCGGGTAGTGCATCTAATCCTTGGTTGGCAGAGGCAGCCTTGCCCTTGGACTTCTTCTTAGGCGCCGCTGGAGCACTGCCGTTAGCTAGTGCTTCACCATTAGCCTTTGCCTCACCAACAGCACCCACGGTCAGATTATCCACTTTGCTAGTGACGTCTGCTACGCCATTAACTTCTCCGTTCGCAACACTCACAGACATCGTGTATTCCACTCTACTCAAACAGGACAGCACGTCTGCTGGACAAAAAACAAACAGGAAATACAAAAAAAAATTACTAATGGTAAATTACAACTCAGCGGTAGCGAAATTGAGAGCAGCGGACAAACATGCCGAGGGCAACGCGAGGACAAAAAATGTGAGTAATTGTGTCAGCCAAAGGGAGCGCAGTGTAAACGATTTTAGTTTTTCTTAGTGTCGCCTTTTTACAGGGTAACCCTAAAAATTTATGTAGACCGGACTTTTGCCTTGTTATATAGAGGCTGGCTAGTTAGTGGGTGCTGTAGAGGCGAAATAAGGCAAGAATCATGCCGGATAAGAGCAGCGAGGTTGAAAAGTGAGTACCTGATAATTTCTGTGGCGGTTGGGGTTGAGGTGAGTGCAACTTGCACCCCCTCCGATGCCTTGATAACTGCGTGCATATGCCGAAGCATTTGCTCAATGGATGCGATATCCTATAAGTGAGATCACCTTGGATGTCGAGGATCGCATTATATTACCACAGCATACTAACATCTAAAAGATCTGCCGAAGAGCTGAAAAACGGCGAATATTATGCTTCTGGGTACGAAGAAGTCAACGACGACAAAGACGAGCTGACCGAACTGAGAGGAGAGGGCCGTTATTTTGGTATAACCGATCCAGACAAGGCCCAGCCGGTATGCTCAAACTGTCATAGAAGAGGTCATATACGAGCTAACTGTAAAGTGGTGGTATGCCATGCCTGCGGCAAGGTCGACGACCACTATGAATCTCAGTGTCCCAATTCGATGGTGTGCAGTAACTGTGGACAGAGGGGCCATTTCCGTAACCAGTGCACGCAAAAATTGAAGAAAAACTACTGCACAGAGTGTAACTCGAGATCTCACTCGACAGAACGATGTCCGAATATATGGCGTAGTTATATCACGATCCAGTCTGATGAGAAAAAAGTTTACCCTTTTAATGTCATATACTGCTACAACTGTGGCGCGAGAGGCCATTACGGTGACGAGTGTCCCAAATATAGAGTTAGTAAGACGCCGAATATCAATGGGTCGGCCTTTACCGGCGATAATCTGCCAGAGTCTCTCCGTGGACAGTACCGCAGTAATCTGGATAGGATGTACAGTGAGGAGAGACGCAATGGGGGCGACCACGGTGGTCGCATGAATGGCAACGGAACAAACTACGCCAGCAACCGTGACGCTAACCCCCGCAAACGCAAATACGACAATGATAAATCGCTCGAGGGCAGCTCGAGAAAGGGTTATTACAACAGTGTTCCCCCACCCAAAGGAGGCGGTCCTAAGCGACCTAATGCGCCATCGAGCTTTTCTTCTGGGCCATCAAAAAGCGCAAAGGGACCCACCAAGACAGGATTTCTTCCCCTCAGTAAAAGCAACGATCAGGCATATAGTTATCCGCGTGGGGGTGCCAAAAGCGGCTACCTCGTACAAACTCAGCAGAGTAATCAGGGAAATCACTATAATCAAGAAAACTACAAAAACTACGGAAACGCAGCACGAACCAAAACGGGATACCTAGACCACGATAGACGGAACAATAAGAACGGGAAACTCCCAAGAAACGGCGCTCACAAACGATTCAAATAATAAATAGGTTGGGTTAGCATCTGTAATGTATATTAAGAAATTGCATCTGAGTCATGTCGGAGTTAAACGGATATAATAATCAGTACACTATCATAATTCGATAACAGAGAAGAGTCATGTATGTCGGTTATGGACAATCTCAAATAGCGAATAGTCATATATAAATTATCAAAATTCCCTTTTCCCACAATTCACGGATAAAAAAAATTATTGTTATCCCTTATCGCAAGAAAAGCAGCGGGCACATTAAGCCACTTTTCGCCACAAAAATGACATTTGGAAAAGAATTTCGTAATGAGCACTTCCCGATTGACCCAAAATACACACCCGTGAACCATGGATCATTTGGGCAGCCCACTAATAACGTGCTGACTAAATTCTATGCTAAGGCGAAGGAGGACTTCTCTTGCCCTGACAGATACTACCATTTGGCACATGGTAACGACTATGATGCCAGCGCAAAGCTTGTTGCAAAGAAGTTAGGTACCTCTTATGAGAACATTGCCTTTGTCAACAATGCTACTTCTGGAGTCAATGCCGTCTTGCGTTCGCTGCAATGGAAGCAAGGAGACGTTATCGTCATGCACAACACCGTGTACGGTTCCTGTGGTAACACTGTGCTTTTTTTGAAGAAGATTTTTGGTCTCGACGTGGAGATTATTGACTTGTTGTACCCGCTAGAAGACTCTGACGTTGTTGCAAAGTACAGAGAGACTTTTGACCGGGTAAAAGCCAGTGGAAAATCGGTCAAAGCATGCTTGTACGATGCTGTCACATCGATGCCAGGGGTAAGAATTCCTTTTGAGGAAATTACACGGTTGTGCCACGAATACGGAGTAATTTCTATACTCGACGGAGCGCATGGGATTGGCTTGCTGGACATTGATCTCTCTACATTTGACCCAGACTTCTTCGCTACCAATTTGCATAAATGGTTTTTTACTCCCCGAGGATGTGCTGTGCTGTATGCAAAACCCAAGTTCCACAGAGAAATTCAGAGTTTTCCAGTGGCGCATGGTTATGTGGATGAAGATGTTGAATTGGGCTCTCCAGAACTTGAAAAGCTCAGGTTTTACAATAAGTTCAAGTTTACCGGCTCAGCTCTTTATGCCCAGATCGCTTCTATAGATGAGGCTGTCAAGTTTGTAGACGAGACTTGCGGTGGCTACGACAAAATTGCAGAGTATTGCCATTCGCTTGCTGTAGCCGCAGGAGAGTTGATAAGCAAAAAGTGGGGCTCTGTTGTGATGGAAAATTCTACTAAGACGCTGACAACTTTCATGGTGAATGTAAAGTACCCTTTGCCGGAAAAGGAGCAAAAGGTGTTCACTGCGAACAAGTCGAATCCGGACCTAGCAAATTTTCTTCGCAAGGTTATTGCCGAAAAGGCGTTTGCCGAGTATGATACTTGGATTCAGACGTGCATTCACGGCGATTCTCTATGGTGCAGGTTCAGTGCGCAGGTTTACAACGAGCTTAGCGACTACGATTTTGCTTCGGATGCTTTTGACAAGATTATGAAGGAGGCATTCGAAAGCAGTGAGTTTGCGTCGTTCAAGACTTCAGATATAGAGGGACTGATGCAGTCGGTAGAAATTAGTGAGAGTCAATAATTAGCACGCACTAGGAATTGAAAGCTTTTAGTAGAACGAAATGCATTTTGACTACTCTATTCATAAGGTGCAGTTCCAAATCCTGGGCTTTACGCTGCGAAATAGGATAAGCAATGTATATTCGAATTAGACGTGAACGAGACTCCAAATTGGCACGGTTCAAAGTCATTACTAGGCACGTGTCGTACATTAGACCACATTAATCTCCAAACACTAGATGTTTTATACTTAGGTATACAATCTGTTTTATAGATAAGTAGCAGTTGAAATTTTGTAAAGTATAAATCAGGTCCTCGAAACAAAAAATTATATGCGGCCCAAAAGCCGAAAAATTAAAGGCATAATGTGGGGTGCTTGCGATGGAGATTATGAGCAAGAGTGCAAGCTATGAGACTGCCAGTTTTAGCAAGAGTGAGCCTCATCAGACGATCATTTCATAACTTCAATTACAAACCAGTGTATGGGCTCAACAGGGAAGTGCATCAAGCGTTCAACGAGAACGTATACTCCGACGCTCTGTTTCTCATTCACGACAGACTGCTTTACAAGAAGCAAAGCATATATGATATAGTCTTTGAGATGCTAAGCAAAAGATTCAAGACCAACATGTATGACAAACAGTTGATGAAACCATACTGGGACCGCAATATTGCTGAAGTTCACAGTGGAGAGTCAGATCTGAAGCAATGCGTGTACAACACATTTGGACACTTCTCGAAGCCCAGTACTACGCCGAAACTGGGGGGAGTAGTGAAGCGATTGAGCATAGATAAGATTGAAAAATTAATGATAGAAAGCATAGAGAGAAACGAGACGACAATTAGTAGCAAAACGTCATACTGTATAATCAGAGACAAAGACTTTTCGCTACTCAATTCCCATTACGAGTATAGTCAAGAGAGAGTAGTCAAATATGATCATCACAGGGTAGGCAGCTCCAATATTGAGAATTTTTGCGAGTTTGCAACGGCCAAAGATAAAAAGTACAATATATTTGCTACAGATGAGTACCATACAGCACTAGAATACGTCAGCTTGGTCAGGGGGATACGAAGAGAAATGGGAAAGGTCGCACCAACGAGCGCCAGTTCACTTGGAGATGTTGGCCAGCCGAATACCAGCAGACACCCCTCTCATGCGACGGTTCTGCTCATCGATCCCAAAGAAAACAGCTTCAGCATTGACCTAAAAAAGGAGATAAACAAGGTGCGAGATCTCAATTCATTGTGTTTAGCTTCACATGAAGGCTAGCACCAATCCTACAAACACCTAGATCTTTACATAGTATAGCATAGTAATCCACACCTCGCACCTAGAAGGTCCTCCAGAATCATATAAATTAAACTGCACTTCCATCAATTTTTCCCACTACAACTTTTCTACTCTTTTCCTCACCGCCAGAAGATCAGGTCCATTACGTACATGGTTCTTGCCTTTTACCAGAACCATCCGGGACCTGTCTTTGCTAATGGCACATGCTCAATTTTTGGACCTCTTTTTCAACCGACAGCGGTATATCTCTGTATATACATCTGTCGTGACTGTTATGTGATTACCTGACTTGAATCACTTGGCGACCCGTAGTTAGATTTTCTTCCTCCCCTGCCCTGTATATTTTTTTGTGCCCGCACTACCTTCATAAACTCCCTAATCCGGTTGCGGCCAGACTAAACTGCCGTAAACATGCCAAAAGTGAAGCGCGTTTGCTGAAAACAGAAAGTTGAAAAAATTACGCGTACTTCTGTTCTGCATTTTAAGGAGCTAAAATTAGCTACAGGGCACCCCCTGAGGAAAGATATTCCAGTTGGAAGCGACCAGCGACTTCCCCTATAAGCATATTTTTCTGTACCATTCTCGATCCTACTATATACCTCTTAACCAGTACTACATCTTGCTGCACTTACACGTTAAAGAAATCTCATTTCCTCCTCCTTGGCACCTTCGCCAACGCATCCCGCTTGGCTGACTTGCAATTTCACCTCCCGCTCCTGACTCCAATTTATTTTTTCACTTGCAATTTTTCGCTGCAACGTCTCGAATTTCCCAGTGTTATTTTTTTCGCTTTAAAAATAGCAGACAATAATAGTAGCTTGGTCTGCTAGTTGTACGTGTCAGCCGTGATCAATACCTGGTAGATCCGCTTGGTGTTTGGTCTGGGCTGTTCCTACGCGTGATACAGACATTCTTTATTTATTTCACATTGTTAATACTTAGTTGACCAACTTTTTTCATTCATTCAACCCCCGGTCACGTCTTTGATCTGTACTTAGACCCAACAACTCCCCACTTATTACGCTCCTTATTATCAGAATGATCTCCCTTGTGAAAAGAAAATGCACCAAAGGATCGCAATATTGTGAAACCAACTCTTCTACATCGACAGTAGCCATTGTTGTGGCTGTTGTCGTGCCCGTAGCGGTGGTTGTAGCGATTGTGGCCTTTTTCGTTTGGAAACAATACAAGCGTAACAAGAAAGAAGCACTCGAAGATGACGATCCCGACTTCAATGGTGATAATACCGTGCTACCCGACTACCCTGTCACTATGCGTGAGATCCACAGCAACAAGGACTTGCCTCACTCTCATTATAACGCGTCGAGCTTCTCTATTCCAATCATTGACAATCCATTCGAGGCCAGCTCTGTCAGATATCCTACGTTGGACAGAAACGGGCGTTCTGCTAGTCATTATGAGTCCAGTGGCGACAACCTGCGCTTGCAACAGCCACTGGAGTCTTTCATTTTACCATACCAAAACGAGACTAACTCCAAAAGATCTCTTGACAACTTAGCCAAGGCCCTCGCCGGCGATGAAAATGGCTACAGATGTGCTACGCCTAGCTATTACAATAGAACAAACAACTCGTTCACGAACCTGCACTCCTCGAGATCTTCTTTCTCGTCTATGTCTCGTCCAAATATTGCTTGCGACCATAATACTAGTCCTTCCAGGCTTAGTCATACCCAGACCAGTTCTGCTTCTTTTGGAGAGCATGACGACGGATATAACGTCCAACAAAGTTTACCATCCGAGTCCCTTCAACGCAATGAAGCAGATCAACATACATTGAAACGTGATACTGATAACCGTCAATCAACATACTCATACCGGTCTAATGATTCTGTTGTCCGTAAGTCTGCCATCGCCGGCTCAAACACCGATCTAGACCTCTACGAAAGCGCACAAGAAGCTGGTCAATCAGACTCTGACAGCAACAGGGAGACTGGGCCTGGCGGACTTGAATACAATGAGAGACCAGATGTACACGAGTACGAAGCGGATCATCAAGATGGTCACAGCAACTATAACGATCTCTCGTTCAGCCAGTCGACTATTCACGCCTCTCCATCAAAAGAGGAAGTACCAGACCTGAATGCTATCCTCGGTGCCGAAAATGCCTCCATCTCGCCAGAAGAAGAGGAGCAGATTAGCAGAATGAAGTCTGTCTATAAGGTGTACTTTTCACGGGAGAACTCCGTCAGGTCGAAAAAGTCTGGTGACGACCTTAAGTTCAATGACGAAAACGTACCGCCTTTACCAGCAATTTCGAAGGAGGTGAAGGAGCTGGTAATTTCTAGGGATCCTGATATTGATGAGGTAGACATGTCGTTGACGTTGCAAATTCCAAGCGAGCAGACCAACAACGGCAATGTAAGAAACAGCGTCGCTTCGAGTGTTTATACGTCGAACCAGGGCGTTGCTGGGCAGGCTCATCCTGCCTATGCCCACCAGCAACTCCAGCCACTCGTGAACGCAAACATGGCTCCACAGTATCAACAATACCCATCGCAGTTAAATCCACACATTCCTCAGCGTTATCCTGAACAGCAGTACGCCAACGTGCATCCCTATGCAACTCCCCAAATGCATCCTCAGCGGTACCCCAAGGCAATTCCCCCTCAACCTAAGAAGCCCGCAAGGCTGCAGAGGTTTGAGAACTTGCCATCGCCGCATGAGCTCGACAATAGACATTCCACACTTGAAACATTCACAGAGTTTGATCGCCAGAGAAAGTTTTTAAACAAGTCTGTACCCCAACATCCTGACGGGGAGCACAGGCCTTTCAACCCAATAGACCACGATGACGTATGGTCGCCCACGTCACCATCGATACCGCAACATCCTTCTTACGGAAACGACTCTTCCAGTGTCCTGACAGGCCAAACAGCTTCTTCGTCACAACCGCAGACACTACCTCACCATATTAGAGACTCCATTGTCATGGTGAATCCAGTAGATATGAACAAGCCCAACGTTTATAGACCGGCTGGTTCCTTTTCATTAGCTTCTGAGAAAGTCCGCAAGGCTAGCTCTAACTCGCTCAATGCTTATGGATCGCCCACTATGCCCCAGTCTCCTTCCTTTGGTGACGTGAGTGGGTGGGAAAGGCCTCATGCGGCAGAAAATTTGATTCCACACTCGGGATCTCAGGCTGACTTGCGTAAGCACATGGATTTTGCTAATGTGTAGGGTGGCTAGCTTATGTAGTTTACTTATCAGACCTGGTTGAATCTCGTTGGCGATGACAGAGGCATCAAAAACCATTATTCTGAGCGAACTTATGATATATTATAGCACAGCAGCGTGTACCTACATATATATTACTAGATGTACATTAGTCATGAGTAACTTCAACTTTGAACGACAAGTTGGCAGTGTGTGGACCTATTGAACCAAGTTTTACACAACAGCGATGGCTAGGCCGTGAATGGACCAAGCTTAAGGGTTTTCATTCGGTTAGTAGACTACGTCAGACCAAAAGGACACCAGAGACAGTGTAAAACACTAGCTTGTAACACAATAATACTTTACTTGTGGATTGTCATAGATATAAAAAGAACTCACTACTGTATATAATAAACTATGTGTAGAAGGCAGCAAACAATCTACCTTCGAAGAACTGAATGAAAATGTAGGTTAAACTAATCAAACGCCTTTGCGTCGTGGACTAGTACTCATTGTATCTTGCCAAATTGCTAGAAAAGCTCATTATCGACTTATTGGATCCTTTGTTCTTATTTTCTCTACTAGCATTTCTTTTGCCAAATTTGAACGACTTGATCGACTGTGAAGTACTAAGCAACATCCTAGAATTGCTCTGCACATACCTGAGATAGTGTCTTGAAACTAACACTGCTACTATAATGAGTAACACAAGAAAGCCGACGATAGAGCCCCACCAGTTAAGGTTTGCAGTGTTTTGACCAGGAATTTGCACATTCATATTAAATATTCCTGTGACCAGATGTAGAGGTAACAAGATAGTACCCATCAATGTAAGTTTCGAAAAGGTATCTGTCATCTTGTTGTTCGTGTAAAACGATTCAACCTGCAGTTGGGCCAGATAATTTGCGTGTGATCTTGAAAAGATCTTTTCGTACGCTACCAAGCTCTGAAACATAGTAATAATATGGTCCTGAATATCACCCAGGTACAGTGCAATGTCCCCTCTGGGCTGTACAGGGGTGGGAAAACTGTTACTACCACTGTTCATGTTGTTGACAGAAGCCTCATCCTGGCAACGCTTCGCAAACATCTTGATCACATCGGCCTTGCCAGATAGCAGGCGCGTCAATGTCATTACCTTGCGCCTGGACTCACCTATTCTTTGCAACATCGTGCCAATCTCATTCTCCCTCGACGCGAATACCGAATCCTCTATTGCATCAGCCTCGTACTCAAGCGCTTGAATCACCGGAGCAAAACCATCGGTGATGTCATCGATCAGGGCATAGCACAGCCAGTCTGCTGACAGCTCAACATAATCACGCAACTGCCTGACACGTCTTCTGACATTGGCCGGGTGCTTCACGGGCGAGAAGTGAAATGTGAGAATCCCGTTGCGAAACACAACAATGTAAATGTTGATAGGCTCCAAGAAGTTCTCACTCTCGTTGTCTGTTTCAAACGTATGAAAACAAACAAAGTAGTAGTTTTTGAACAGCTCAACCTTTTCACGAGTTTCTTGCATTCTGATATCTTCGGCCGTCAGAGGATGGATGGCAAATGCCTTAGCAAGCATTTTCATTTCGTTGTCTGTTGGACAAATACAATCTATCCACCAGGTAGACCTTTGGTCTTCCGGAAATAACGATTGGAATGTCTGTCCCGACGTCACCAAAGATGGAATATCTGGAGCATGTATGGTCTCCTCTTTATCTGAAGAAAAAAAGCTGAATCTGTCGGGAGCAGCAGATACAGCCTTCTCGCCATAACCAAAATCCGTCCTTAAAAAAGTTACGTTATATTCCAGTTCCGAAGGACTACTGCTCTCTGAGGATTTGGGC
Organism: Wenyingozyma naganishii; assembly: GCA_003706235.2. Classification (NCBI taxonomy): domain Eukaryota; kingdom Fungi; phylum Ascomycota; class Pichiomycetes; order Pichiales; family Pichiaceae; genus Wenyingozyma; species Wenyingozyma naganishii. The sequence continues at coordinate 388,961 of PPKS02000010.1, read as the reverse complement.
ACATACTTATGCGCAGCAGCGCTGGGGACACTGCTAGTCCCACCTGCTTCTGTGGAGTTCTGCTTCAGTTCTTCTTGTCTTCTCAAAAATTGTTCAGTCTCCTTTCTTTGTTCCTGAATAAATTCCTCAATTTCCGCAAAGTCTATTCCCCTTGCCCGCACATGTTTTTGCATCATGGGGAAACACACATCTTTCTCTGTCTCCCGAGAGTCACGGGACGCATGCAAATTCGGAATGGGACTTTGTGCTGAAGCAGCCACCGATTGTGCAGTCTTTTCGCCTAGTTTTTCAGGGACGCTAAGGTTAGAGTGGTCCTCTTCCTCATTGTCCAGACCATAACTCATCACGCTGCCTCTCAAGTTGGTCGAGTCAAGCGTGGCGTCACTTCTTCTAGGGATAGGTTGGGCCATCTCAGGCTCTGTATAATCTCCCAATATGGGTGTAGAGCGTGCAGTCCGATTGGCATCTCTTGACTCTCGTGTCTGGCGAGCATGTTTCTGGTCTTGGGAGTTAACCCCACTGGACATGGGCTGCTCTTCAACAGCACTAGAGTCGATCCGAATGGGTAGAGACATCGTTTGGTAGCTGTAGTTTAGTTGAAAGCCGTGCAGGATATTTGAGTGAACCTACTCCACTAGCGAACAAATAACTGACATGGAAGGTGGCGACAATCCCAAGCTATGGATGTCTGACATGTGATCCGACTCAATTGTCGAACAAGACTGATATAGTAGAGCTTATCTAGCCAATCAAACTGCTAAGTATCATTAATGCTGAGTAATTGTAGTAATTGCTCAGACCGGTGCCGTAGTAATATCCTGCTCTGTTGTGCTCCTTGTCTGCTGTATATTCTCTTATAGCATAGATGAAAATTAAGGGGGCTCTTTTGCAAACATATGTCTATGTTGAAATCTTGAAGAGCACTGAATGATGAGCTTGCTTGAAAGAACAGTGCTAAAGAGGCTTGCGTTAGTCAACTGTCGTAAAATAGCCAGTATGGCCAAAGGGATAGAAGCGGATCGGCTGCATCATTTATAGAACTTTTCCCCTCAAGCAAATGGCTTCAATTCCATGTCTAAGCCTCCTTTATCTAGCCAGCAGTACGGAGTTATAAGCGTTTCAACCCTTTTACCTCACTTACAGAATCAATAAAACACCTGACACCTGACTAAATGGCCCGAGCGCCTGACAAAATAAATTTAGGTGGTGCATAGGTGTTTCATCTCTCTCATCTGCAGGAGTGGATTCAAAGTGAAGGTTTGCAACTCAGAAGCCGAATGTGCGGTCCTCTTGTTCATGATCTATCCTTGGTAAATACAGACATAGTGCACCATGTCGCCCCCAATGAAAGGTAAGTTGATGCAATTGAGCAAAATATATTGAATGTGGCAGTCGGTTTTCCGCATGGCCGGTCTGTCTGTGGATCAAGGTTCTATCACTTTGTTATCACCGTGATAAGTCCATGCAATAGGGAGACTTAATTCACAATGATCCAACGACTGTAAAGCGCAGACGACGGGCTAAAATTTGAGTCACGGATCCATTGGGCGATGAATTGAAGAGCCGATGAAAACAAATATGGGCAATGCAAGAGTCCTATACCACGGTCTTATCGTTTGTGTTGATATTTAGCATTATAGCCCAGAATGTGGCCATGAAGTGCCCAAATTGTTACTGCCATGGCCTCTATTGGGTGGTGGCTGTTCTGTTGACTTGTATGCCATAGCCGCTCACTCGTTAGACATAAAAACATCCTGGGATTCCCTCATTCAATATACCTCCGACTCATCAAATATACTAACTGACAGGCCTTGTGCAATTCATTTCGGATATCCGTAACGCAAAAGAACGTGAGGATGAGGATCGTAGGATTCAGGCCGAACTTGTGCACATACAAAAGCAGTTCTCGCAGTCGAGTCTGTCTGGATATCACAAGAAAAAATATGTGTGCAAGCTGATGTACATTTACCTGATGGGGTACGAGCTGACGTTTGGATTCAACGAGGCACTCAGTCTAGTGGCATCTAAAGAATACAGCGAGAAATGCATTGGGTATCTTGCAATCAGCCTTTATGTACAGTCCAACAATGCGCTATTATCGCAAACAGTACCCTTAGTGACCAAGGACTTGCAGTCGTACACAGAGACTTCGAATTTCCTAGCTCTTCATTTCATAGGCGAGGTCGCCGTTGAGTCCCCTTCTAAACTGTGGGGAAGAGCGATAGAAGAAGATGTTATGGGACTTTTGCGCTCGCCCACCACCACAGAAAGAATGAAACAAAAAGCGGCGGTAGCTCTTCTAAACTTACTGCGCATGGAGTATCAGCTTATAGCAAAGAATATCCACTGGGTGCCACGAATCGTTGCCTTACTGGATTCCGATGATTATGGACTATCGTTGGCTGTGTGTGCTCTGGTCAAGTTTATAGCGCGATATGACCACGAGGCCTGCACCCAATGTGTCACTATCGCGCTGGCGAAACTACACAAGATCATTATAGAAAATCAATGTCCACAAGAGTACTTTTACTACGGGGTAGCTGCTCCCTGGCTTGTGGTGTCACTTTTTGGTCTTCTCGAGGTATTGATACCAGACAACATGGAGACTCCACTTGATTCGGCCAATTCCCGTCTCAGTCAGTCAATTCTACACGCTGTTATCACTCAATGCATAGCACAGCGCTTCTCTAATTCCATTGAGTCTCGGAACACTAGTGGATTTGTGCTGTTCAGTGCAATATCTCTAGCGACTCATTTAGATGCTTCGCCAGAGCAGTCGATTAGAGTAGCAGATGCTCTGTGTGCCCTGCTAGATGCGCCAGAAAGCAACACAAAGTATCTTGCTTTGGGTGCTTTAACAAAAATTGCTGCGAAAGCCGGCCGATCCAGGGAAACTAGAGATCTGGTCGACGACAGCGATTTACCGGTGAATGATACACTGGGTTTGATTTTGAACCACAAAACTAGTATTTTCCGTTTGTTGCGAGATCGCGACGTTTCTGTGCGCCAACGAGCACTTGACCTAGTGTATATGACCTGCACTCCAGCCTCTGTGGAAGATACCTGCAATGAATTGTTGTCGTACTTGAGCGTGGCAGAATATTCCATAAAGCCCGACATTGCAGTTAAAATCGCCTCCCTTGCGGAGAATTACGCTTCCAATGCTACTTGGTACATTGATACCATGCTTAGGCTGATATCTGTGGCTGGCTCGCATGTAGGGGAAGAAGTGTGGTACAGAGTTACACAGATTGTAGTGAACAATGACTCAATTCAGCATGCCGCGTGCGTGAGCGCTGTCAATTTTATGCGTAAGGACAGCTACCCGGAAGACTTGCTGCGCGTAACGAGTTTTATACTGGGTGAGTATGGCCATTTAGTTGGCGATACACCAGAAGAGAAAGAAAAGGTCACCGCCCAGCAGTTTTCGCTACTCTACAACAAATATTTCCAATGCTCGGTGCCTTGCAGAGCCATGCTTCTTTCGAGCTTCTTGCGCTTTTATCACAGAAGTAGTGCACTCCGTGATCAAATAAAAGACCTTTTCGTGCAGGAATCAAACTCTTTCAGTATAGAGTTGCAACAAAGATCACTGGAATATCTTGCATTGGTTTCCAGAAACGACAATTTACATCTTTTGGAGATCACAGTAGCCGAAATTCCAGCATTTACCTCAAAAATATCGCCTTTGGTTGCTCGTTTAGGAAATGTAGAGATGATCAAACAGAGCTTCAGATTCTCGCAACCAAAAATTACTCCTACAACGACAGGCAGTAGTAATAGGACCGTTCAAAAACCGGGCATACTTGCCAACTCAACTGGCGCGAGTGTCAACACAAATACAACTGCTCCACCGCCTCCTCCCCCCTCTCGGAACAGCAAATCTAGGCTTTCACGAGCCTCGACGGCTTCTGCTCCTTCTCTTCATTCAGGCGCTAGCGCTGACCAAAATCCCTTTGACGAAAACAACGACTCTGCCTCGACTGATACCAGCGTGAATGCCTCTATGAAGCTTCTCAGTTTGAACAGTACTTTCTCTGCTGGTTGGGAGAGCGGGTACTACCGGCTAATGCATTTCGACCAGGGTATTTTCTACGAGAACTCGCTGCTGAAGATCGTGTACAGAGTGAAGCGAGATCGAGCTGTGTCGCACTACTCTCTTATCTACATCAACAAGTCTCCCAGCTCTTTGGCCGCTTTGACTACTACGATTCAACAACCTAAAGTCGGCAATGCGGCCTCGCCTCAAAGCTCACCTCCCTATTTAATTAACATCATTCGTCACTCAGACAGCACGATTCCGGAAAGCGGCAGGTCTACATTTGAGTTTGATGTAATAATAAGAGAGACATTTAAGGAGCTAGAGGCACCTACTCTGGTTGTTACGTTCATGGCTGGTGTCGTGAACACAGTGAGATTGAAGCTTCCAAGTGTGCTCTTGAAAGCAATGCAGTCCGCCTCTTTACCTGCAAATGTGTTTTTCCATAGGTGGAATCAAATCGGTGAGACCCTGGGTGGTCAGGGCGAGGCGCAGAAAACTATTCAACTGAAGAGACCTATACTGATAGCCTCTATCTACAGGACTCTAGAACTTATGGGCTTTGCCAGGGTCGATAATGCTGACCTGAACCCGAACAATGTAGTTGTGGCTGGTATCCTAAACACAAAAATGGGATCTTTTGGGTGCCTTATGCGCGTGGAGGTTTCACCGGACTACCAATCCATGCGTATCACATTACGGTCAACGACTCCGATGGTTTCGGAGATTCTAGTGTTCACCTTAAGCGATTATTTTATGAATGGCGCCTAGCCACGTTAAAAAGTTTATAAACGATTATCAAGACAGTACGAATATAAGATCCATATATTGCCACAGATGGTCTTTTCCAAGATCACTTGCGGCTTAGTCTACCGTAGGAATTTTTACTTGGCTGCGGAACAATGTGTAAATCGCGATAACGTATTTTCCATCTCGTTCCACCTGAGTCACTTACCGTTTCTATAAGCCATACATGCTAAGGATACTACCAGCGCCACGGCCCACTTTATTACAGAAAATTTGTACGAACGTCCGTTTCAAGCAGTTTATCCCAAATATGTCGCTAGAATACACACAGGAAAGAGCACAGGAGCTAATTGCCAATGCTAACAGAATCAAGGCCGAGGTCGATAAGACAGGTGAGGGTAAAACCAGGCTTGTTTGTGTCTCCAAGTTGAAGCCCGCCAGTGATATAAAAGCACTCTACGATGTTGGCTACAGGCATTTTGGTGAGAATTACGTGCAAGAACTCTGCGAAAAGGCAAAGGTGTTGCCTAAAGACGTCCAATGGCATTTCATTGGAGGTCTGCAGTCTAATAAGTGTAAAGACCTGGCTGCGATCGACAACCTGTACGCAGTGGAGACAATTGATAACGAGAAGAAGGCCAGAAAACTTAACGATGCCCGTTCAGAGTCGCAACCTGAGGCTAATATCTACATCCAGGTGAATACTTCTGGAGAAGCTCAGAAAAGCGGCATATCTCCAGATGAGCTGAAGAGTCTGGTTGAATTCGTGCTCAGCAATTGCCCTAAGCTGAACATTGAGGGACTCATGACGATTGGATCGATTGACTCATCCAAGTCCGAGGCGGAGAACCCTGATTTCCGCACTCTGGTTAGCTGCAAAGACCAGCTGGATAGCGAGTTCAAGCTCGACTTGAAACTGTCAATGGGAATGAGCTCTGATTTCAGGGAAGCCATTAGGCAGGGATCCACCAGTGTGAGAGTTGGGAGTGACATTTTTGGTGCCAGACCTCCCAACAACGGGCATTAATCGGAGCACATATGTATTGATAAATAGAACTATGCAAATATAGCTGGCGTTGAAGCGTAGTCAGTGGCTTTGTGGCCCTTCTTTGGTACAGATTTCCCACTTTGTAAGCTATGGCTTTCGTTTGTGGTTTCAGCTCTACTCCCCGGAGAGTAAGCCTCGTTGAAGCTACACACAAACGTCAACAATCACGTGGTAATCACGTGACACTACCTATCTCTCACCACTTAATTTTCACCAGCTCCTGCACAAAAATCATCAAGGTGTTTTTATAGGACGACCATGCCGCCCAGAAAAAGCAACACTAGGGCCAGTGCCTCGGGCACTCGCCAACGGAGCAATCAGACAGTGGACTCAAAAAGTAGGGCATCAAAAGCTTCAGCAAAGACTGGAGATGTACGCTCTAAATCGGTATCTAACAAAATAGAGACAACTGAAGATGCTCTACAACAGTCAACTGGAGAGGCCAACCAACCGGTGCAGAGCCTTGAGGTCTTGCTACAGGCTGTAGAGACAATGGAGCTGGGAAAATTCATTCAAGTTGGGGTGCTCGCGTTCATTGTTAACATGGTGTATCTTACATTGACCGGAGACACAGAGGCTTTCTATACGGTTTTGTTGCTGGCTTTGTCCGTTTTAGTGGGAGTGGTAATTGTATTTAACGGGCAAAACTCGGCTTTCAACAACGGACTGTCCAAAGAAAGGCCAATGCTGCCCGAGTTTGGTCTTATTTACGCTGTCTTAATGCCTCTGTTAGTTGCCTACCTGAAGAACGAGCGCTATATACCTTTAGTGGCAGCGTGCGTAGCGCAAGTGATTGGGCTTTCATTACCTTTCAGAATCGTCATCGGCGTGGCTATTCTGTTTCAACTTAGTCTGTATTCTGAGGTGTTCAATCTCCAAATGATAGTGTCGGTTCCTGTTCTGCACGTCGGGACATACTATGTCTTGGACACGTTTGGACGGAACTCGCTTTCTGCTACAGAGAAGCACTTTTTCAGTACAGGAATTGCAGTGCTTAATTTTGCAGTTGGATCGCAAACATCGGCCCCTATTAGAATCCTACAAAAACTTGTCATCGGGTTCACCCTTGGGTTTATGGTGGCTGCTCCTGTGTATGATCAATACAGGAAGGCAGTTATTACCTCTTCTTCGAGTATAGTCAGAAAGGCGTTGTTACTTTGCACGTACCTCGCATTTCTGATTATCGGTTTCAGTGCATCTATTTATGGAATCACCGTTTCTCTCGGTGAGAACCCATTTACCTGGCTCCAAAACTTTGTTCTAGAGTCAGAAACCAGATTGTTCATCGTTAAGACGTGGCTAGCTTCGTTCATCGTAGTTATCCCTTTCGTGTTCGCCATCAGCAATAAGTTTAGTCTTGACTTTAGAAGGAAGGTATGGCATTACGCTATATTTGCTGCTCTTTTCAATCCTCTTGAAAAGGAGCCTGAGCTTGTTGCATTAGCGCTGATCTTCCTTTTGGGCGTTTTTGTCTTTGCCGAACTTCTCCGCTCGCTCAATCTCCCTCCTTTTGGACCACCTTTGCGCAAGCTATTTGCTCCTTTCCAAGACGAGAAAGATAAGAAAGGACCGCTGTGCACGTCATATGTTTTTTTGGTTCTAGGCATAGCTGTTCCTATTCTTTTAAGTGGATGCTCAGGAAAAGAAACCTCTGCCGCAGGATTAGTGACCATTGGCCTCGGCGATTCGACAGCTTCTCTAGTTGGCAGGAGATTTGGTAAACACAAATGGCCTGGTTCTAGTAAGTCTTACGAGGGCAGCGTCGCTTTCTTCTTAGCTACAGCGGCAGGGTTGTTTGCTTTTAACTTTTTGGGCCAAAATGATTACAGTTTAGAGACCATCGGAATCTCGAGTGCAATTATTGCTATGGTTGAGGGAGCTACAGATCTGAATGACAATTTGATAGTTCCAGTAATGGCGCACCTGACTTTGACAGTTTTCAGTGTCTACAGCAAGGTGTAGAGTGTATAGATAGGAACAACAGAAATACTTATAGAGTACCATGCCGCTACCGCGGGAGCTTCTTTAATTTTTACCATTTTCGCGCCAGGCCACATATGGCCATCAGCAAGTAGGGCAGACTACAGTGATCTCTCCATCTTGCCTTTTAACTTCACTCCTCGTTCTTTGAGGCGGTCAGTTAGTTGACGTTGATAGTACTGTAGCAGCCTAACAGTACTCACAGTGGTGGTTTAGCTAACTCCCCAACCACTCGCTCAGGCTCGATATATGGAGTATTCGCAGAAGGTCAGCTCCACATCATTGGCTGACGTAAGTACTCACTTTGTCCACGCCATGGCATATAAATATGTCCAGCATACACACTCGCATCAACTTGCATACTAACTTATACAGATTATAGGGAAAAAGCAGGATTACAAGTTACCAGAAGCTGGTCGCGCTCCATATGATGCCATAGTACAGATGTACCCCGAGCAGGAGACAGGCGAGTCTAGTTACGTTCAGCTCACGGTGGAGGACCAGGTCCAGTGGAGGAAATATGTGGAAGATGTTTGTCTTGGTGCTGTTGTCGCAGAGTCGCTGCCAGAATCAATGGCGAACTCCACCCAGCCTCTGCTAAATCCTACTTCTGACGGAGTAGTGCTTATTCTAGACTGTGCTTACCAATGGGGAAGTTCCGAACTGCCCAATTCGTGGCTGTACAACTTCCATCGCGGTCTCATTAGTCAATTTGGTGAAGACTTAGCCAATCAGGTTATTCGAAACGTGGTCGTTGTACCGGTAGACGAAGCTGGAAGTCTTCAACCTATTGTCTTAAACCCCCAAAACTTTATCCCACAAGAGCTTCACGCTCGGCCTCTAAAGGCTATCATAGTGTCAAATTTGTCAATGTTCTACTGGGTACTTCGTGAATCCAAGTCCTTTGAGCAGCTGCAAGGGTACCACAGGGCTTGTAAGCAGACAGCAGCACGTTTTGGGTGTCCAATTGTCTCCTCGAGAAGCACCTTCACCGCACCGGTCCCCTAAATAGGATGAGTCTCCCTCACCAACACTAGCGGTGTGAGGTGTTATTGTTAGCGAGTTTTGGAAATCAAGGGCATCAAAAAAAATTTCTTTCCACGATTCACATAATTTGTGAGAAAGCTGATCTGACAGTTGATCAAGCTTGTTGAGCAAACTAATCCCGATTTTTACCACCTTGGCCAACATAGTTAAAATGACAGAAGACGTGAAGGGCAAGATTTTGTCGCAGGTAGAGTTCTACTTCTCTGACTCCAACTTAGTCAGTGACAGATTTTTATGGAAGACTTCCCAAGCTAACGATGGCTGGGTCCCCATCTCTACCATCTCCCAGTTTGAAAGAATGAAGAAATACAGACCCATTGAGACAATTGTTGAGGCCTTAAAGGAATCTAAGGAGCTTCTGGAAGTCTCGGAGGACGGCGAGCTGGTAAGAAGAAAGCAGCCATTGCCTCCTAACCAGCACGAAATCAAGGCACAGATTGACAAGAGATCTGTTGTTGTGGACCATTTCCCCCTCGAGACTACGTTGGACGAGCTACTCGGTTACTTCAGCAAGTTTGCCCCTGTTAACCAAGTCAGAATGAAGAAGAAGGGCAAGGATTTCTCTGGCTGTGCTATCGCAGAGTTCAAATCAGCTGAGGATGCTTCAAAATACCTTGAGTCGGAGGAGGCCCATAAATACGGAGAGAAGGAGCTGATTGCTGTGAGCAAGACCAGTTACGATGAGTCCAAGGCTAACAAGTTTGGCGATAGAAGAGGCGGCCGCGGCAGAAAGTGTGCTAAAAAGGAGACGAAAGAGGACGGTGAAAAGGCCGACGAGAAGAGCGAAAAAGAGGAACCCAAATTCGATGCCGACACCAAGAAAGAGGACAGAAAGAGAGACGCTTCTCCAGTTCGTGAGTCTAAGACCACCGACCGTGAGAACAGAGACGAATAAGCAGCGATATAGAATGGGGCCTGAATACTCGAGCCATGCAATGATGTTATCATCAGCGGTTGAATTGTGATAAGTTTGAGATGGTGGATGCTTAGCCATCAACTGTCTGGTCAAAGGCTGAAAGTTGGTTGTAGATTAAAGCCATAGCCATGGTATCATGTAATTCCAGAAGGATTACAGACGGAAATATCTAATGTATAATACTAGTTCTAATTGCACTCACATTGATGAAATGAAATTTGGCTGGTATATGTTTATGGGTGGCTTGGCTACATGCATGGAAAGGGTACCTATGTTGGTACAATACTGATGACTGTCGATATATAAAGACTTTAGGGAATAATGCGAAATTAGTGGGAACCCAAATGCATGCTGTGATTTTCCGTGATTTTCAAAAACGTATGGTGCTCCGGATATACATGGCAGCAATCAGGTAATATAGCGTCAAGCTCGTCAAGCATATCGCAGCCTCACTAGGATCTACACTAGAAACACATGGTGCACTGAGGAGCGAATCTCGTCTTTGGCTATGCCAAATTTCGCGCTCACGCATGCAAGACGCGTTTGAATCTCGATTACGCGTATATCGTATTCGCAATCATCTGAAGAGAGCCTCTGCAACGAGCAGTCCATCCACACTCGTCATGACTACTGGGTCGGAGATTATAGCGCAATTCGGTCCCAAAGCGAATGATGAAGAGATCATACGCAAGTGCGAGCAGTTGATGACGCTTTTTGGACTCTCAGTGGAAGACCTCTTTCTGAAATGGGAGTCGTATGTCATCACTACTTCAGCTGACAATGAGCTTGAGCTGAGCTCAGATGCCCTTGACAGGATGCAAGAAAGGCTTCAAATAGAGCTGACAAAGAAAAACAGGAGCACCCCAAACACGCTGAAGACGACGAAGAAGCCCGTGATGAGAGCGAACTTCAACTCTCCCAACGCTTCAAGCCTGATGAATATGGTGCTTTCCACCCCTGTTTCCGCTACCAAAAAGCGCAGACTGGAGGCCCACGGCTCAACGCCCTCGTCTACTGTGTTATCGGAAACGAATTCTTTTGGGAAGGGCGTAGGTAGCAGTCCATTGGGTTTACGAAGCCCTGCTACTCCTGGGACCCCGGCAACTCCATCGGGTAAGAGCAAAATTGTCGACTCTGGCAAAGTATTGGAGTCGTTGAATGCACAGATTGTGGTGAGAGAGTCAGCCGAGTCCGACTATGCGGAATCGAACCCGCCAAAGATGCAGATAACGGCTAACTTCAACGCCGCTAAGTACAAGTTCCGCACAATGAACCAGAAGCTTTTAGAAGCGGCCGACGTGCTGGACGAGCAGATCGACTCGTTTGCCCGAGTTATCCTGGAGCATCATAACTTGCAACCAAGTGACTTTGGAAACCCTTGTCTGCGCTCATCTAGCGAGTTTATAGCCGTAGGTCGCATAGTCCCTGACTCTCCGACGACCCCATTTGACGCTGAGTTGAACGTCAACTCGCTCTTCCTGGAGACTTCCCGTCTAGGTGGCATTGGCCAACGTGTACCCATTAAAGTACAAACGCTCAGTGACTATAGCTTCTTCCCGGGGCAGATAGTTGCCTTGAAGGGCTCAAACCCTACAGGGGAGTTCTTCAATGTGAATGAAGTTGTAGAAATACCCTACCTGGGAGCACCAGTCAGTTCACGCGCTGAACTTGAAGCCTTTTATAACGATGAAAATGCCAGCCAACAAACGCGTGTGGTCGTGACGGCCGGGCCTTACACGTCTCAGAGAGACTTGGACTATTCGCAACTCGAACAGTTTGTCAGTAGGATGAATTACGACGTGAAGCCAAACACGATTATAATGATGGGGCCCTTTGTTGACGTAACTCATCCAAAGTTTGCAAATGGAACTGCGGCATTCCCCCATCTGGACCACGAGCCTCGCACTTTAGACGAGGTTTTCAGGCTGGTGGTGAGCCCGATATTGCGCACGCTGAAAGCACAGGTAATTTTAATACCCCACACCAAGGATGCCAGCTCCAACCATGCTGCATATCCCCAGGATGCTTTCAGCAGAAAACTATTGGACCTTCCTAAAAACTTCAAGTGTTTTCCTGACCCTGCTTCCTGTCAGCTAAATGAGATTCTCTTTGGAGTATCCAACAATGATATTTTCAGGGACTTGAAAGACGTCAACAGAGGCCATTTTCTGAAAGAGAGCAGATTTGATCGAATTGCAGGACATGTTATTCAGCAGAGACGCTACTACCCTCTCTTTCCAGGCGGCCTTCGCTCTCGCAGGGTGCAAAAGTTAGATGTAGTGCCTGATCCCCTGGGTCCAGCTGATACTGGGGACACGGAACACATTTCAGGTAGTGACCTTCACGTGCCGTACTTGGGACTTGCTGAGTTTGGAGATGTTATCCCTGATGTCATCGTGATACCTTCAGAGCTTAAGTTTTTTGCCAAAGTAGTGAAAAATGTCGTAGTGATTAACCCTGGTTGTTTCATGAGACCCTCGGGTAACGGCTCTTATGCAGTGCTCCATGTGGAGCCACCAAACTACGAGGATCTGGAGAAGGTCGAACTAGGAGGGGAAGAGCACTATCTTCACGAAATTTGGAAAAGAGCGCGTGTAGATTTAGTTAAGTCATAAACATGGTACGTACATTGTATTCTGACAGAAAATATATTTGGTTAACGAAAGTATCAACTCATGTGAGGTTTATATACTATCTTATCGTCCTACTTGCTTTTTACAACAACCGCTGGACTATAGCTTACTCAGCCTTGACGCCTTTAGGATCATCAACAATGACCTTGCTTGATAAGGTGATCGCATCCTGCAAAACTGCATCCAGGTTGCCGGTAGTTGAAAACCCAGATTTGGCAGCGGCTGGGAAAGCATCCTTGAACGAAGTCGAAATGTGCTTCTTTCTGAATTCCCTGAGATAACTCTCCTTGTTGCTGTACTCACTGGTAATGGAGTCGAACACGTCCAAGGTGAAAATAGCGAACAGCAGAGAGAATAAGGCATATGTCAAAACCAGTGAAAGGTCTCGCTTTACAGAAGATCTGCCAACAAACGAGACAACCTCATCATTGCCCCCGTACATAAAGGTTACGGCAACAGAGGTAAACGATCCCACGGTGATAAGGAACTTTAAAATGACGTTCCATGGATGAATAGATTCCGTTCTTTGAGGAGAAGCAACGCGCACTCGCGTAAGTAGTTTGTAGTAATCAAGCTTGTACTGGATCAGGTTGACAATGATGCCAACTACTGGGGCCAAAGACCAGACAGGGCCAAAGAGAACAAGATAGCCAAACTGCAAGACCAGTTGACGGTACTCGTCGTTTATATCATACTCAGGCTTTGCGAGGTCGCTCCTGACGTTGGCTAGCAGCTCCCTTTCTGTCTCATCATCTTGAAACTTTACAGCTTTTGCTGGCTTCTTACTCAAAAACTTCTTCTGAACTATTCCCATGACTACCGGAAGACCGAATTCAACTATCAGGCCAATGATCTGGCTGGTCACGACAAAGAAGTTAAATTGGTTGCTCAATCTAGCCTCATTCACCTTGTAAGCATCCTGTTTCAGAGGAATCTGGGGAATGTAGTGTCTGTTTTGCAAAGGCAGGTTCACCAGCTCGCGGATTGCTGGAAGGTATGAGTCTAGTTTAAAGCCAAAAGGCAAATACAAGAACGCTGTGATCAGCATAGGCACGTAACTGGAGAGAAATGTGTATACAAAGAGCTTGATCAGGTACGATCTGTTGTACGACTCTGAACCAGGGTGGTTTTCAAAACTAAGATATTTCTTCGCAAATCCGCTGTAAAACGAGGTTACTATAGGCGTACCAACGACAATGAGCACTGTCGGTGCCAGCGACAGGTACTTCAGTAATGGACCCTGATACAGCTCGGTGATAAAGATCTCAATTGCGAAGCAAGTAAGTTGGTAGGTCAAAAGTATGGCAGCCCATCCCAGAGCAAATGGCGTAAACAAAAACTCCCTGAACATAACTTTCCAGACGGGGTCTCCGCTCTCATCCTTTGTTTGGCTCGATTCGATATTGGACACGTTGCAAGTCTTCCAAGAGGCAGCAACGTTCTGCTCGGTGATATTCCAGTAGGAATAAAATCCGACACTCCAGACAATGGTGGAGTAAGTGTAGAGCCTGGAATATGTACCAAAGAAAAACTGGACAGCAACACCCAGGGCAGCAAGCAGCAGTAAAGCAGTGATGTACTTTGAGATAAACACGTGGTAGAGAGCGACTTTCGAGCCATAGGTCTTGCGAATATAGTCAACTTTCAGTTTATCCAACTTGGGGTTCAAAAACTGAAACCACTGCTGTTTAAACTGGGAAACAGCCATGTCTCTCTCCTTGTAGTCAAGAACGGGAGCAACAGCTTCAACAAAGGACCAAGACTCACCGCCGACAGAGATATCACAGCCGCCTTCGCTAGTGGGTCTGGTTAGTGTAGCAAAAACAAGTCTTTGCCTGTCACTGGGTAAAACAGAGTCAGTGTCGACACCCTTGTTGTCACTATCACTGTCATCTGTGGAAACTCCATAGACCCAGTCATTCGCAACAGACTCCTGAAGAACTTCCTGAAACTTAGCTGCAGACAGTTTGACAAACACAAGCAAGCGATCATACACCGAATCTGGTCTCACGGTCACTACAAAACCATTGAAATGCAATCGCTTGATCAACCTTGTCACACTCAGTTTGCTGTCCTCTGTCAGTTTGTTGTCTTCACCCAAAACTACCTTAATTTTTAGGACATAATCGGGCTTCAATTGTATCAAATTGTTTGAATTGTCGGATGCCAGCGATGTATTGGACTCGTTGGACCCAATTGGCTGCTTTCTTTGCGTTAATTCGCTGCTCATTGCTTCGTTGAGAAAAAGAACGCAAGTACAGGCATGAGCAAGTAAGCGCACCGATTTAAGCTGTTTTTATATTTGGGGTAAACTTGTGGAATTTGCTATTTAGCGAAATGTGAATTTGGAGATTACGCGCACTGGTGCAGGGAGGGTCTTATCGTGTCTCGGACATAAATGTAGCGCGCAGGATACCATTTTCAGAGGGTTCCCCAAAGTTGTTAGTAATGAGTATTTCATTCACTTTCACAAGAATATATCGGCTCGTTTTAAATTGAGTATTTAAAAATGGAGCTGAGAGATTGACCACAGTAATGCGAACCGCCGTAGTCCAGCCTTCGTGGTCGGCCACATAATTTAACCCCGGTTGAGATTTTTTGAGCTTAGAATGAATAGTTGGTGTTTTCTTCAGTTCAATAACACATCCGTTGGTGTGGGACAACTAAAACAATTCCACAATGGTTAAGTGGTGGGGCTGTACCGCAGGTTGCTTACTAGACATTGCTTGACTGTTTCCTAGGTCCTGAGTTTGTCCTTCCATCAAGTGGAAAAAACTATACCTGGACAGCGAAAACAAAGCAAAAAAAAGACCAGACCAATAGCCCCCAGGTGTATTTTTCTTCTTGCTGCCACTTCCTATCGGTTATCTGGACCACCCAGAAAGAAGTATCGTCCTGAAGAAATGTGCTAAGAACATGGCACCCAATTCCTTGTGGCATCCCTGCACCAGTCCAACGCACCTTTCGAGGCCTCGCTTTCGATCTAAAGATGCCGAAATCAGACCGTCAGAGCTCTTCTTGTTTCGTTGTTTTGTGTAAGAGAAAGCACTTGGATCACGCTTCTTTCTAATAATCTTTTCAGTTCCCCTATCAAGTGATAAATTGTTCAAAGTGTGGCTGTACATACTAATTTTCATTGCTTCTTTGCTTTTCATTTCTTTCTATCCCTTCCGTGGAAGTGACTTTCAAATGGCCAACATGTTGCACAAGCTCAAATTTTACAGTAAAGCCGTCGTTGCTTTGACGTCTTTGATGATCAGTGCAACATATGGCGTGCTTTGCTCGATCTTTCTGACCTTATTGGGCAAAAAAGCGCTATCCCAGTGGAGCACTGCAAGGTTTTTTTATCATTTCTTCAGCAACTTGATGGACGTGAAGATCCACATCGACTTTCCTGAGAGGCTTGAGCACTTGCCCGCTATTTTAATATCTAACCATCAATCGGAGCTAGATATTTTGATCCTTGGTAGAATTTTCCCGAAGAAGTGTGTCGTCACGGCTAAGAAGCAGCTCAAGTACATCCCATTCCTTGGCTGGTTCATGAGTCTTTCCGGCACATTTTTCTTGGATAGGTCAAATAGAGAAAAGGCTGTAAGGACTTTGAACAGGGCGCTATTGGAGCTTAAAGAAAACAAGGGAGGTTTGTTTATGTTCCCTGAGGGTACGCGTTCGTATTCGGATACTCCTACTTTGCTCCCATTCAAGAAAGGGGCCTTCCATTTGGCCATTCAAGCTGGAATCCCTATCATTCCACTAGTTGTGTCAAATACGTCCAGCATCTACTCTCCTAAGCACAAAGTGTTTGAAAGAGGCGTCATCAACATCAAAGTTCTCGAGCCTATAGAAACTAAGGACCTAACGAAGGACGATGTGCATAGACTGGTGGATGAGACCTGGAAGAAAATGGCTGAGGCCGTAGAGCAGCTTGGTTTGTCCGAGGTGAAGGGCCAGCCACAGCAGAGGCAGCCTGAGAGCCGCGCCCGTACAGAGAGCGAGGGAGTGGAGGTGCAGCACGAGACGGTTGCGGAGTCTGCAGACGAGTCGACGTTATTACTTAGTAAATAGATGTGTATACGAATCAAAGCTTGGCAAATTGGCGTATTATGTGAACTTTTAGGTTCATAAACTGTATAGTGAAGCAGGCAGTTTCCTGCAAGGCCACACAACTTTTCTAGAGCGACAACTCGACTGACAACGATAGTGAATAGGATCAAATATTGATACAATGTTGCAGGAAGGTATGATAACTGTAATAATTGGAGCAAAATAGTTACCCCAGAATAAACGAGTAATCAACCACAGGATGCCACTCACTAAAAATAGTGCCTAACAGAAAAACACTTCTCAATAAGAGTAGGGAGTTCGCTTTGACTTAGTTCCAATGGAATGAGATATCTTTTCGTTCCCGTTTACAAAGAACTGGCGAGCGTCGGTGACGCGCTATTAGTTGTTGGATCTGCAAACACAATCACTCCTCTCAATGCATACTACGATGGCGGCAACTATGCTGCTACGATTGATGAAGCGGAGCAAGCTAGGGAGGCCTTTGTTAGCGGAGACATGGACATTATTGAAAAGTACAGGTATGAGCTGGTAGAAAAAAGCGAGAGTACGCTCTCTTTTGTGTTGTACGAGCGAGGTAGTGATTCACAGCTCGAGAAACAGGTTTTAGAGATAAATCTGGAGCTGGTGGAAGAGCCAGCCGAGTTGGATTTGTTGGCCTTGATGAAGAGCAGTTACCAGGAAACGAAGAAGCTAAAAGTAGCCTTGAGAGAAAAGGACGTCGAGCTCTCTGAGCTGAAACGATCAAATCAGGAATTGGAGCAGGCAATGGGACAGCTTCAAGGCCTCAGCGATCAGGTTAAAAAAGATTACATAGATAAGGCAATGGCGTTGATTAACGGGAAAAAGGCTAGGATACGCGAGCTTTTACCTCACGATATCACAGTTACAAGCAACCCTGACAACGTAGACTTGTTTGACAAAGAAGCAAGTGAGAGCGATATTGAATTTGATGAGGAAGAACTAGAAGCAAGATTGAAGAAGAAGACACAGAAGAAAGGGAAGCGAAAAGCTGATGCGAGCGTCTCTGATGCTGGAAAGGCTAAGCGGTCTAAAAAAGCTGAAAGGGAGATAAATAGTGAATCTGAAGAGCATGCTGCTGTCGTGCAGGACATACGAAATCAGAGGGCTTCGTTAAGGAAGAAAGATTTAGATGCTCCCTCTCCAAATCAAGGAAAGGCCAACCAAAACGATAACCCAACAAATGAAGCTGCCATCAAAAAGGAGCCGTTGCCAGAGTTCGAATCAGCACATAATGAACCTGTTGCTGTCAAACTAGAGCCTGACTACGAATTACAAATCAAAACAGACTCAGACCAAGGCCTGCAAAACGAAGACACAGAATTAAGCACTGACGATGATATTACAGATGTGCAAAGCTCGGAGTAGAGCACATCTAAATCAAGCACAAGTATGCGTACGTTTCTGGCTGTATACCACCTTCTGCCGAGCCACAACCCAGCAGTTTAGCATTGAGTCCATGACGTTGGCCAATATTGGCCTACCTGCATAGCTACTTGATCTGACCAGATCTTTTGAAAGAATGCACTTTCCGATAATTCTGGACACAACCTCAAAATTGCCACTAGACTTAGTACAGAAAGAGGTTTGCGTTCGGCAGACGAAAATATGATTTATGTTTACATAATGATAGATGGAGCTCTATGAACACCTACGATAACTATATCAATTACTGTTCAACGCAATTGCTTCAGCACCACTCCAAATTAGACAATTTACTGGGTGCCATACCTTTCACTCTCTGGAAGTATAGGCCTACCAGGTCCTATGATTGAAAGAATAGTTTACGGAAACTATAGAAACAGAGACTCCTTTTTTTTCTGGCCATGTCGTCTACGAGGTTTATCAATATTGCTGCACTTATAGAATTTCTCTAGAAAAGAGAATACATGCATATGTCTGCTAAATGCCTGGTCCACATAGTTGTGCATCGAGCAAGGTTTAGGATAATACGCGGAGATGAAGAGAGTTTAATTACCCCCTCTCGCTTCCCTGTTTCAGGTGCTGTTACAGGTGAACAGTGTTGATATAACAGAATATTTCTAAGCATGTTGAAGAAAGCTTTTGCATTTGCTTTGCTCCTATTGGTGAAAATAGTCGAAGAAAATATGCTCAATATGTGAGTTTACATGCCGCCTTAATGTAATGGCATCCACTTCCAACGAAAATGAACACAGTGAACGTCAAATATGTTCTAAAACTAACACAGTAGCCCATTATTGTTGTTTGACCTCTTAACCTCCTTGCATTTACCAGTACCACGTCTATGGACAACATGGAATGCTAATGCACGAGTTACCCCGAAGACCGCCGTCCCTGCGCGAAAGCCTATTGTTCTTTCATATCTATTTCATCTCTGCTGCAATATTTTTTAATTTTTTTTTTGATAAACCCGAAAAGTCCACGTTTGGAGAACGAGCAAATTACTTGAACAACATTAGTTATGTATAAATAGAGGCAATAGTGTCAACTCAATACTACGCAATTCAACTCCTTGAAGTCAGTTGCACAGTTCTTCGCATTTGCTTCCTATATAAATGATGAAAACTACTTCTTTTCAGCTTCTTCGCTCACTCTTTAAAACTATGCGAATAACCAAAAATCATGCAACAAATTTTTCACGATAAATACCGCACTTTTTTCCCTTAATTTAATTCTTTCAATTGTATTCCTTTTTTTCTTTCCTTTCTCTTCTCTTTCTTCAGTCGATCTCTCCCTCTCTCCCTATCATGGCTAATTCTGTCTTTAACGTACAGATTTTTTTCGTTGTGCTTAGAGAATCCTTGGAGGCCGTTGTAGTCGTCTCTGTGCTTCTCGCTTTCTTGAAGCAGAGTATCGGTGCTAAAGCTGAGAATCAGGATGTCTACAAAAAGCTTAGGAAACAAGTTTGGGTCGGTGCTATCCTTGGTGTCGTGGTTTGTTTGATTATTGGTTGTGCTTTCATTGGTGTTTATTACTCGCTGGCCAATGATATTTGGGCCAAGTCTGAAGACTTGTGGGAAGGAATTTTCTGTATTATTGCTACCGTTCTGATTACAATTATGGGAATTGCAATGTTGAGAATCAACAAGATGCAGAAGAAATGGAGAATTAAGATAGCCAGAGCTTTGGTGAGTTCCAAGGAAACTGGAAAGTCTAAATTCAAGTTCAGTGTCTGGGTAAGGAAATATGCCATGTTTATTTTGCCGTTCATTACCTGTTTACGAGAAGGTCTTGAGGCGGTGGTGTTTGTCGGTGGTGTTGGTATCGGTACTCCAGCTAAGTCTTTCCCATTGCCTGTGGTTTGTGGTCTGATTGCGGGAATCCTTTGTGGTGTCTTATTGTACTACGGTGGTTCTACGGTTTCTTTGCAGATTTTCCTCTGCATCTCAACTGCTATTCTGTACTTGATTTCTGCTGGTTTATTTTCCAGAGGTGTCTGGTTCTTTGAGACTTACCAGTTCAACCAGCAGACTGGTGGTGACGCTTCGGAAAACGGTTCTGGCCCAGGTACTTACAACATCCACAAGACTGTTTGGCACGTTAACTGCTGCAATCCTGAAATAGATAACGGCTGGGATATTTTCAACGCTCTTCTTGGTTGGCAAAACACTGCCACTTATGGCTCTGTTTTGTCGTACAACATTTATTGGATTTTCATTATTGTTGTCTTGATGCTAATGTTATTCGAAGAGAAGCATGGGCACTTGCCTTTCACCAAGAACTTACAGTTGCAGAACCTGAATCCAATGTACTATTTGAAGAACAAGAAGAAGAATGACCTGACCGAAGAGGAACAGGCTGAATTATTCCGCAAAGCTGAAGAAAACTTACGCACTCGTGTTGCCGAAGAAGGCGCAGGATCTGTTTATCACGATGATGCAGTCGAGATGGAAGATGTCACAAAAAATGGGACGTCTTCAGCTTCTAGATTATAGTCAAAACTTGAGGTTTTAATTAACTCTTGAGTTCACAATTTTATCAGGGAGAATGTACGAGAGAGATCGCACTGACTTATACAACAACTTCTGAAGGGAATTTTTAAGTGGCAGAAACTATAATTGTTTGGGGAAACATGTTTAGGTTTTCTGTACTTAGGCAACTTTTACGGGAACACTTTGGGGAAAGTGTTCTTGTATTTTTTTATATCTTGATACTTTCATAAAAGACTAGTTTTTATGCAGTTTTTACTTTCCTATTCTATGAGGTTTGGGGACGATTATTGGCCCACTCCAGAGTAACTCGTTTTGGCTGCTACAGCGCCTTTGCTGTCTTACGGAATACGTTTCGGCGGTTGGGCTATTTAATACATTGCTTTCGTCCGATATCTGTTCAACCACAAAAATCCTGACTCTATTGTGTCACATGGCTGAAATCTTTTATGCTTTTGACTATAAGTTCACAATTTTACTTTCAAATTAGCGAAGGCTAGATAATATAAGTTCAACTTCGTTGAAATTTGGAAGATGGCGGTAGTTTCGTAGTAAATCAACAGAGGCATTCCGTTTTGACGGGTCTTGCAAGCTCTCAATCTTGCAGCACATAGCAATCTTGACTAGTTCCATGATCAGGTTGGTCCTCTGACAAATCTGTTGTGGAATTAGGTCCAGAATACGCAGCAACACATTTAAAGTGACAGAATTGACGATTTCTTTAGCTGCATGCATCAAAAAATTGTATTCTTCTTTACTTTTAGTAGTTGCCAACCCTGTGAGAAAGCATATAATGACCTTACCGAACTGGCTAGCAGTAATGACGTTGTCATATTCGTGAATAATCAGATCTTTCATCAAACCAATGAATTGAAACTTGACTAGCTTTGACTTGCTGGGTATTTTCTTTGAAGGTTCAATCCCCAGGTAAGTTGCAATAATCAGATCGAGTTTGGCAAGAAGTGCCATTTTCAAGTCATAAAAACTTTCAAACATGATATTCTCCCTGATAAGTTGCACTGCACTTAGAAATTTGGAAACGTCATCTGAAGAGGTTGATGCACCCATCTGGAAGACCTTCAAGACCAAAATGCTGAAATCCCCATCTGGCTGTAAATCATCCATTTCCTCCGAAGGAAATGTTTCTTCAATGTGCAAAAGCAGGCTATCTTCATTTGGCAAGCTGTAACATGCCTCCATATAACCATCAAGATCACAGCTTTTTACCAGGTACTTCTTAGTGGATTCTAAAGTGTCAATGTGAATCATCCCATCTAAATTGAATTCTGCGTTGGGACTCACAGATTTCAACTCCTCTATATATACTTCGTCAATATCAGTTGGAGGAGAGTCGAACAGCTGATCGGATTTTTCAAATTGAGTCTCGCTTCCACTTTCTGGACTGTCGCTATTGGCGATGGCTAAAACACGAGGATTTCGGGGATTGTGAGGTACGTATCCCATTTCTTTTTTGTACTCACCGGTAACTTCGTCTACGTAGTAGTTGTACATCAAATCAGCAGAGGCTGCACCTAAGGCCATTTGGGAAACATCGTTGTCGTCTTCATCATTGTGGTAGTGCCTGTCCGAATATTGTAGCAGGTGGGAGTAGGTGTCGATAGTTTTCTCTCTCAGGTTTCTTAGTTTGTTACTGATCATGCGGCCTTCCTGGTACCTCAATACGATCAGCTTTACCAATGCGAAAAGCGATGCAGCTAAAGCTAGAGTTAGAACCGCTAACCATATGGTAGCATGGTTACTTTGAGAGGCTGCAGAACTTTTAGCTCCATTTATATCGCATTTGAAATACTCGCTCATCCTAATCGTCATATACTGGTCTTCGTAAATGGAACACTGATAAAAGGGATCATACCCGAAAGTGTGATCATAAGCAGGAACTGCAGAAAAAATGTGTTAGTCGCAAGGTGTGTCGTGGTCTGGAAAGGTGTGAAGCATACGTTTGGAAGGCGCAAAGAGGGCCCTAATTATCTGTAAAAATCCCATGCTTTGAAAACGTAGTTTGCAAACAAGGCAAACAGAACAAAGGATTGAATGTACTTTTTGAGAATTTTGGGAAAAAGCTACAGAAAAGTGAGAAGGGAATCAGGAAGGACAAATGTGGTGCAAGGGTTTCTAAAATAGAGTGACTAGAAGCAGGTGATACTAGCAGTAGGAGATTCCTAGTATGATTGGTGTCTGTAATAGTGTAATAACCTTGTAATGGTTTATTAACTAGTAATAAATAGATATGAATAAATAATGATCAATAAATAATGTAACTGTGGCCTGTTTAACCTTCTACCAAATCAATTGAACCTCATGTCTCTGAAAGGTAATCTAGTGCCCTGCCTGGGTGGCAGGTTTCTGTCGTGCTTAGTTCCACCAGGTCTTGATGGAGGAATGATAGGGTCAGGGTGTGCAAATTCATCTAGGAGTTCTTCAGTTTGAATGAACAATGCCTTTATTTGTTAGTATGTCGCTGTGGCTAAGGACCATAGAAGGTATACTCACCTTAAGTTTATTAGGATCCGAAAGCTGCTTGTTCTTTTCAAATCTAGCCCTAATTTCCAAAGCCTTGGCTCTGTAGAAGTCTCTGCGATTGATCCAGTCAGACGCAGTTCTAAGCGAACGCCTGTAAAGAGAGGACACGTATTTCGTATTCTCCAATGAAAAGGGGATTGGCGATCTTGGAACCATGGCTGAGGTAGTTAGCGGATGGACTATGGGAAACACGAAGGAGATGATTGACAGTAAGGTAGTAGTCTTCCTATGAACATGTTATGTACCCCACTTTTCCTCCCGGTTCGCGCTCGCAGTGTTTGAACTGAACGAAAGCGACGCGTCGAAATGAGTGGCGCGAGAAAATGCTTGGATGAAATTTCGCGATGGTGGCAGGGGTAGCTGGAAGCAGACGCCATAAGACATCTAAGACATCCACTTTGGCCTGCTCCCTTTGCCCCAGCTAATTGTCCCCGACTAATCGATATATCCACTACACACAACACTGTTACGTCATGGCACCCTCTGGTCAGGTTGACATCGTGGCACTCACGAACCTCGTGATGAAACAACAGCCCTTCAAGAACCCAAACTACCGTACACCCAAGCGGAAGCTCACCAAGGCGAAACAGATCATCAACGACGACATAAAACGAGTGGTTTCGAAGGAGAACAGGAGCCCAAATGACGTGTCTTACCAAACTCTGACTGCTCCTCCATCTTTGAAACCAATCAAGACATACTGTGATATCACAGGCTTACCTACACGTTATAAATCGCCTCATAACCAGTTACGCTATTACAATAAAGAAGTCTATGAAGTGGTTAAGCACATGCCACCAGGCGTTGACCAGCAATACTTGGCACTGAGGGGTGCCAATGTGGTGCTGAGGTAGGCCTGCTACCGAAGTGGCAAGACTATTGATGGTATCGATTATTACTGCTAAGTGAAAGTAGATACTCTCATCCTATCATACACATTGTCATATGCTACTATACACGCTATCGCATGCTGCTTCACTGAACAACCCACTTTAATTACCACTCACGATCTCGCGGATACGGGCATCAAATTTCGCATTGTCAATCTCCTTTAGCTCATCAATCTTAGTGAACGGGTTGCACACCAGCCGTATATAACTCTTGTGTATCTCTTTAAATATCGCCCCCAATTGGTCCTCCTGGGTATTTTCTAATTCTGCCTCTTTCCTACTGGTGCCTACCACAATCTTCAAGCCGGTGTTGCTCTCAAATCCGTATACGTATATGCCATCTTGCACGAATAGCAGGCTGTACGATTTATCTTGTTTGAGCTCAAAATATGGTGACTCGAAAATGTCTAGCGACATGTGGGAAAGAAAGTTATATTTGAGCAGCTGATTTGCCAACTTCTCGTCAATAAACTCCACCTCTGAGCCATCTTCTGACGGCAGGGGAATTTCCTTCTCACCTGTAGTTATGGGCTGAATATACAGAGGTCGGTTCTATAGCGGTTAGTGTGTGTTTAAAGGCGAATAGCTAAGTATTTGCAAGGGGAATTGATCAACTTACGTCTCTCGATATCAATGCTACAAAGAAAATTGTCATATTCAAGGTAGATAATGGCGATATATAGAAGTAATCTACCGTTTCTTGCTATACCCTCAACTAATACTAAGCGATTCGCTCATCTCGTGCCAGATATAGTTTCATCCGTGCACCGTAAAACATATCATCCGTACACCTATATATGGGAAAGCCGGCCTTTCGACCCACACCTCTCTCTTCGTCTGTGTTTGTCTCTATCTCTCTAGACCCCTACGCAGAGTCGCTAACAGCCTCTTCGCCAACTCTGTTCCTGTACAGGTAAAATTGTACGAAAATAATCATGTCCTCAAAAAGCGTGCCAAAAGAGCCCAAAAGCCACGATAGATTCAGCAACACGTACTCCTTATCGCTCTTGTAGAACAGAATCTGCAGCCCGTAGGTGATGTTGCCCAGCGTAGAAAGTATGAAGAATAGCAAACTCAATCCCTTGCACGACTTCTTGCGGTAGTTTTTGTATATCTGGGGCAGTCTGGCTGTCAGATATAAAGTTGCTGAAAAGTAACCCAGCATCTGCGGGATAAATGCAAGCTTCTCCCGGTCTTCCCCTCCCGAGGGTGCACCCGGCAGATGCTTTCCTGGGCTATTGTCTACCAGCTCAGACGAAGTGACGTATCCAGTAACTCCCGCCACCACGACAAACAATATGGGGAGCACGTACGTGGTGAAGATAGAGTATGAGCTCGAGTGCAGCACGATATTCTCAATGGTGGAGCTCTTCCTCGATTTGTGTGAATGTCTGCGGGGATGTGTTTGTAACAAAGGCGAGTTTTCATTGTGCGGGTGACTATGTTGCCCGGTGGGGTGGGCATGATGATGGGTATGACTGTGGTTCTTGGGGTAATAGTATTTGTAGTAGTAATAGCTAGCAATAACGCATATATCCGAAAAGCCGTACCAAAGTGCCAAAAGTATTACCTGCGGAAGTAATCCGGACATTATGCTTCCAATTATGTTGGCTATATCGCCAATGGCCCATAGATAGAGCAGACCTGGTGAAATTCCATCGGAGCTCTTTAGTCTCCATTGTTCTATCAGCTGTGGGAGCAGAATGACAATCGAGCAGGCAAGCGAAGTTGAACCGCAGATCCCCGACAACGCTATTCTAAGCGGCGACGGTTCCGACATTGGGCTTGACTATATATGTGTGTTGAGAGATGAAGTCTGTCCTCTATTTGTAGCACAGTAAAAAGTAAGTGGTGCTTATCGAGAGAACAGGGACTTTTTTGGGGAAGCTGCACTACTTTTTTTGCGCTCGAGCTCGCGAGTATAAAAGGGAAAAAAATTTTCCCTAGTTCTCGCACAGGCTCTTGGCTACTTGTTCAACGACCCTAATTTAATACCACATATAAACTGATAATGGTAAGTATTCAGCTTGTGGATGGCTAAAGGATATAATTGCGAGGTAATCACCGCACTTTACTCTATTTGAATCTATGCGCTCCTGCGCATTGCATGTTCTCCTCACGGACCGGATTGCAAAGATTCAAAGTCAGTATTGTTGGTTACTCGTTTCTTATATTCCTATTCAAAAGAGATTAGACAGAAATTGAGTAGTCGATGGTACGACTTTGACTCTTGTGTCTGGCTGAGTTTGTGGATATGGGTGTGCTGAGCCATTAGATTGTGCTTGTCATGCCTATACTCCATCAGACTGTAGAGGTTGCTCTCTGAGCAATGTAGAATTTGATTTGATTTATCTTTAGTATTGTGACTTGATGACCTTGGCAGAGTATATCGCCTTTCTTACCCTATAGAGTTACAAGTACTAATCAAATTCTCCTCGATGATCCAGCCTGCTAAGAAAGTTGCCCCTAATCCTTTAGCCAAGAAGCAAACCGGCTCAAAAGCCAATGCAAACCC
This sequence comes from Wenyingozyma naganishii, assembly GCA_003706235.2. Classification (NCBI taxonomy): domain Eukaryota; kingdom Fungi; phylum Ascomycota; class Pichiomycetes; order Pichiales; family Pichiaceae; genus Wenyingozyma; species Wenyingozyma naganishii. Next base: position 362,611 of record PPKS02000010.1, on the reverse strand, counting down.
ATTGTTGGAGTCCACTCCAAAAAACTTTGGTATCGGACAGTCGATCCAGCCAAAGAGAAACCTGTCTAGATCTGTCAAATGGCCAGAGTATGTCAGATTACAGAGACAGAAGAAGGTTCTTTCCATCAGACTGAAGGTTCCTCCTGCTATTTCTCAGTTTTCCAACACTTTGGACAGAAACACTGCTGCTCAGACTCTGAAGCTTTTCAACAAGTACAGACCTGAGACTGCTTCTGAGAAGAAGGAGAGATTAACCAAGGAGGCTGCTGCCATCGCTGAGGGTAAGAAGAAGGAGGACGTTTCCTCTAAGCCTTTTGTCGTCAAGTACGGTCTTAACCACGTTGTTTCTCTTGTTGAGAACAAGAAGGCCAAGCTTGTCTTGATTGCCAACGATGTTGACCCTATTGAGCTCGTTGTTTTCCTGCCAGCTCTCTGCAGAAAGATGGGTGTGCCATACGCCATCATCAAGGGTAAGGCCAGACTTGGTACCCTTGTTCACCAGAAGACTTCTGCCGTTGCTGCCTTGACTGAGGTCAAGCCAGAGGATGAGGCTGAGCTTGCCAAGCTCGTTTCCACCATCAACGCCAACTTTGTCGACAAGTATGAGGATGCCAGAAGACACTGGGGTGGTGGTATCATGGGATCCAAAGCCCAGGCTAAGGCTGCTAAGAAGGCTAAGAACGTTGTCGCCGCTGCCTCTTCTTCTACGAACAAGGTTTAAATAGGTTTATTTAATTCAGCTGTAGCGCCAGCTGACCAGCCTGAGCACTGTCAGCATAGCCTGACTCTGCCATAGCTAATACCTCACTTTATATCTGTACTATAACATTGAAATTTCGCTACTGAATTGTGACTGCTTTTTTGCTAGTATTGATTCGCTTGAGCACTAAAGAAAGAAGTCGTGCATCGCCCGCCTCTTTTCATGCTCGCCAGTAATAGCTTTCACACCTAACACCACTAGCTAGAAAAACTCTTTGCGCGCTGGTGCAAGTCTCACTGTGTCAGTGAAAAACTTCAGAAAGCAAAAAGAGCTCTTAACTACTCTTCTGACGTCCTTTACTAGTACAGTTATCAACCAATACGTATGTGTGAATTATGAGAAAAAGGGGTTCGTTGGGTTGCTATGGACAAGCGGTGTTGTTTGGCGTCTTGATTGATTGAAATACAGTAGAAATGACTATTTTGTGATCTCTGAAGAATTCAAGTAAAACTTCAGTGAAGTGATGGTTAACGGCCAGAGTACCTGACTGTTTTGGTTGTATTGCTCCTCAACAGAGCTGCAGGCTTCTTTATTTGCTGCATTTGAGTCCACTTGACCCATACACGTTGAATTTGACACAAATCCGCTTGCCCTGATCTGCTCCCTAATCCTTATCCCCCTCCCAATATACTAACACCTCTCCAGAATGGCTAAGTCTAAGAACCATACCGCTCACAACCAGACCAGAAAGGCTCACCGTAACGGTATCAAGAAGCCCAAGACTAACAGATACCCTTCCCTGAAAGGTGTTGATGCTAAGTTCAGAAGAAATCACAGATACGCTTTACACGGTACTGCTAAGGCTCTGGCCGCTGCTAAGCAGGAGGCTAAATAAGTGTCTATGTATTTAGGAGTAATAAACTGATGTAATTGAGTGTTGTTTTCATGGTTTGGATAGGTGGCAGTAGATTGTGGCCACTACATTGATCATGGAGAAGGCTGGGAGAGTTACCTGCTACCCTAGTAAGCGTTTATTGTAAATAAAGGCCGTTGGTTGGATTCTGAAGCATATACCAAGCGAGCAGCGGTACTCTACTTTGTCTCTACCGACTTCGAAGCCATACAAGGGTTATCAAATGGGTCTAGCGGCCACCATGGTACGACTACTTATATTAAATGCCAAGTCTGAAACCGCCAGGTGAGCTAGCAGCAGAGCTCCCAGCGATTGCAACCCCATCCTTCCCAGCTACTTTTAACTCTATTCACTCATTACCCATGCCAATTAGAAATATACAATTACTTAACTTAGTTCAAGCGCAGCCAAAGCCGCCTAAGCCACCTAATCCTGAGTCTTCTGAGTACCTCTGAGCAAACCAGTTCTTCTAGCAGCAATAAGACCGGCCTTCTGACCTGGCACGGCACCTCTGGAGATGGTAGAGGCCTTACCAATGTGCTGGTGGTTACCACCACCGTGAGGGTGATCAACGGGGTTCATGGCAACACCTCTAGTCTTTGGCCACGAGTTTCTCTTGACCTTGTACTTGTGGAAAGCTCTACCAGCCTTCAGCAATGGCTTGTCAATTCTTCCACCACCGGCAACAACACCAATGACACCTCTGGCGTCGGAAGAGATGACCTTCTTGGCTCCGGATGGAAGCTTAACTCTGGTCTTTCCCTCATCTGGGTTGTGTCCAATGATGATAACGTAGTTACCGGAGGTTCTACCGAGAGCACCTCTGTCACCAACCTTCTCCTCAACGTTGGAGACAATCGTACCTTCTGGCAAAGAACCTAAAGGCAGAATGTTACCAATGTTCAAAGAAGCCTTCTTACCGGCGTAGATAAACTGACCAGTGTATAGACCTTCGTTGGCAATGAAAGTCTCCTCACGCAGCTTGTACTTGTATGGGTCTCTGAACACGACCTTCGCAAGAGGGGCACCTCTACCTGGGTCGTGGATAATCTGCTTGACGACACCTCTAATGTAACCATGTCTCTCAGCGTAGTCAAGGGTTCTCAACTTAGCAGCACCCTTTCTCAGTCTAGTGTGGGACACAAAGATGGACCCAGCACCCTTTCTCTGGTTGCGGATGACTCTACCCATTGTGCAATGTGTTGTATAACTAAGGAGGAAAGGGACCTATCCTGTGATGGGACTAATATGCTTAATTACACCGAAATTTTTCACTGTGAGGAGAGGCTCAAAGAATAAGGTGTGCGGTGGGTAATGCGAGAAACGAGAAGAGGAATTCGAGAAAAACAAAATGTCGTGGTGTATGGTTGTTTTGGTAGTTGAAGGAGGGTTCAGACCTGTTGATAGTCACGTGATGATGTTGCAACATCATTACCTTGTGGCGAATGACTGTATGATTGAACTTGACTCAGAGAGTAAACATCAGTAAAGAACAAGGATGGTAGATACCAAAGAGCAATACCAGAATTGTATCGGTGTTGTAGTATGAGAATTGTTACATTAATTACTGTTCTATTTAGTACTTTTACTTTTTCACTATCTTCATAAATTTGTTTTTGACACTCTCTTAGTGCTACACAATTCCTTATAATGACTAGCTAACAAAACCTAAACCCTCTCACACTGCCACATGGCTCCGGTGGGGACTCATGGCTGCAAGTGTCTCCAAGCAACGTACTTTTAACTAAATCAACTATCCTTTTGTTGTCATTGAGGGTTAGTTAGAAGTCTCTCTCTCATCTCGCACAGACCTTCCCTTTTAGGCGAACTGATAAGCTGCATGGAGCTTTACATAACCGCGTTATCGTGCGTCTACCCCAGAGACTCCTACTTTGACTTCTGGTTTTTAACTCAGAATTATTAGTATTAAGCCTGTTGTACTCCAGGCAACTAACAAGCATGAAGACAACCAGCGTTACAAGGCTAGTGACTGTCCTGGCCCTCCTGGGCCAATTGGAAGCTCATTTTTTTGAAATGCCCCAGGATTTACCCCTATTGTTCAATGAAGAACTCGACTCCAAGCCCACGTTGGAGCAACTATGGGGCGAGGAATGGCCATTTGGTGGCATCCCTACATTTGCCCATATGAACACAACAAAGTGCTTATTGCACCCAGACATTGACTACGATATTGGTGTCATTGGCGTACCATTTGATACCGCTGTTTCCTATAGACCAGGTGCCAGGTTTGGACCAAGAGCCATCCGAGCAGCTTCTCAGCGCCAGACTTTCCTGAGAGGGTTTAATCACCGCGCTGGATTCAATCCCTACCAAGCGTGGGCAAAGTTTATGGACTGTGGTGACATTCCAATCACTCCTATGGATAACGAGCTTGCTCTAGAACAGATGACCAAAGCGTTCGAAGAGCTCCTGCTCAGAAGAAGCTCGTCACGTGACAAAATGCATCCTCCGAGGTATGTTGCTCTTGGTGGCGACCACAGTATATTGCTGCCCCACCTTCGTGCTCTGGGCAAGCTGTACGGTAAGTTAGCGGTGATCCACTTTGACGCCCACTTGGACACATGGTCTCCTGCCAAGTACCCAGCGTTTTGGTCGTCTGAGCAGTCTAAGTACACACATGGGTCCATGCTCTGGATGGCTAATGAAGAGGGACTCATCAGTGACAATCATAACGTGCACATTGGTCTGAGAACCCGCCTTTCCGGCACAGATTATCAAGATTACGATGAAGATACAGAGCAGGGGTGGCTTCAGATCGAGGCCGACGATGTATGGACCAAGGGAATCGATTCCATTATTGAAAGAGTCAAAAGAAGGATTCCAGCCGATTATGCTGTCTACGTTAGCGTCGATATTGACTCATTAGACCCAGGGTTTGCCCCGGGGACTGGTACAATAGAGCCCGGTGGATTACTGCCTAGGGAGCTGATCGCGCTTTTACGTAAGCTGGAGGATCTGAACCTGGTCGGTGCAGATGTCGTCGAGGTCTCGCCTGCTTTTGACAACGCAGAGATCACGGCTACTAATGCTGCACAGGTGGTATTCGAGCTGGTTACGAGTATGGTGAAGAAAGGGGAACCTCTACCTTTGATGGAGAGTAGATAGGACGTATAGTGTGTAGTTAAAAGTTGTAACCTGCACCTTTGCGCGCGGGCACTCACTTTGTGCATGAACCGTTTTCGCTTATCTGCATCTATGGCTCACGAGCTCTTCTTCGTTCTATTAGCGTCTCTTCATATTACTCCATCATCAGCTAAAAACCGCTTCGTTGAGACGGGGCTCTGTATTATATGACCATTTCTATCTCGCCAGCTAATGAAGCTCCCCCTAAAGATTCTGATGCGCCAACAGAAGGGCTCAATATAGCACAGGAACGACTCGCTGTCCTACGCCTGGATCAACAACCTGTAGATGAAACTGTACACAGAACGCTGCCAAATGAGGCAAACGTCGGGGAAGCCATAGGACCCGCGTATTTAAGGCCAAAGCCGCGCAGAAATGTAACGCAAACACCCATTTACGAGTACCAGGATGTAAAGAATGATATCACACAGTGCATCAACACTTACAGGCAGCTATTTATGTTCTCAGATTCAGCGCATCCAACACCACAGGACGATTCGACAGACTCAAGCAATGACACATCCCCAACAAAAGTGTATGGTTTCAGTCATATGTCGTTCCCCCAGACGCCCTGGGGGACAAAGCGGTTCTGTCGTGATATTCTCCGCTGTGTGCGCAGCAAAGAGTTTGATGCAGAGACTGTGATTGCGGAGCTGACAATGGCTTTGCAGCCAGTATCTACCGGACCTGATATTGAATCAAAACCTAGCACCGAGCATGTAGATAGTGATACTGAGAACATTATGGAGCTAACACACCCCAGCATCAAGCATGATACCTTGCATGAGACACATATTGAGCAGAGCATTCATAATGACCGTAATGAGCATGAAAACTATACACAACATGATAAAACTGGATCCGAAGATACCAGAGGCTCTCTTAAAGACTGCAATAGTACGAGCCGGCGTAACTCCCCTACACCCGGGCCTCACAAGCCCAGTCGCGCCGATACTTATAACGACAGCATAGACTCGATTAGCAAGATAAGTTCTCTCACCGAAGGCCTGAACTCCCACAAGAGCAAGTTGCGCAACATCTCACACCTCAAAGCATTTCTTCTACTGTATCTTGATGCTGAAAACGTATCAGCACAGACATTAGACTCAATCAAGTACCTGTGCACTCTGTCTGACCGCCTGGACGTAAATGTCCTACGTAAAGTGTTGACATCTTTGAAGGACTGGCACCCACATCTCGTATTTGCACCTAAGAAATGGCTGATCCAGATTGTGCAAGAACGATTTCGCTTTCTATCCGTAACCAGAAACGAGTGGGAGATATTTATAAGTGAAATAAGCGATGCTCAGGAGCTTTTTTACCAGATGAGCAGGCTAGGCGCAAACCTCAAGCTCCTATACAAACGGGGGAAGGATCGGAAGCATTATTCACATATTTTGCAAGGTTATCAGCAGAGTGCATACGGACCACAAACAATCGACGAACAGATTTCCTTTACCGTCTACCGCTCTAAATCTACGCTGACCTACCGAGCTGTGCTAAATCTGGACAGTTGGAATTCTTCTGTGAGTGCAAATATTGTGCGGGACTTGGAGCTTCCAGTAAGAACTGATCCTGTGAGGATGTTACACGTGCTGAAGAGTAAGATGGTATGGAACCGATCGGCAAAGCTCACATTTAAATTGGCTGGCTTTGACCAGGTATTCGAGGACTGGTTCTTCGTAGATGTGACCAGCAGTTACCAGATTCGACTTGGTCAGGGGTTCTCTAATCGTTATGGTGTCTACGATTTCAAAGGGGTTGACAAGGATGACTACTATTGAGGGAGGTGTATGAGGATTCAAAGAGCTTGTGTTTTAGAACAGGTAGCAATGAACGTTTCGCTGCTTACACAGAGTTGGCCTGAATTGATGAGGTTCGTACGGCTGAACCTGAATGCCAACATTGGGCTATTGTGGTGCTTCAGTTAGCCTGATATCACTCGCACAGGTTAATACCCCCAATACAATCAAGACTAGGAATAGCTTTTTAGATCACTGGTTCAATACTATCGACGGCTAGCCTCATTATAATTAAGTTATTATTTGTCCCTAGTCTATACATTAGATTCCTAATTATCGTTAAATCCCAATATAAATGTGGCAAAGTACTTCATGGCAGCGTAGATCTCCTCACCTACAGGTTCGATGTACTTTGGCGGTAGCAAAAAGCCATGGGATCCAGAGTCCCTGAGTTTCAGGACAAATGCCCAGTATGCATTGTTGTGGTACATATAGTCCAAAGCGGAACCAGCTCCCATAGTGGGCAGCAGGTCTGCACCTTTATCCTCACAGGCGTTGAGAACTAGATACTTCTTTTTGCCCTGCAGTCTAATCGCTTTACTCAAACCATAAGCAAGCTCAAGTAAATTCTCTTCGTCACGTGGGAAATGCTGGCAAGAGTAAGCGTAGGGGTAGAGCACCTCTTGAGCGTAGGAGTGCAGGTCAACGTAACCATAAATTGGGTTTTCGGTTTTGTTGAGGTATTCATTCCATATCTGAGCCTCAAGACTCTCGAAAGGTGCTTCTCCAGGATAATCGTCACTGCATGGACTCTCTTTGCCTCTATCGAAATGAAAATCAAACGAATGGTCAATGTCAATACCAAAGCAGCGTGGATTATAAGTTTCTTGTCTGTTTTTGCGCCAAAGTCTGTCTGTCTTCCAGGTGTAGTCGTAGCCGTCGGGGTTCATCACGGGAAGGAACAGGAAATCTAAATTGTCAAGAAGTTTTGTCACTTTCTTGTTTCTCTGCTCATAGTCTGTGAGAAACTTGTACACCAGGTAGCAAGCTGTAGAAGTGGATATCCACTCACGTGCATGCAGTCCACCTGTGATAACTACGGTGCGTGAGGGGCCCGACTTGTTACGGTTAGTCAAGCGCAAGGCTCTGATGTCGCGACCTTCAAAAGTCTGGCCAATCCACTCAACTTGTAAAAGGTCAGGATACGACTGGACAAGCATGTCAAACCACGAGTAGATGGTGTTGACATCGCGGTACTGTTTGAAGAAGAGCTCATTTGTGAAAACCTGTGTAAAATCAGGGTCGTCTTTAACCTTGGTACTATCACTGGTGATTGTATTGGAGTTTTCAACAGCGTAATCTATTGGAAAAGTTTCGTAAACGGCCTGGGCCAAGTCGCTGATGACTATCTCAAAGTCAAACTCAATTCTATGCTTGTGCAAACCGGATATATATGCAGCAGCTTCGTCGTACGTCACCTGGACGTCAATAACTCTATTTGAGTTCGAAAGTTCCCATTTAGTCAGTCCTAATTCGTCCGCTAACAAGACCAACTCCGCTCTTGCTTCAGTGTCCTGGTCATTCCACTTGAATCTTATTACGTATTGTCCTTCGTAAGGCTGCAGGTCTATTGGCAGGTCGGCCTGTGCTACCTTTGAATGGTGCAAATGGCAATTTGGCTCGCTCAGGCTGCTCATATAGTCTGAGCCTTCCGCTTGCAACACAATCCCTCGTTGCAGCATCTGATCCAGCCTAAAAAGAACTGCCTGCAGTCCGTCATCCTGGTGGCTAATAGCATTGAACTGGCTGTAAAAGGGCTCCAAAAAAGCCTTGTAAACGCCCGAGATAGAGAAACAAAAATAAGGGGGCAACAAAGTAAGCACAATGGCCACTATGCTGCCTGTTGCTCGCATCCTTTGCCAATATACAGCGATACTGATGGGAGATGCTGAAAATGGAGAGAACAAGCCCTGAGATATCAATTTCGATCTCATGTGTTTAGTGGTGCAGGGATGTATTATAGGGTCGAGGCACGCTGGATAAGCAGGAACGGTAGAGATGAAGGGTCTATATGAAACATATCTGCGGTCCAAAAGATATTGGTTCTGTCAAATTGAGGGAATTGATCACATAAGCCACGTAATCACCGAAAATTCATTTGTATACTGAACTATTTATGTACGGATTGTCAACTTTTGACGAGTGTCTAATCAAGTTACCAACTCATTTCCGAGTGAGCGAGTTCGTTGACCATCTGACAAGTCAACCACCCCTTTAGCGCCACAATCATCTAATTCACTTTTCTTTGCTTCACCTTGACAATCCTGTGCGCACCCTTCAATGCTATATAAGCCAAAAAGGCAAATCCAGAAATGAATGCAAATATTGTGATACGCTTGTTTGTCTCAACATTTAAGAAGGGATAGGGGTAAACGCTCGTCTCGTCTATGAGACTCTCCAAATGAAACCAATAGGCTACGGTCAGTACCAGTATAGTTGCGTAAGCCTGGGACGATGTGATGGTCCAGGCATCCATGAACAAAAAGTAGTCTAGTAACAAGGTCACAATGGGCAGCATATGAATTCCCAAGTCCAAGTATAGGGGAATTCTATTTTCCATAACTATTAACTTCGTGATCAACAACTTCAACGGCCAGTATACGCCAGCGACAACAGTCTCTAGGATAGTGGTGACGGCATGGTGATAATTGCGGACATTGTAAAGCAGATCGTTATCAATGAATATATTGCTCAATACATTCAACGCATAGTATACCAAAGTGAACACCAAAGAGATGTTAGTTAAAAATTGTTTGTGCCCAGCATTTTGCAAAGGTTCAGGCAGCGGGAAGTTCACAAGAATGGCGAGACAGTAGCCGCAGGTAACTAGGCAAACTGCAGAGATTGAAGCAGATATTGTGTTTCTGACACGTTTGAATGTGTTTTTGGTTTCGGAACGTAATCCCATGCTGTGTGTGCCCCTGATGGTAATGAATGTAGGTGAAAGATCTTAGTGGAACACAGGATCAAGCTTGCGAGGCGAGAAGAGCTATTGTAATCAGCTTCATGGACTTGTGCATGTGCTTAGTTTGACAGCAGCGGTGCAAGGAGGGCGCAAGTAGGGCACTGCAGGAGCCGGTTGGGTGCCGACGTGGTGCACGGAGGTTATTATAGATCAAATTTAGGGTGAGAAAGAGCGAAGCGAGGAAATCGTGTGAGAAAGAAAAGAGATCGCAACAACGACCAACAGTAACCCAACATACCGACCACACAATGCATTACAACTCGGTTAATTCATCATCCAACAATTAAAATCAGAAACCAGTAAAACTCGGCCAATTAAAGCCTTACAGAAATCGCGTTACCCCAGATTCCCCAAAAAGGCAGGTGATATTTATTAATTGCTGTGTCCGCTGTCACTTGGTAAGTTAATTATATCTCTCTTCTGCGCCAATTGCAAAAGGTCATAGTGAGGGACTAAGCGTCTCAAGGTGTTGCAAGTTATAGGCATGCACTAGGTAAATATTAACTATGTAAAGTAATTCCGAAAGTAAGCCAGTCTCTGAATGTAACGTAATATAGTGGACATTTTAAGTGTGGTTGCATATTGTTGAGAACCTGTCCAAGTAGGTCAGGTAACCGCGCCACTAGTCGCCTGATCACTGTGCGCACTCAACTGTAAACCTACTAAACAGGCAACTACAACAATACTACAGTGCAAGCCCTCAAGTTGGGAATTGGAATGGTACTTGGAAAAGTAATTAAAACTTTTTTTTTAAGCTCACCCCACAAAAGTCATTCGGTCTTTCAGTCACTCGGTATTATAGAGTTAAGTTTAGTAACTTATTAGTGCGGATATTTTGTGGGGTTGGTCGAGTATTGACATTGTGTTGGAGGTGGCTATGATTAGATCACCTCACTAACTAAGGCACGGTGGTTACCCCCTTCTATTCGAGTATAGTTGTTGTCGCTACCCTACCCTTCGTTTCTTCGCTGGCAACGTTTAATATCTTCACCTGCAGGTTTCCGCATTATTTGATATACATAATTTATTAAATTCATTCGAGACAACCCTATTTGGCAACTGGTATGCAGATGTTTCTTTTAAATGAGGGGTGTCGTAATTGGGTTCTGCATTTGAGTGTGTAAGTAAAGAGAATGAGAGACTGTAACGTAAACGAAGGCACTGCAACCTATTGTTGATTGCTTGATATTTAAAGAGCCAAATTTCTTAGTCTTTTATTGATCTAATTTTCTTAAGATTATCGCACAATTTACTTGTTTTGTCGATATTAGTATAGTACCACCAGAGAGAGTCACGTTAGTAGCCAAGGAACCATGGGTAGAAGAAGATCTTCAGCATCTGCTCACTCCAACGAGAGACCTGCCCATCTGTCGCACCTGACTCCTCCTCCTTCACGTAGGTCTTCGGTGTTCTCTAATCACTCCTCCAACTCCTCCAACTCCGATGAGCCTGCGGAAGAGCTGCCCAAGATAATTGAGCCTCCAGCTAAAACGTTTGATGATCTAGCCTCGTTTGAGCAATACATTAAGGATGAGACATGGGATAACGACTACGACTATTTTCACGTTAAGTGCAATTACCTTCCACCCTTTGTGCTCAACGAGATTCATGATAACTTGGAAAAGATCAAGCCAACTATGAACGCACGCTCCAAGAAATTCGTCAGACACCTAAACCACCACATTAAAAGACATCTCTTGCAGGATATCAGCACTATGTCAGGAATTGACTATAAGTTTGATAAGCCTGTAGTTGAGAAAAAGGCTGACGGTAGAATCGTTTTCCATTTTAAAGACTACTCTAACCACGGCTTCGATGATGAGGAAGTCAATAAATTTGATAGACACTGGACTGTCGACCTGGATGTTGAAACAAGACCAGAAAACCCTTATGTCACTGTTGACATGAAAGCTATTCCGCGAGTCGGAACTATCTGATGGTCAAGATACGTATATAACGATCGTCTGATTGGTCGATATATTTGACCATTTTTGTGCTTTACTATTGGGTTCATCTTGTTCTTTTTCTGTCGACAGCTCAAAGAAAATAAAAAACCACCCAAAAAACCAACAGCGTTTTACAAAGACTGCTTTTACCTAGTTAATGTGTATATGATGCTACGAAGTAACGAACCCTTCATAACAAGTGTGAAATTGTAAAAGCACCATATCTTGTGAGTTATCGGTATTTATCAGTATGCGCCAATATGTCCCAAAACACCTAGCACCTCAGAGATAAGGAACCCTTGCGTAGCTTGGCATCAAAGAGATGAATGACAGCAGCATTATTCGCTGAGCCTGACAGCAATAAAAATGCATATACTGCTTATCCACCACTGAACGTGCAGCAGACAGCCCCACAAGAGTGGCTCTTAGGTACGATATTCTGGAATCTGAGCACAGAAAGGAGATGTGAAGAACCAGGTTGACGTCTCTGCTGGCTTACATGTTATCTTATCGCGACTACGTCAGTCACCCACATATTCGATCCGAATCCGCAAGCTCGGGCTCGAATTGTGAATCCTGTGCTTTAGTGGCTTAAGTCGTCGTCAAAAGAGTTAGACGCCAAGCACAAAAGCAATAAGAGAAATTGCTGGAAGGCTACGCCATGATAGCGAATAATTATGACTATCTTTATATTCAAGCATCAAGATACCAGCGTCTCTTATCAGTGCAAAATTTAACCTAAAAAGGAAATAAAGTGAACCAAATTTTAGTTTCCGGTTTATACACATGTGGTTTACTTGTCTCTTTGGCATATTTCGTGCTTGTACCAAAATACCAAGACTTCTGAAGGCAGATAAGAGAGATGGGTTGTAGATTCAAAACGTGCCATTAGCCTCTACTATTTATACCTTTATTTTCAGTCTTTCTTCTCACTCTGCTTTTTAAAATTGTCCACCAATAAACAAAATATGGGATACGCAAATTCGGGTTTTGGGTCAGCAATGCTGATACGTGCTAAACGTGATTTGGATTCACTGGCAGAAGAAACGGCTGGCTATTCGGCTAGTGACATGGGCTATGTACTGTTTTGTTCTGTCGGAGTGTTTATCATTACACCGGGTATTGGTCTTTTTTATGCCGGTACACTTAAAAGAAAGAGTATGCTACAGCTTCTCTTTCAATCCTATATGACTACTGCAGTCATTACATTGCAATGGTTTTTATTTGGCTACTCATTGGCATGTTCGACATCGCCGTCCTCAGTTTTGGGAAATTTTAATTGGGGTGCTTTGCAAGACACTGCGGCTCGTCCATTTGTCGAGGGGGGAACTATTCCTTCTATCATATATTTCATCTTCTCTGTCTTTTTCCCCATAGCAACCGTACAAATTTTTGTTGGTTCTATTGCCGAGAGGTCAAGGATTCTTCCATCTATGGTGATTGGCTTCCTTTGGACAACGGTTATTTACTGTCCCTTTGCCTACTCAACCTGGAATGGTAATGGCTGGCTATATAAGCTTGGCGCTCTTGATTTTGCTGGTGGTGGTCCAGTTCATATTGCCTCAGGTGCTGCCTCTTTAGCATATTCTCTGTTCATTGGCAAGCGTAGACAATGGAAAGACCCTGAGACTGGTAAAGAACATAAGCCGGGCGCTCCTCTAGTAACCTTTGCCGGTGTCACTCTTATATGGTGTACCTGGCTTTGTTTCAATTCTGGAACTTTACTTTCTGTTTCCACTAGAACAGGTTATATTATGGCCAACACCCAGCTGGCAGCTTCAGCTGCTATGCTTGCATTTACCATTACAGACAAAATTATTACCGGAAAATGGTCCCTAATCTCTGCTTGCGAAGGTGCCATTATTGGACTAGTTAATATTACTCCCTCATGTGGGTTCTACTCTCCGTATTGGGCTGTCATCACATCACTAGTTGATGGGTTATGCTGTAGATTACTTTACAATTGTGCCGAATGGATGGGTATCGACGATGCCACTCACTCATTTGTTGTCCACGGGCTAGGCGGAATTATTGGGTCTATTTGCCTTGGTGTATTTGCCTCTCCATATATTGCTGGACTTGATGGAGTTACTGAAATTAAGGGTGGCTGGATCTTCCACAACTGGGACCAAATGGGATACCAATTTGCTGGCTGGGTATCAACATTGGTGTGGTCTTTTGTAGGAACCTACCTCCTCTGTTTTTTGGTCGATAAAATTCCTGGTTTGTCACTGAAGGTAACTGAAGAAGAGGAATTGGATGGCATGGACATGCTTGAAATGGCTGAGTCAATGGATGACTTTGCTGACATGTCAGACTTGTTCAAAAAATTCAAAGAGTACCAAGAAAAACACTATGAAGTAATAGATGGCTCCTCTACTGGCTTTGTTTCCCATGTCGGGAAAAGCAACTATGTTGTGAAAGAGGAAGAGGTTTGATCGAAACTTGAGACAACTTTCATAGTTATGCTTTTTACTACTGCTTGATGTGTATATGAAATTGCTATCTATCTACTTTTTTACCGTACCGCAAAGGTTTACCACGGATGGCATCCCACTTTAATTGGGAAGTGCCTCCAGCCTTGTTTGCTAACTTTTAGTCCATCCGAGTTAAAGACAGTACTGAAATCATTCGCTTCTACAAATAGTCTATTATAATTTGTTGTTGCAATCAGAGGCCTCTATACACCCAGCTCCTCATTTTGATACTCTGGGAACTCGTACCCAACACCTTTGTTCAACTCCTCGTATGAGGCAGCAAGCTTCCCGGTCTGCTCTTTGTACTTGAAATATGCTTCTTTCAAGCTCTTTATTGAGCCTCTCAAGAGTATATCGTCTCTATCCCACTCTACTGGAAAGAATCCCTTTTCGCCGCAGCTCCAAATGTCCTTGTTCAACATCTTAGAGTACAATACATCGTCTGGAAACATTAGGTTATGAAATTTCGGTCCATCACCTTTCTTGGCCGCCGTATCCGCCTCGTCTTGCTTCATTTCTTCAATGCTAGGAAGAGATAACCGTCCAGAAAATACCCTAGCCAGCCACGCACCTTGCGTTTCACTTAGTCTAGTGGGCAGCACGTACCTTGGCACCGAGGCAAACGCCAGATTTGGGAAGTTGTAACTGATCATTTGGCGGTAAAGGCCATGAATTCGCTCCCCGTTTGTGATTAGCGGGGTGGCCGTTTGATTGAGTTTGTCTAGAAATAAATAGTTTCTCAAATACCCAGTCGCAAATATCACGGCATCAACGTTCTTTAGTACAAATCCGTCTACGAACTTAACGCTCTTTGTTTCAGGATCAAAAGATTCAATATCACTGATAGTCTCAATCAAGTCACTGGATCCAGCAGGCAAAGTTGTCTCCGATCTTGCACTTTTGTATATTCTTCTATGAAGTGTCATGGCGAGCTGATAGGCCAGATCGGCACCACTAGCCGAATTTCCTATGAGCAAGATCTCGCCCTTTACATCGGCAAACTGACGGGGGTGTCTGTACCCCTTAGCATGAATAACAGACCCGGGGTACTTCTCGTTCCACTCTTGGAGACCAGGTCTGTGTGGAATGTAAGGTAAGTCGTAATTACCTGAACATACGACTACAGCATCAAAAACCTCTTCGGTATCTGAAGCAATGGCAGACGGGGTAAGCCCACCATCAGTGGCATCTACTACGGGTCTTGTGATCACTCTCCAAGAGAGGTCCTCCTGTTGGCTGATCTCTACAACAGAAGTGTCAAACTGTATGTGGTCCCTTACTGTAGAAGCGTAGCTGTTTAGGTAGTCTAAGACCTGCTCTTTGACAGGAAACATCGGCGTATTCTCCGGCCAGGGGAAATCTTTGTATGCCATTAAACCCTTAGGCACGTTTGTATCTAGCAGCTCATATATAGCGCTCGGCCAAATGTACTTGTCCGGCTCGATTCTGCAGGGAAGTAATGTTTGGAAAGGGTCCTCCGAGGGTACGACATGAGGCTGCGTATGTGTCTCATTGTAGTAGTTCCAAAGTCCGCCGGTGTCGCTTCTTTTCTCAAAGGCTTTGACTTTTTCAAAGGCATTTTCGGCTAGCAATGCTTTGGTAACGGCAGCGCCCGAGGGGCCACCGCCAATAACCGCCACGGATTTAATAGGCCTGGTTTTGAGATATGTTTTGGGCATAGCAGAACGGGAATATGGCAATTGCCGAACGGCGAAGGTCAGAGATTGACTAAAACAAACAATAATGCGCTTATGTACTACTGCTCTATAGTCTGCTAAAAAGCGAAGCATAGATGGAACCGGCGTGGTGCATAATACTTGAGCTGGTCGTGGTAAGTAATTAGGCTAGAACATTAGAAGATAACGAAATATTGAAAAATTGCCTCTTTGGGACAATCGCGTTTTCGCATGCATACTTGCAAATTTGTGGCTTAACTATGGTTTACAAGAAGGGTAGGTCTATAAGAGTAGTGAGCAGTATCGGTCTCACGTCAATGCCGGTTACAGAGTCGGCCTTTTTCAAAAAGTATGACGGCAAAGTAGTTGATCCGGTCAAGGTGACAAAGCTAAACGTGTATCAATTTGACAATGCCGTTTTCCGCACTACTATACCCAACTTCCAGCTGTTCCATGCAGATACAATGAACCTGTTGATGCATAACACAGACCCGGAATCGCCTATGAACTGGTTTGGTTGCTATGAGGGGTTTTGCCATGGGCTGGGAAAAACGAAAGATGAACTGAATGAGCGCTGGAATGTGAGTGTGATGGATGTAATGAAATGCGGTACCGATATGGAAGACGTGGTGAATGTGATTGTATGCAACCGAATACCGAGTCTATTTGACGGGGTGATCTCATATGTCATCAAAGAAGGGGAGGTTGACTGTGATTGGCTCTACTTTTGCGAAAGTGATGGCTTTCTAGAGAATACTGTTGAACATCTGATAGGGACGCTTCCGAACCTGTTGGAGGTGAGTGTATACTCACCTAGTGAGTTTAACGTGAAAGACGAGACGGTGTTTAATGGTTTGGAGCTGTTCTACGTATCTGTACCGTACATACACAAGCTGGTGATGCCGCTAGACGAAAGGGCAATTGTAGAGAAGATGGTAGAGAGGTACAATCTGGCTAATACTGAACGTCAGCTGAGAGTCAGAGTGGGTAATCTTGGCCTGCACTACATGTTGACACTGGATAGTAAGGCACAGCTTGTTGAGGATTTTAACAGTTTTGTCCCAGAGGACATTGACTTTGAAGCAGACGGCGTGATGATTACCAAGAACCAGCTGTCGCAAAAGAAATTGGAGAGACTGGGAGGATTAGGAAAGGAGGTGAAGTTTAGTTACGCTTTCCAGGGGTTCATAGAGGGTAGGATCTATGCCCTTAAAGTGCTTCCTAGCGTAGAGAACGTTGCCACTTTGTTAGAGTCACCAATCATTGCACTAGCTCGATCGAAAGATGCTTGGCTGACAGAGGCGGAGGAAATTTCGAACTGGGTGCCAACTGCTAGCATTGCAACTCTTGAAACGAAGATTGCGCACAAGGTAGTCTTGAAGGTAGTGGACAGCGAAACAGGGGAGCTTGTTACGGGAGCAGAGTTGTAACGGGGGCTATAGATTTACTGCCTTAGGCTAGCTAAAACTTATCCACGGTGAGCGACGTCAACTAGGTGATATCACGTGGTAGGTCGACTCTGTTGGCAGCAGAGAGAGAACTTCTAGCGTAGCTACTAGCGTGGCTAAAAGCAAATATAACGGCAGCTTCGTTTCCCTTGGTGCCCCGCTGAGCCCTGCACACAATTACATAGACGAACATACTAGTGTACAATTAATGACGTTATGACGAGTTTGCGTATTTCTTGAGATGCTGTTACCAGTGCATCTGCTCCGCATGTGTACAAGATACTGTTGCACCACTCTGGAAGGATACTGCCCGTGCAATTACCTCCGCGCGCGGTAGTGGCCCCATAGTAAAATGCACCTCCACGGTGGGCCCCACCGCGAAAACGTGATGCAATTCCTTCCTGTCGCGAGACGCGTTTATTATACGTTGTTCTGATTGCGGCTTCGCTTGTCTTTTCTCTCCATCGTTCATCGACACCACCGTCTCTTGGCTTATAAGCACAATGGGCGAAAGGGCAACAACTACACCCGTCCCGCTCAAGGCGACGACACTGACGGTGCATTGGCACGAAAACAACCTGCCCATATACAGTCTTGACTTCCAGCCTATTCCCAGGGATAAGAAGAGCAATACTTCAGGTAATTTCACCAGACTGGCGACAGGTGGGGGCGATAACAACGTGCGGATCTGGCGTATTCACGGAAGTACTAGCGACCGAGATTTGAGTGAGCCAGCTGCGGTGTCTAAGACAGGAGATGAAGCCAAACGAGATCAATTGAAAGAGACAGATAAGGTAAACCAGACAAGGGAAACAGGTGGTGCAGCAGATCCAATTAGGCCAAATGAGACGAATGATGTCAATACAAATCAGCCGAAGCCAGCAAGCGAGACTTGCGGGACAAGCGTAGCAATCGGAACCAAGACAAGTTCTGCTAAGAAATCGATTGAAAATCCACAACTTGCTACGGAATCGGCCACAGATCCTTCTACTCTGCTGCCCTTGCCCACTATAGAATACCTCAGCACACTGACTAAGCACACACAGGCTGTCAATTGTGTGAGGTTTGATTTAACTGGAGAGATGCTCGCTACTGCCAGCGATGATGGGCTCATCTTGGTATGGACGCTAGCAGACAGATTAGTGAAAGAGTTTGGTGCCCAGGACGACGCAGCCAAAGAGTCGTGGGTGCTTAAGACGTCATGTCGTTCGTCGTCTACCTCCGAGATCTATGACATCGCTTGGTCGCCAGACTCGCGCTATATATGCTGCGGGTCCATGGACAATATCACGCGAATCTACAGCGTATCTACTGGTCAACAAGTGCAACAGGTGGCTGAACACAACCACTACGTACAGGGCGTAGCATGGGATCCTCGCAACGAGTTCATTGCATCGCAATCAGCGGATAGATCGGTACACGTGTACAAGATAGGGCCCCCCGCCAATGGCACCGGGCCGGAATTTACTTTAGGTCCAACTGCCTTTTATAAAATCACAAAGGCTGAGCTACCAGTCAGTCGGCTGAGTCATTCTGGCCATACTCCTTCCAATCCACATACACATATGATTCCACCAACTCACACTACGGTGCATCGCCTTACCTCAGAAAACCTGAACAATCTGGGCAAAATGGCCATGTCTCCAAGCTCGACGTCGAGCTCTTCGACGTTGATGAACCCGCCTTCGACCACTAAAAGAAGACTGTCAACTTCTTCTGCTGGCTCGTCTAATACGACAGCGTCACTATACAGAGCTACAACTTCTACAGGTACGAATGCTACCGCGAATGGTATAACCGCAGCTTCAGCCTCTCCTTTACCTGCTGTAAGACCAATAGACTCGCCGGTGTATAAAACATACCAGCTCTACCACAACGAGACATTGCAGTCGTTTTTCCGCAGACTGACATTTTCGCCAGATGGGTTGTTGCTTCTTACAGTGGGAGGACTTTACCGTGAGAGAGTAGAGAAGTTCGGGGGACCTGACCAGAGCGAAAAAAATGTAGCTAACTGTACCAACGCGAACAACGTTTCTAGTGAAACTGCCCCGGAAGACACACCAACAGAGGTCGTCAACACGGTATATATACATACGCGAGCAGGTCTCAATGGTCCACCGGTGGCACATCTTCCTGGTCTGAAGAAGCCAGCGATAGTAGTCAAATTTTGTCCCGCTCTTTTCGAACTTGACAGAAACTATACCGACCCAAGCGTTTTCCGTTTGAAATACCGTATGGTTTTCGCTGTCGCTACTCAAGATGGCGTTCTTATTTACGATACGCAAAGGCTGAAACCTTTGGGAGTGGTATCTAATATCCACTATGCGATCATCACAGATGTCACTTGGACGAATGACGGAAAATCGCTGCTGGTATCATCTGCTGACGGGTTTGTGTCGCTGGTCTCAATTAGCTCGTCACTACTGGGCGAAGTACTGACGTACGACGTACCGAAATTTATCAAAGAGAACCCTTTATCGAGCTACAGTCGCTCCGGGTCTCGAAGCGCATCTAGAAGTGCGTCTTCATCTGCAATGAACTCGCCCAAGCTTGGACTGAGTGCATTAAGTAAAACGGATAGTGTCCCTCTCTTGAGTGCTCCAATGGGACAGTCAACGCAAACTGGACAAAGCCAGCAATCTATTTTGGATGTCTTGTCATTTACCGTTGGTAACTCAACAGGTAGAGCGGCTGGAGCGGGTTCCAGTGAGAAGAGTGAGCAGGCGCAATCAGGATCATCTCGCCAGAACCAACCTCAACAAAGTTATAGCCAACCAGCTGAGACGTTTGCCCCTAGCCCGACAAATAGAGTAAGGCTGTTAAGTGCTCCCTACGAATCTGGCCCAGCCGATTACCACCAGCGTCTTACGAACAATCCGGGTCTCTCTTCGCCAATTCCTACACCTCTTAACGTTTTGGGAAAAGTAGAAGTAATCGATATAACCGAGACGATGGACGGCGATGAAAGCATGCAGGGAGAGCATGAGGTCGACAGTAATAGCGCAGAGGCAGGAATTGAAGGCACCGAGCAGCCTCCAACAGCTGGCAAAGAAACGAGCAAACGACGCAGAGTAGCCCCAACTCTAGTTATGTCAGGCGTCAATAATGATAATAGTGACACAGATGGTGCCGGTAACTCAAAGAGTGGAGAGAGCAAAGCTCTGTAGCGCTTTCATCAAATAATTTTATGACAGTAGTACGTAACAGTTAAGTAGGCAAGGCATATAAAGCTGCTCTAACAGAAGTACAGTACAACCAGCAATATCCAGCAAACTATGTCCGCAACTTCATATGTCACGTGACTCTTTTACATTCTCTTTTCGAGAACTGTCCGCAACTGATAGAGAAAATGACGGCAGCGAAATACCGCAGGAATGAAATTACAGGTCGATTTGTCCAATATAACCTATTGCTATACCACCCATCAGCCACTCCTTTATTGACGCGATTACACTAAACACCGGATTTAGGTCCAGATATATCGCCTGATATGACAGACTCAACTACAACAATTCTTGTGGGCCTTGTGGTGGCCTTTGTGTTCGTGCGCTGGTTCTTTTCTAGTTCTACGGACTCTATAGACGCTACAGGGAGGAATGCCGGACGAGACTCGCGTCAAAGAATCGGGCAATCCATTCTCAATAGCCGTGGCGGGCGCAAATATGTGGCTGCGCCGCAGATGATTGACACAGTGGCTCAGATCGCCCCGGGGCTATCACGTGACCAAATACGCTATGATCTGGAGCGCACTGGTAGCGTCGATCGTACTGTGGAGCGGTATCTTAACGAGGGAGGGCTTCCATTGGCACCGGGTGAAGTACAGCCATGGGGTGAGCAAGTGGGGCAGCAGTCACAACGACCAGAGCAACCAGAGCAGCAGGCTCAACAAAATAGCACAGATACGATAAGGGAGAGCAAGGAGAGCAAAGAGGGACCCTTCGATGGGCTCTCGTTTGAGATGAAACGCAGGGAAATGATTGTCAAGGCAAGAGTGAGGATGCTGCAGAAGGCAGGCAGAACCGTGACGGAAGAAGAGTGTGAGTTGTTGAACTGGGCCGACGTGTCGAGGGCGTTAAAATAGCATGTGTACATTAATAGTGTGGCTTTCTTAGAGTAATTTGGTTTAGGTTGTAGCGTTTGTGGTGGTGTTCTTGATCTAGAGGTCAACGAGATGGTGCTGACAAAACACTGGTCTCCCTCAGTCACGCCCGCTTGTCAAAGTACATCCTGAACTTCTTATCTCCATTTTTCACCTTGTACAGGAAGCTCGTAATGACGTCAGACTCCTTTACGTTCAAACTGTTGGTGAAATGGTCCTCGACAGTTTTGCGGAGCGTATCAATGTCTCTGTGGTCGTACATGCCGCTAGCAGGAGTGTTTCCCTGTCCTGCTTGTCCTTGAAAGTGGCCATGTCCGTTATTTCCTGTCACGTGACTGTTCATCGTATCTAAATACTCATTCTTCAAGTAACTCTCGCTGTCTGTGCCAATATTGCTCTCTAGTAAATAGCCTTGTAAGGTCTTGACGTCATCAACGTATATGCCATTAGAGCTGAAGTAAACGTCTCTGTAATTCCTAAGTTGTTCTTCTGTCCATGTAGAAAAGTCCAAAGGGTCTTTTTTGGGAAAATCTTGAGGTCCGTTTGAATGGATGTGGCGCGCTAAGTATTCCTTTTGTTGTTGTAACAAGGCCTGGTTTCTGGCTTTGGCTGACTGTCTAGAGGTCGTTCCATTGGTAGCAGTCCCGTTGTTGGAATGCCCGTGGTGCACGGATGCAGTTTCTGATTCGGAATAGTCTCTTCTAGCCATAGTCGAGTGGGTGACAAAGGGAAAAGGAACAGGGTATGGGATACTGTGGTATAAAAGATTGGTAGCTGGCTATTGCATATGCTTAGTGAATATTGATAAAGAGAATAAGATATTACATCCGTGCACCGTGAAAATATACCAGTGGCTCTGCATCTCTGACTCGCAGCGCGCATGCATTAGTAGTTTCCCGATTTGGGTTGATACAATCTGTTTGGCTTCAGATGTTTTTGGTAAAATTTAAATTACAAGGGAAATGATGTGACACACGGTTAATTTACTCAGTTTTTTCTTTAAATTTATAACAGTTTCATTGGGTATATTGCGTCCTGCCATTGCTACTTTCAAACTGGCGCAAAACTCTGTGTAGAATATCCTACAACGTTTTGCTTCGAGGTCTTACAATGTGGTTTATATATGTACTGGCACATCTACTCATTCCCAGTCTTTCTTCTCTTCCCCTTTCTTTATATTTGTGACTGGTTAGACTACTCGTCCCGTTCAACGTCTCAACAAATTAATAAGAGTTTAAAAAAATGGTATAATATATAATTGCGTAAGGTATGAAACGTGTCTCGTGAACGGTTATTTAAAGACCCTGTTTAAAACGGCCAACATTCGGTCGTCCTCGTGGACAAAGTAAACTTTCGGAGTGTATCCGGTGGCCCCGGTCGTCCCACAGGCTATAGTGCATTTCTGAATGCTAAAATTGGGGCAAACGTTCATTGGTAAATTCTTGCACTCTGTAAAACGAGGCTTCATTATGGCTGAGGTGGGCATGGGCAGCACTTTAGCCGCAAATAGCGAGTGGCTATTGGGTGCAGTCATATGTGAGGTGGTATTTCCAGTCAGATAATTTTGGTCGTAGGAAACTGGAGTGGTAGCGTGTATAGCTAGACCGGGCTGTGGATGCCTAGCGGGAGTAGCAGGAACACTCTGCCAAATTCTTGATTGACTAACTACAGTATCGCTAAACCTGCGGGTGATTTTTAGGGAACTTTGTGTCATTTCAAGCGTGCCAGTTATAATGGTATTTGTTGTTGCAGTAGGTGACACCGGTGACCTTTGTGAGCTGAGAGGTTGCGACTTTGTTATTCCCAAAGGTGGTAAAATTCTAATCTTTTTTTTGGCTACATGCAATGTCGAAGCTGAGTCATTCTCAGCAGCGGTCAGACAAAGCATCCTTTTCTTCATCTCCAACCGGTGGTCAGCAATTATATTATAAGGGTACAGCTCGGGTGCAAATTGGATGTTCTCAAAACGTGGGTTCATGGAAGGTCTGACGAGAGTTTCGGCAACTTGCACGTCTGGTTTCGGTACTCCTTTGGACGTATATGTTTTCAGGTAAGTTTCGTTTACGTAAGAGATCAGATGCAATTTCGTTCCATTCTTTAAGCTGATGGAAAAAGTCCTCTTTACAAGCCCGTGGTTTTTGTAGTTGGGGCCAAGGCGCTTTTTAGGCGTTTCAAGTTCCCTGTAGGTGACAAAAGACCCACTTAGACGTGATGCACTCCAAGATTTCCCGTCAGTCCATCTTCTCATCGAGGAGTTCACTTCGTCCCAGATGAAGACCGCTCCATTTTTAATTAGCGTACTGCGTTCGAAATCGCTTAAATGGCGAGTTGTTTTAAACAGAAGTCCTTGTCTTGCAGCCTCTATCAGTAAAACCGCGTCGTAGGACGTCACGACAAGCCCGTGGTAGGATTCCATGGTCTGGTGCCTCTCCATTTGCCAGATAATGTCAGGGAAAAGTTCGACACCAGATAATTGCCCCTTTACCCAGTTTTCTACAACAGATGAAAGAGAATGGAGTTCACTGTTACAAATAAAAATATGCAAACATCACAATCTAAGTGTAATATGCATAGACTTGCATGCTTGTTCTAATTGGGAAATTCTTTATTTGAGCTTAATCTTAACTCTGATATTGTAAATTCCGTATAGATTGAATAAGCCGAAAAAAGAGAAAATTCCGGGCCAAGAAGGGATTATCGGAAGGTAGCAGCAAGAGCAAGTCTAAGTTGTAGCAAGGTTCCAATTGGCTATTTAGCACTACATACATGTTCTTATAGAAGTCAATGCAACGGGGTTTATACTTCCAGCTTTGGCTCGATAAGCGTGGCGCGCAAGAAAACAGCAAAATTCGAATACACCGAGATTTTTTCAAAAGCCGTACAGACCGATACAGCCTAGACGCATATTTCCGAGAGCTTCAATTTTTCTCTACTGAAACTCATGCGTCTGTCACCAAGGATCTGATAATGGTAAAGGCTGAGCCTCCTTGTATTTGCCTAAATTGACGTACAGGGTTGGATTTACTACTTCTGGAGCCTTGGCTACGTGATGTCTAGGCATTTTTTAATTACAACAGTAGTGTACGCTGCAACTGTCTCTATGGACTTAAAACCATGTCATACATCTTTACACCCTCATGAATATATACGCCCCGTTCAAAGACACATCATGAACCCTGGAAGACGCGTTGAGCCCACATTGTTCATGTCGCGCATCTCTCAAATGCGCAACAAGTTTAACTCCAGAACACCCGTGTTCCCTTTTAGGTAATCGTAGATATAGCGCTTCAAATCAAATGCAGCGGAACGTCAAAGTTCCTACGGTTCTAAGCGCTGTTTGCTGAATACCCGAAAACGATATTTAAATGCCGATATTGACGCACAGTGCGCGCTTATGTAATTATTGTATTTCAATATACGAAGCGATTGGTGGAGTAAACTGACGAAACACAGCCGCGGAAATGGTAAATGTAGTTTACACAGGATTGATCCTACTTTATATACGTATGTGAAATGCCGTTCTTGCCGTGATTTCCGATATTTGTCTGCATGCGTTCACCAACGGCCTGAATTCGACGCCCAGTTCTATGCACAGCACGCTAACTATTTTCTAAAAACTCCAGTATGTTGGGGATCACATGTTGACCAATATCTTTTCCCCAAATTATGTCTAAATGCTCGTGTTCTGGGATTCCCAGCATTGTCAGCTTGTCAAGTCTTTTATCCTTTCCATCATCTTTCTCGTATTTTTCATCGGAGCTGAGCGAGGGAAGCTGTGATGACATTAGGTCAATGTCTACGAGCGAATCTATCTCTCCATAAATCAGCAATATCTTGCTGAGATTTATGTTGTGATTCGTGCTGAAACGAAATGGCTGGAAATTGAGCAAATTTCCGCTGTCTTGGTACATCTGGAACTTCTTCGACTTCATTATCTGAAACCAGTGCACCACACATTTCACTGAGGTTGTCGAATATAGGTGGAAGTAGCTGATGAATTTCTGGAACACGTCAATGTTCTTGGACCTCCAATTGAATAATAGACAATTCGCGTAATCAATGATCTTGATGAAAAAAGGCGGATATATAATAGACTTCCAGAAGTTGGCGTTCTTGAATAATATTTTATTGCCAAACAGAAGATAAATCAACTCCGGCGACCAGTTAATCATAGTGTTCAAAATTGGATTGCTAAGTCCATGAGGTGTAGTTGCTGGCGCTAGCAAAATAAGTTTGTCTATCTTGTCGTTCAAGTGCAGATTGATGGAGATAGATGCCAAAATCTGTGTACAGCCCTGAGAAAAGCCAATATACGTGAGCTGCGGCTTGCCAGTGTTAGCAATGATGTAGTCAATCATACTGGGGATATCGTAGATAGCAAACTCGTCTAAAGAGAAATCCCAAAACTCCTTGGAGTTGGCGCCTACATTCAGGTTCTTATTGCTGTACTTATTTCCTCGGTTGTTCCCCAACCAGACGTCATATCCCATCTCACACAGAAGAAATGGCAGGTTTAAGCGCCGCTCGTACATCACGACCCACACTTCGCTGTTCATAAGCAGTCCATGCTGGAAATAGACAACTTTCCCGTTGCTTCTGAATCCATTGGTCTCGGGCTTAAGTCGGTGTATGGTCAATAGATAAGCGTCTTGAGTCTGGACCAGGTGGTTCTCCACCTCGAACCCGTTCACGTAGCAAATTTCATCAATGTTCTTCGCCAGTCTGAGCTTTTCAATACGAGATAGCAACATATCATCGTAATTTTCGTCAAGATACTTGTCGTAGAAGGGATTCCGAGCCTCTTTGCGGTTGAAGAAGCCTAGCATATAAGGGTTCTTGAAGACAAACTTGACAGCAACCGTGAAGAGCTGAATTACTGACTGGGGTAGCAGATAAGTGATGAACGAAACAACCCATTCGAATACCACTAGCAGTATCGTCAAAATGTCTTCTAAACGGTGAAGTAGTCCTGTTTTAGCACTAGTCATATCAGCTGATGTTCCTATGAGTTCATTGTCCCTCACTATATGCTATGCAAGTAATTTGACCTGCTTGGGAAATTTATAAATACTCCAGAACATCGGTGCGAGGTGTACATATGTATGTGTCAATCGTTGCGTCAACTGAGCCACCTCCAAACGGCTTTTTGGTGGGGTTCCAAGAAGTGGAGTAGGGAAGAGGCGGGTGCTAATCTGGAAAACTATAACTTCTGGAAGTTAATGTATACCAATTAGACACTCCCAAAAGCGACCCGTTTTTGTGCATTTTCAGTACCGAGGCCGTTAGAAGGTTTCTCCTATTCTTCCTATCTTATCAGTGCACCCGTACACCAATGTGTTGTAAAAACTTCCGAAAACAGCACCAAGAGTGCCAGCACACTGCATTTTACACCTCAGACCACTAATTATTACATGGCCCACTTGTGTGTGAACAAACATAGAAATTCGAGAAGTGAAATTAGAGGAACAAGTGAAATAAGGGTTACTGGTTGCTCGTAACAAGCTATACCAATATGCCGTTCCCATCGTTGTCCAGACGGTCTTCAAGACGAGTAAGTTGCCAATTGAAAAAGAAGATAGTTTGATAACTTTGTGTTGGACTTTAGATGGTCTCTAGTGGTGAAGTGCGCATGCTGAGGCTTTGATCGCTTCAAAATTGGCTGCCTATGGCCCGCATGGCACATTGGCTCGACTCTGCTACGCTAAAGGAGCCAATTGCTCAGATTGATGCCCCTTGTCCGGCATGCTCCTTAACTTACTTTCCCTTGTTTCCATTTACTAACACCTTAGTCACGTGACATGGGCGTCTACTACTATAGCACTCCCTCGCCTACCCAGCAACAAAGCGGCTTAGCGTCGCCTCATAACATAGCAAGCGGTGCTGCATCTAATGGGAACTCTGCAGCTTTGTATGCGGCCACGGCAGCCAATCAAAATGCCCGTTCAAACTCTCTATCGCTCTCAAGCTCTGCAGCCGCCGCTGCCATTAAAAAGCACCACGGGAATCCGACGCTGCAGGGGATCTCGGCATCGAATGCAGGGTTCGGTCGCTCCCCTAGTTTGACGGGAGGTGGCAGAACGATGTCGCTGAGTTCCAGGTCCTTCCGCAGCCCACAATCGCAATCTGTGCGAAGGGCAAACTCGATGCAGTTCGGTCAGAGCCCTTACCTATCTGGTGGTATTAATGACGCCAGAACCGGTTCGCGAGCAAATTCTATCACGGGGTCTCGGCCAGGGTCAAGGAACAACTCTCTGACCCAAAGAAGTAGCTCACTTCCCCAAAGAACAAGCTCACTTACGTCCAGTGCATCAAGTACTGCACATGCCACGACAACGACCACAACGACTACCACCACTAAACAAAACCCAACAGGGCCGCCATCTACAACGATAGTTCGCACTACCAAAGAGCAAGACGCAGAAGGACGCACTAAATCAATTACCAAAACTACTATTCAGCGTTTGGGCTCATACGAAGTGGTGAAAACAACAGTGATTAAGCCTTCTGAGAACAAGCCCAGGAAGAAAAATTATACGAGTAGCATTTTAAGCGACAGCAATCAAGACTTGGAGAGCATTGCGGAGGAGTTTGACCCTGGATTTTACCAGGAGTTTGACGAGCCAGGCGATGACGTTATTGCAGAGGAGGCCGAAGAGCTCGCCGGCCACATCGAGGACGGTGCCGCGAGCGAACCAACAGAAGAGGGGGACCTGATTGGCGCATACAATGACGAGTCTAGTCATGCAAGCAGGCTGGCTCTTGAAGATGCACAGAAGAGTACTATTGCGACTGGAAGCAATGAGCTTGAGCCGGCAAGCGACGGGAAGATTTCTGCTACTAATATCAATGGCCACAGTTATAGATTGCTCACTGAGCCTCAAGTACCCAGAACACAGACGGTGTCTCCCGTGAGATCCATTTTAAAGAAGCCGTCCACTCCTTCCTTAGCTGATGACAGACATGCTTCCACTCCACAAGCCCAGTTCATCCAAAGGGCAAGAGCGGCGCAGGAGGCAGACACAGAAGCCGAGTCGGAATCGAATTCCATATACTCGGATGCCCAAGAGGTGCAGAACCGTATCATTGATGCCAATAACGAGAATGAAGTAGTTGAGGCAGGCCAAGTGACTGATCAATCTGTTGTGCATCCTCGACAGATTCATCAGTCTACGCCACAGGCGTCGCCCCAGCTCAGGGAAAGCGAAAAGGTCACAGAAGAATTGCATTCTTACAATCCACAAAATTCGCCAAAACTGCAGAATCCACGAGCCCAGAAGGGACGAACCAATTCTTTAACATCAAATACATCTTCAGCTGCGGCACGGAAGAGTGTCAAGATTGCCGAGCAGCCACTTCGCCTCCCAAGACGGCAGTCAGTTACAAGCTACAATTCGTCCCCTAATGTTGGTGTTGTTCATCAGCAACAAGTTGAAAAGCAACTGACCGAGCAGGAACTGTACGAGCAGGCCTATGCTATAGCCATGCAAAAAGTGTACGGAGATAGATTGGCGACGGAGGTTAATCCCACCGATCAGATCTCAATGGACTTGAACACCCAAAAAAATACGCTTGCAAATACGAATGTCGGCCCCAGAGATGGCACAAATGCCGATACAAATCGTAACCTGGCCAAACAGCGCACATTTTCTCTTACATCACAAAGTAGGGTTCCTTCCTACAGCAAGGGTAGAACAATGTCGTTGACCTCGCAGCCTGCCCCTGTTAGTCCATCGCAGCAAGCGTACGTTTCCAATGCTGCAGGCCTTGGATTTAAGACCCACTCGCTCAGAGTAATGCCGTCACAAAAAGAAATCAGGAAGATGAAAAGACAGCAAGAAAAGGAAGAGGCAGAGCACAAGAAGTTATTGAAGCAGCAGCAGAAAGAGGAGCTTAAGAGATTGAGCAAGCAGCGTAATGCAGCAAAAAAGAATGTTGATGAGGAATATGCTAACGCAAATGACAGCAACATAAGTGCAGCTGTTGCTAACAGTGGCAGTGAATCAGCTAACCAGACCTCAAACACATTTTCCTCTACAAACACACAGGATCAAAAGAAAAAGCGTTTTTTCAGTTTCGGTAGAAAGAAAAAGCCGGAGCCTCAGCTACAAAGCCAACCAGAAGAACAGACTAGCCCCCACCCAAGAATAATGAAGAAGCAAATTTCTGCTCCTCAGCCCATTTCTGGGCCATACCAAGAACATCTGGTGAGGGCAAATACCCAGACATCGTCTTTGTACGGTGTTTCCCGACAAGCAGTACACCAGTCGTCCTTACCTGAGACTGAAGTGGGGGAGGTGAATCCTAGCGGTATCAATGAAAGACAGGAAAATGAGATTGTTGAGAACCAAGAAAGTGTTGGTTTGGTTCCTGGTCAAAGACAACGTGCTGTCCCTGGCAACGAGAATAACATTGTACCTGCGCTGGCAGGTGTTGCTATTTTGGCAGCTGATGCTGTTCCATTACAGTCCTCTACACCTACAAAGACCTCAGAGTTTCAATTCCAAAGCGTGCAAAACACGAAGGTTCCACAAGGTCCTACCAACCAGAACGTACAAAATGTCACGATTCGCAATAACAACAGTACGGACAGTGCTACGAGTCACGTCACTAGTCACATTACGATGTCGATTCCTACGCGTGAGCCAAACTCGGCTACCACCTCTATTACGCACCACACAGCAAGCCCCGAACACGCAGTAACTGAGGCCAACTTAGCAGAGTCTGGCCCAAAAAAAGGAACGCCCAAACAGCTGAAAGATACATCAAAAAAAGGCCGCAAGGACAAGGCCGTGGGAAGCAAGATAATGAAGTGGTTTAATTTGGACTAAGATTTCTCATATGAGTATTGGGATTATGTAGTATAGCATACTGTAATTTAGCCATATTAAGTAAAAATGAGTTCGGTGTTATACTTAATGTGTGCAAGAAGTTGATGTATGGTGAATAAACCAGTAGCGTTGCAGAGGCGCAACGTCGTTCTAAGCGAAGGCTCCAGACAAAATTTCCCCAGAATCAAGGCGTTTGAAAACCAAACCGGTCACTTAAGAAGCATTAAAAACATCGATAGATCAAACTCTACAGGTAAAGTTTCCGGTCCTATTATAAAAGTACGGGATTTTATTGGGCAAAGGCTGGGTTAGGCTGCATAGAATATCTATCTTCATGCGCCTAACGCATTCATCTCTTTTGAAAAGTCCGGGGACTGAACTGTTGATCACACATATTTCGCTTTTTTTCCGATTTCGGGTGCCGATAAGGAAAACAAAAACCAAGGTTTTCGAGCGATTCACGGTTGAAGGGAAGAAAGCAACGAAAAAGGGAAATAAAATGAATGAACATGGCCCGGCGGCCAGAGCGCAACCTCAGTGATCCGAACGTTAGGCAGTTGTCAGTTCATTATTTGTGAACAAAATCGGTTTCACTACAATCAGAAGTAGGGGTGAAAAACTTGAGCATGGCTCACATGGTCAAATAAGCTCACATAGACTAAAAGGGCCTCGGATGTACATTTTGGGAATTTAGTGCAAAGGCTCATGTGGCTATGCGGCGGTCAAACGTTCTCACCGACCGCGAGGCTGATCACTGGGGCTGCCAGTCCAATCCTTTACAGAAAGAATTTCAATGCAACAGCAACAGTGAACCAAATGTCAAGATACAGCTACATAAAGCCCAACACAGGGTGTGCACACCTTTAAACACCCCTAGAGGGACCACCCCGTAATTCCCCTTTGTCCCTCAAAAACACCAGACACCCTCATTTAAGTTTTTTTTCACCTCTTGACACTGTGTGACCGAAAGAACGCGTGATCTGTCCAATCGGCCGGTTTAACATAATGGCCGACGGTTCATGATTTGTACACGGCGTTGACATTGGGTTTTGAGAAATTGCATTGCTTGCTATGGCTAGGGTCTAGGGGTGTAATTTACGCAGGTCTGTTTGACTCAGAAAGAGGGGTGTTTGTTTGTTGTCAAAGATCCCCTCCGTGTGTTTACGAATTGGTCTCCTCATTTGTGTTGGGTCCGGCATACGTAACCGAGGCGGAGAGACACCCTGCAAAAAAAGAGGCGAGAGAGCGCGCAAATAAGCGCGCGAAGTGAATTTGATTGGCGCCCAAAAAGAAAATATGTGTAACCCTGTACGTAGTCTAAAGCTCGCGATAGCCTTGTTGTCAATAACTGTGCCGCGCTCGCTTGTCTTTTCTTCATCGCGCCGACCGGAAAACGTTTCCGGTTCGACACTTTTTCCATCGCTTTACAAAACATACCGTCGGAAATTGAACTTTATATACTCCAGAGAGCGCACTCTTTTCCACCTTCTTGCACCTTTTCCCTCTTCTTCTGCTTGTTCCTCTTTCTCCTTTAACTTAGTTCATTTCCTTTCCTGACTAGCAGTCCACACCGAAAACCTTTTCCCAGTATGTCAGCAATCCTTAAGCAGAGAGTTAGGTACGCACCTTACCTGAAGAAACTACGCACTGCCGAAGAGTGTGTGCCCTTGTTCAAGCACGGACAATACCTAGGATGGTCAGGTTTCACCGGTGTTGGTGCTCCCAAAGTGGTCCCCACTGCCTTGGTGGACCATGTGGAGAAGAATGACCTTCAGGGTAAGTTTGGATTCAACTTGTTTGTTGGAGCCTCTGCTGGTCCTGAAGAGAGCAGATGGGCTGAACACTCAATGATCTTGAAGAGAGCCCCTCACCAAGTTGGTAAGCCTATTGCAGCTGCCATCAACGACGGTAGAACAAGTTTTTTTGACAAGCACCTTTCGATGTTCCCTCAAGACTTGACCTACGGTTTTTACACCAGAGAGAAGGAGAACGACTTATTGGACTACACCATTATTGAGGCCACTGCCATTACTGAGGACGGTTCTATTGTGCCTGGTCCTGCTGTTGGTGCCTCGCCAGAGATGATATCTGTTTCCGATAAGGTGATCATCGAGGTGAACACCGCCACTCCATCATTCGAAGGTCTCCACGATATCGACATGCCAGTCAACCCTCCATTCAGACAACCATATCCTTACACATCTGTGAAGCACAAGAACGGGCTCACCGCCATCCCAGTTGACCCATCAAAGGTGGTTGCCATTGTTGAGTCTACCCACCCTGACAGGGTCCCCAGCCCTTCACCATCTGACGAAATGTCCCGCAAAATAGCTTCCCATCTGATTGAGTTCTTTGAGGAGGAGGTCAAGCATGGTAGACTACCAGAGAACCTTCACCCATTGCAGTCTGGAATTGGAAATGTGGCCAATGCCATCATTGAAGGACTGGCAGACTCCTCCTTCAAGAACTTGACTGTTTGGACTGAGGTGTTACAGGACTCTTTCTTGCCCTTCTTTGAGAGCGGAGCCATGGACTACGCTACCGCCACTTCGATCAGGTTGTCAGAGGAAGGTTTCAAGAAGTTCTTCGACAACTGGGACCTGTTTTCGCAGAAGCTGTGCTTGCGTTCTCAGGTTGTGAGCAACTCCCCCGAGATCATTAGAAGACTTGGTGTTATTGCAATGAACACCCCAGTAGAGGTTGACATTTACGCCCATGCCAACTCAACGAATGTCAACGGCTCTAGAATGCTCAATGGACTTGGTGGATCTGGTGATTTCCTCAGAAACGCCAAGCTCTCAATCATGCACACCCCAGCCGCTAGAAAGAGCAAGACTGACCCCACTGGTATCTCCTGCATTGTGCCATTTGCTTCGCACGTTGATCACACCGAGCATGACTTGGACATTATTGTGACGGACTACGGTCTTGCTGACCTTAGAGGTCTGTCTCCTAGGGAGAGAGCTCCTCTAATCATCAAGAACTGTGCTCATCCCGACTACGTTCCTCAATTGTTGGACTACTTGGACAGAGCTACCTTCTACGC
Source organism: Wenyingozyma naganishii (assembly GCA_003706235.2). Classification (NCBI taxonomy): domain Eukaryota; kingdom Fungi; phylum Ascomycota; class Pichiomycetes; order Pichiales; family Pichiaceae; genus Wenyingozyma; species Wenyingozyma naganishii. The sequence goes on along the minus strand of PPKS02000010.1, from coordinate 329,567 downwards.
TACCAAGAAGAAGACCTTACATGAGCCCCACATTTTGAAGGACGCTTTGAAGATGCACATCAACCTGCAGGAAAACGGCACCATGAAGCTGGACTCCTGGGACGTGAAGTTGTAGAGTTTCAGTGAGCGTGTGAGAGTCAGATCATGGCGGAATTAAAGTTTTGCACCACTGCCTACCCGACTTTTATATATTTATATACTTGGCTAAGTGACATGATATGACTAGGGATGAGTGGTGCGAGTAATCAATTGGCGGCTATTATCTAGTCTGTTGAATATCTTGCAAATTACTCGCAGGTACTTTACTATGAGAATTGGTGTATTATGAGCTGAAAGTTTCCATGAACTAAAATGAAGGTCAACCACCTTCTATACATTGCAGTTTATACGTTTAGCATTCCAGATCTACAATTAATTTTTGAAACCATTTGCATGGTAGAGCTTGCACAACAAACCTATAATCTCATTGATGTCATTGACGATACAACCAGATTAAGAGCAATGCCTACTCAAAGCACTCCCAAACCCTCGGTGCCACGATCATGGTAGCCCTCACTCCATTTTTCAATTCATACACCTCAATGTAACACAACATTTTTAATGTTGCATAACTGACTCTCGGCCCAACGCGTTTTTCCAACGTTCGTTTCCACTTCCGTTTCTGCGCGACTCGTTCCAAATTGCAGCGAGAGATCATTTGCGCGACGACGGGCCCAAGATTTTCACTCGGCTTGACTCTCACTGTTTTTCAGCACTTTTAATGTCCAATTTCCAACCAGGTCCCCCACTAAATCTCCCTTGTTAACCTTCAATTACACCCAACAATGTCCGTAGAAGAGAGCAAAGACCTCGTAAACAAGCTGGCTGACAGAATCGAGAAGCTGGAGAAGCAAACAGGTGCCACCACCTCTCTCCCCCCCGCCCTGCGCATGGTCCTGATTGGACCTCCAGGTGCCGGTAAGGGAACCCAGGCCCCAAGCCTCAAGGAGAAGTTCTGTGCTTGCCATTTGGCCACTGGAGACATGTTGAGATCTCAGGTCGCCCAGAAGACCGAGCTCGGACTCGCCGCCAAGAAGATCATGGACCAGGGTGGTCTGGTCAGCGACGAGATTATGGTCAACATGATTAGATCCGAGCTCTCGAACAACTCTGAGTGCAAGAACGGTTTCATCCTTGATGGATTCCCCAGAACCATTCCTCAGGCTGAGAAGCTGGACCAAATGCTTGAGACGAACAAGACCCCATTGCAGAAGGCTGTTGAGCTCAAGATCGACGACCAGCTGTTAGTGGATAGAATCACTGGTAGATTGGTGCACCCCGCCTCTGGAAGATCTTACCACAAGCTGTTCAACCCTCCCAAGAAGGAGATGATTGATGATATCACCGGCGAGCCATTGATCCAGAGGTCCGACGACAACGTTGAGGCTTTGAAGAAGAGATTGGTCACCTACCACCAGCAGACCGAGCCTATTGTCGACTACTACAAAAAGACAGGTATCTGGGCTGGTGTTGATGCCTCTCAGTCGCCCAAGGCTGTGTGGGGTGACATTCTGAAGTGTCTCGGTCATTAAGCGTGTGATCAGCTGCGACATATGATAAGTAACATGTATAGCGTGTATTAACATGTGATTTGGCAAGCTCAGCAGTGTATGATAGGCAAACCTTGGAGTTGTTGTCTGGCAGACTTTATTTGATTGGCCCAAGTGGCTTGTTAGGGCTCGTTCTCAGCATTGGACTGAGGTTTTGCATAGGGAGATGATGACCTAGGGCAGTCGGAGTGCAACGGTACGGGTAATAGAATAATAAAAATGCTGTAGATGTTAACGGTCGGCTTAGCTTTGCAACGGATGAAATTATTTGAACAGAAAAAACCAAGTCGTAATGAAACAATTACATGTTTTACGCTGATTACATTGAAGCCATAAGCTTACTAGATGTCTAACTGTTCCTGCTACAATTCACCGTTACACATACATCTTCCGGGTTACTTCTAATTTCTGGTTTGCCGTGTCTAAATATTAGAATAAGTCCCGAGGTGAGACAAGTTTGGTCAAATAGGCATAACACGTTAAAAGGTGGCAGCAGGAATAGTCATCCCAACTAGCATTGAACCACCCTTAACCACCCTATGATATCCCATCGCAAGACGTTCGGCCCCACAAGCCAACAAATCGGTGCAGAGATGTATTACAAATTGGTGATATCCTTTCCCCCAAAACTCAGTGTTGGCGTCAACAAGATGTTCGAGACAAAGACAAGCCAGTCATATATGCCCCACACAGTGCTATTAATCGGCTAGATGTCTTTGTATTTATTGGCTGGTATGTATAATACTGAAAACACTGTTGCCTTAACTTATTTTGGCAAAATGAGCACTCACTTATTACACCCTTCTTGTCCCTTGTCTTCATTTACTAATACCTACAGTTGGAGACTCACCATTAGCAGCTTTTCTCACGTGGCGGTTGTCCGTTTCAAAAGAGTTTAATATTTTCCTTTGCAACCCAGAAGCAACCAACCAGTTCAACACCACCACTTCCACCAACTCTATCCGCTGGGTTTCGGAGAAGTTTGGTGACGCAGATTTTGTACCAACTGCTGTAATTAAAAATTGGCTGGACCTAGGAGCCGAGTTGGTCAATCAAGTTTCCCATTTTGACGTCATTATAATTAGTATTTCACAATTGGTCACATTAGAGTCCCTCAAGAGCACACTCACTACGTTCATTAACGCCAACACAATTGTACTATTGGACTCTAATTACACAGTCTACCTAGACTCTGAAGTAGCGTCTTTATTTGGCCCAGAAGCATGCGTATTGGGTGCTGTATGTGACGCTCAAGTGACCGTTTACGAGGCTTCCCCACAGAACCAGCAAAGTTCCAGAATATGCTTCCACACAGGTCATAATGTAACCACAGCATTTGGCACTTCTGGAAACAAGTTAGCTGTCTCAACTTTAAATGGGAAGTCGCCGGCAGCGGCCAATCTACAAAAAGTTGTGCAGCTGCTTGTGAAGGCTGGTGTATACCCATGTACCGCTATTGCCTTTGGTGTCCAACCATCTTTTGAAACTTATGCATGGACCCGAGTGCTTTCTTTTGTCGCTTTTGAAGTGATATCTTTAATATATGGAAGTTCGCAATCAAATGAATCTTCTGCCACTAATACTGTCACCAGTGGCGTTTTTTCAGATATGTTGAAACTTGCAAACACAAGTAAAGAGAAGAGTGGAATTCCCAATGCTTTTAACAAGCCCGAAGTAGACAGCTATTTTCAAACGCTGCAAAGTGCATTCAAAATGAAGTATTCTAGCGATACTGGATCAAAGGAAACGCTAGCACGCTATAATTTTGAAAGAAATCTAGTTGATTACATTGAACTGTCTTTAGCACTTCTACTGAAACAGGGAGAAGAGAAAAGGATAAAGCTTCCATACATTGAGTGTATCCTTAGCTTCTACTTGCAGCTTGTCTTGGCAAGGAAACAAGGGTTTAGATGGTGTTCAAGAACTTCTCTTCAACAATCTCGCCGGTCGACACAGTATGCTCCGCAAAGAGAAACATCTGAGCAATTGTACTATAGCAGATCAAAGGCACCGTCAAGACCTTCCTCAGGAAATGTCAGTCATTCTGAGCTGCCTGGGACTGGTGCCCAAAGAGGAAGAAAATACTTGTATTCGGGGAACCGAAATGCCGGTTCGCAGGAGTATGTTTCACCGCCCTCTCCTATGTTGCAGAACAGTTCTTATGGCAACAACTCCCGCTCCTCTGCTCGCTACCAGGAGTTGAAAGAAGCCTCTACCGCAATTGGTCCAGCTAAAAACAATATGCACCAAAGATATAAGACGGGCACTACGAGCTCATCTGCTGACCTTTATGATTCTCAAAGTTTCACCACCAAACGAATCAACGTTGAGGAAAACCTTCTGTTCAGCAGCAACAGGTATGGAGACTTAGACTCAATGAGCGTCCTGAGCGCGCAAAATTCACTGGTAGATAGTGCCAACAGTTCTACAAATCAAGAATCCTTCGCTGATTGTGTTGAAGCTCCACAACAGTGAGGCCATTGTTACACATTCGCTTTGGTGTCAGGAAGTGGTATACGAGTCAAGTGTTGGCCATACATCGAAACCTATATTCAGCGCAATATCAACGGGCTTCACAACGAGTGGCGGTCCAATAGTACGTCAGCACTGCTTAATGCTTTATAGTTCTTTTTCAGGATGCAATAGACATCAAAAAGTGCTGAGGTTCGTTGGTCACCTTCAAGTTAATTAGTGCTTTCCAAATATTATTTACTAACAAATTATACTTGTCGGTAATATTTGTATGGCAAGGGAAGCTACAACAAACAGTGGTACCCTTGCCGTACAAGAACTCACTTAACTTATCAGCGCTCAGTTTGAATACAAAATTAGGTATATAGAACAGGGGCTTTTTGCTAATTGCTTGTGTATTATAAGGCCATGGTGAGCCAATCCCAGTTACTTTGGCCCTCCTTGTTGGCTTTCTGCTGTGGCTGGATATTGGAGTGAGAGCTAGTAGATACCCCATTGTCGTCTGCCTTACCGTCCAGGTTGTAGTGTGAATCATTTTCCTGAATGTTTTCCAAAATTTCGCTCATCTGATTATGACGATCAAAATCCTGACTCAAGGATGCCGGCATTGACATTGAAAGATCCGTCCCATGTGAGTGTACAGCCATAGGTCCCATGTCCATTTCATCATCTCCGTCATTGTCTATCCCCAGTCCTGCTGGGTTTGTATCATCATCGACAGAGTGGAACATACCATTTACGTCCACACTATTAGGGTGCATATTCATGCTCATATTCGGGCTGAGGCTCATGTCCAGATTCATGTTGATGTCTATATTGATTTCCGGATCAACTTGCTGATTGGATGACGATCTATCGGCAAAGCCCGAATCATAGTCTGAGGCAGTAGCATTTGTTGGTGAGATTTTGCCCACAGAAGCACGCGCTTTTACAAGTTTGGGAGGATTGAAGTCATCACCATCTTTTTGTTTTTTAGTGGAAGTGGGTGCACTATATGAAGTCGGGAATGGCTTTGGGGTCATGTTCCGAGACTGCTGGGCCGTCGATTGACTTCCATTTGGACCAGAGGGGCTGCTAGCAGGATTTGCAGAAACGCTAGATGCTCTTGGAGTTACAGCCTTCTCTCCTCTTTGGCGCTTCTTAATTACATCGGTCTTAAGCGAAAGAGGCCTCACTACTCCGTGTAACTTTAAGAAGAGACCACAAGCATTACAGAGGGGTTGTCCCTCTGGATTTCTTCTCCATAGAGGCGTTGTCTTGGTATAGCAGTTGGTACAGGAGATTGGGGTAGAGTTGGAGTTGTTGTTCCCGCCACTACCCGACTTCACAGAGTTCAGAGACATTGAAGAACCTCTTTTGGGGATAGAGGACGGCAAGACCTCTTCAGCCGAGCTCATAGAAATCGTTTTGGGAGACCCTGCCGAGTTGGGCGCCACAAGTGTGTTTCTACGGCCAGATACAGAACCTCGTTTTTTAGTTATGCCGCTGTTTGAAGTAGCAGAAGAGCTCTTTTTACGGCTAGTTACCGGCCTTTGTCTCTTGGAAGCTGAACTATTTGCCATGAACCCCAATCTTGAGGGAGCGGAACCTTGTGCAGGATAATTAGATTGGTTGGAGTTCTGGTTTGCATTTGACTCGAGCTCGCTGTGATTGCGGACCAGAGTGTCCGTCCCAAGATCTATAGCCAAGCCTTGAGCATACTCGGTCAGGTGATTTTTGAAGTTGACGTTTTGGCTGGTAGAGTCTATGGGTGTAAAAGTCCAAGGCGAAGTCTGATCTGTATAGATTTCGTGGAAGTCAGACTCCGGATTAGCTTGCGATTGGTCAAAGTTATTGAGAGGATTTATATTTTGCAGGTTGGGGACCGACGCCGAGTGCGGGAAATGAGATACCGACTGGGATTGGGACTGTGAGAGGGAATGATTAAGTTCCGCTTCTCTCAAAGGGTTTATAGTGAAAGAATTACGGGTAGGAAGTGAATTCAAGCTGTTGACCCCGTTGATGTTTCCTAGCGTGGCAGTGCTTCGGTTAGGGACGCTGCTTGAATTATAAGAGCTGCTCATACTGTTGACGTTATTCGTAGGAGTTTTTGCTCCATGAGTACGGAAGAAGGGGTCGTTTCTTTCTAGCATGGGTGTAGAAGTTAACGAGCTTTGGCTTGGAGAATGAAGTTCAGAGTACGCGTGTGATGAAGGAAAGTAGACGCTGCCTGGTAGCGATGAGGCATTAGTATCAAATGGAAAATGGTCTTGCAAGCTAAGGCTTTGGGATATGGTGGAATTACGCTGCAAATGCTGATATGGGTTTGAGTTGCCAGTGTCGGTAAGGCTTCCTGAGTGGTGATGGCTGGAATTGGAAATGTCAAAATCGAAGTTTATCTTGAATCTGTTTTGTCTGCTGGTGCCGTTATCGTTCGCATAGTGATCCGTATGGTTATACTCCAAATCGGGGAAGTCGCCCATGTCATTGGCATTGGATTTCGCAAGTTTTTGCTGAGCAAGAGATACGGATAGTTTGCTTGTTTGTTTGGGCAGAGAATGCAAGTTAGAACTCCGTGATAGGGGGTTAAAAATTCCAGCGTCATTGTCATTGTCTCGCCCGTTCATACCTCTACCGTTTTGTGTATCCAAGTCCTTTTGCTGACTTAGCTCGCTAAGTTCGTGGGTGGAATCACCGCCAAGGGTCTTGATGTGTGCTAAATAGTTGAATTCGCCTGAGCTTGCACGTTTCCTGCTGCCTGTTTCTGCAGTGATACTTGCTTCCTCCGTCTTAGTTTTGTCAATAAATTTAAAGATCCTATTATCGTCATCCATGTCGAGCTCGGGATGCTGTGGCCAAGAACTTAAGTTGTTAAGTGGGTCGTCTCTATATTCTGGCTTCACGTGAACATCTTCGGGAGCAGAATTCATTTCAAAATGTTTACCTTCGTTCGATTTTATATTTGAGTTCACTCTATTAAAAGTGCTCAATTCATCTGTTGAACTTTGAAGCATACTCTTGGTTTTTGCTTTAGAACTACTGAAGCGACGCTGAAATTCTTCACGCTGGCCTTCATGCTGACCTCCAAGCTCAGGCATACCTTCATGTCCATTTTTCATATTTATAGCCATCATTCGCCAAGTAAGGTTTTCCATTCGGGCACGATAGGGCAGACTTGCCTTGGCCTTTGCGTACATTTTCCAAAGCGCAGTCGAGGCGTTGTCGTTGACAAAAAGCTGCCGTATGTTCGACGTGAAACTGTCGCTCGGTGAGAGCTTATCGGATCTTTCAAAACTCATTGTGAATATGCGGCTCTTGAAAAGAACGTGGGTCTTTGTAGTCGAAGTAGCAATGATGCTCAAAGTACTACTCTCGGTTCACTTGAAAGGAATGTTTACACGCAGTGTAAAAGATAGCCTAGCCTCCGCGGCAACGAGCAACAGTACCTGGTAGAATACAGCCGACTATTTGACCAACAAAATCCACCAAAAACCACAACGGGCAAATTAAGCAAAATCAAGCTATACTTATACCTGAAATAAAAAGGTGGAGCGGTAAAGAAATGCGAAGCTTTAACCGGCGCTGACAACTGAGATCTGACTTAGTTCTGTTGTTTATCACGAGGAGTGTATATTGGGTAATAAAGAAGCGGCAATATGATACAACTTTAACGTGCTATATGGTGTAGCAAGTGTAGCTGCTTCAAAAAATTGACCGTAGAGAACTGGCAGAAAAGTCAACGACGGACTTAACTAGAAACAGAAGCTAGCAAATTGTGAAAATACACTAACTTTGAATGCACAAGAGCCAACAAACCGTTAGTGCACAATCACTTGTTTTATTAGGTAAGTCAAACACCGCGCGTTAAAGATTTAGATTCACTGGCACGCCTTGAACTGGCTAGTGAAACAGGAAGATTCGCCCAGGTATTATCCGAGAACCAGCTCCTGCAGGCAACTATGCAGGGGTCAAAAAGGGATAAAGCTAAACTATGTCTTTTCAATACAGATATACCTTTGTATGGTCAGATATCTTTTAATGATTACTGTAGCGTTACGTTGCTCTGGCGCATGGTGAGAGACTGGACAGGGCTAGTGAACGACGTTGCACTGACACATTCCCATTCAGCATATGCCTCATGATTGACGCAGTCAGAAGCAAAGTACTGGAAAGCCTATGCGTTAAATCGGACTGATAAAATCCCTATCCGTCCAATCATACCGCGGCTCGAGACTGATAAAAATAAAGTTTGAAATGAACCTTAGTGCATACTATTGATGCATGATATTATTGGGTAGATAGGAGGACGGTTTTGTGAGTTACACACGACTGGTGAAGTATACTTAATAGGGAACTGCCCGCAGAAAGCCTTAAGATTGTTATGGGAACGCCAAGTATGTCATAGCTAGACATTTAATTTGTAGTAACTTTTCCTTGGTTGTCGCGCTTGACATAGAACGCTTAATATTGAACTCTAAATGTTCGCTTGGACGCTCCTTGAACAGAGAAACTGATGGCTTTTTCTGCACCCTTATTTCTAGCAAAGAAACTGCCCATGGCAAATAAACAGTATTTGGTGTAAAGATGTAACATATCCACCCTGACACCACTTTAATGTACTAAATTTTTCATGCTTTTGCCTCTATACTAGTAGTCTATAGGACTTCCTGTTCATCAAACATGTCGAAAGTAGGGCTGCTGGCACTCGGGCCTGCGGGCGTAGGTAAAGTAAGTTAAATCGTTTTCCGCACCATCGTTTTGGCGACTCTCCCCTTCTCGCTCGTACTAAAATTAAGTCTACATTTTGCAACAGCATGATCAGCTATATGCAGAGCATAGGACGCAATGCGCACCTTGTGAATCTGGATCCTGCCGCAGACCCAACCGAGTTTGAGTTCGAGATTGACATCAGAGACTTGATTTCCTTGCAAGATGTGCAAGAGGAGTTGAATCTGGGCCCTAACGGAGCTCTGGTGTACTGTTTTGAGTTTCTTCTGGAGAATCTGGACTGGCTGGACGAACAGATTGGTGACTTTAGTGACGATTATCTTATCTTTGATTGTCCGGGACAGATTGAACTGTATAGCCACGTGCCGGTGATGCCCACATTGGTCAAACATTTGCAGCAGCAGATGAATTTTTCGCTTTGCTGTACCTATTTGCTAGAGGCCCCTTTTATTATCGACAGATCCAAGTTCTTCTCTGGAGCCCTGTCTGCCATGTCAACCATGATCTTTTTAGAACTTCCACACATCAATGTGCTTTCCAAGATTGATCTTGTGAAAGATACCGTGTCGAAGAAAGAGCTTAAAAAATACCTGAACCCAGACCCACTTATACTAGAGCAAGATAAGCGCAAAAAGGGTAGTGAGGAAGACTATGTGTCTACCAACGTAAACTTCACCCGCTTGAATAGGGCGATTGCCCAGTTGGTAGATGACTTCGGCATGGTGCAGTTCCTGCCCCTGGACTGTAGCGATAAAGACAACAATGACTCGATCTCAACGATCCTTAGTTATGTTGATGACATCACCCAGTGGTCAGAAAACCAGGAACCCAAGGAGCCTAATGACGAGGTTGAGATCCCCGATGACGATTTTTAATGTAAAGCCATAATCCGGTTGTTGCGGCTGCTGAGTAATGTAATTGTATATATATTAACGTTTAAATTATGCGAGAGGTGAAATGGCACTATTAACTGGTTGTAGATGCGACTGGGGGGTTCAGAGGGCGATACGTCTCTTTGTTTTGGCACTGTCTTCAATTTTGTGATTGAGGCCATGCTCAGCAGAGGCTTAAATATTGAGCACCGGTGAATTAAGCAACTGTAAAGCACTCTGAAGATACAAAAGTAATTTTAATGACACATTAATCTTCATATACAGATGCATTATACATGTTTGGAGGGCACCCATGAGAAACATAAAGTACGCAAAGGTACTTCTGATATTTCATAAATCTTCCCCCTCTATGCTAAAACGCTGTTCAACCTTCACTAATCCTAGCAGCAGAATTGCATTAACGTCACAGACGTCATGCTTGATACCCAAAAAACCACTAAAAACTTACTTCTTCTCAGATTTGACTGTACTATTTCTCGTGGTCCTATCCTTTGTGGCTTTCGCTTTCTTTACATTCACTGATGAGGTGCCTGTGGCTACTCGTTTCGCCGGCTCAACCTTGCGTCGCTTTGCCAACGTTGTTGAGTGTATGAGCTTGCTCATCTCACTTTGCCCACTTGGACCACTCGCACACTTTTCTGACTGACTTCTACGCTTAACAAACTCCATCTCATACGATGCCACAATATCTGGCACGTTTTGGCAGTCGCCCACGACAATGAGATCAAAATGTTCGACATAGTCGACTATCGACGTTGCCGGCTCATCCAGATTAATCCAAATAACATAACCTCTGTTGCTATGCACTGCCCTAGCCATTTCCTTCACCAGTCTTCGCACGCCAGGAATTTTCAAAGTAGTACCCACGACTACCAAGCAGTCAGGCTTGCTCTTCAAGTCCTTCGCGGATACCTCTCCAATAACTTCACCATCAGGGTGGAACTCGTTGTACAGAACAATTCGAGGCCTGATAATTCCACAACTTTGTGGTCTCTTGCCAGCTACTTCTCTGACGGCGTTGAGCTCTAGACATTCGGGGCACGTTGGATGAAGAACGTCGTGCAAGTCGTCAAAATAGCCGTGGTCCATCTGTGTGACATAATGACATTTCGAACAAGAAAGCAACTGAATGCTGCCATGCAACTGAATGGTCTTGGGGAAGGATTGGAGCCCGGTTTTCTTGCTGTTGACCCTTCGCAAAGGGGATTGAGTCTGTATATGGGGCAACTGAGTGTCTAGACAGTCAATATTTTGCGTGTACAACCGAAGCAACCTCTCTTCTGCCGACACTGCATTGATGAAATGGTGGAATTTAGTAGGCTTACTCTCCAGCGTCATGGTATACAGTTTTGAAATCATCTCGTGGAACTTCTTGGTGCTACTCTCTGATCTAAACACGTTGTAGTCAAACAACTGCTTCCCGTTACCACCGGTTCCAGAATCCTTTGAAAAGCCTTGAAACAATCCATTTGCCGATCGAAAATCGGGTATGCCCGAGGCTACCGAGATCCCTGCTCCAGATACAACCACCATTCGCTTGGAGTATCTGAAGGCATGGTGGAGAAACGACACGTCTTCATTGTCTATGAGATCATCTTGTGCATCCAGAGTAAGCTGCGGGTTAAAGGACGTGATGTCCAGCACTGTTCCATTGTTGGGACGGTATTTGAGGCGAGGTTTGCGTGAGACAGGCTTGGCTTGCTTTGGCTTCCCCACCTTGGCGTCGAGAGACGATGGGTCGGGGCACAATGTATGGCTCTGGAATTGCTTAGAATCAGCCATCGAAAGATCCGTCACCTCAGGCTTCATAGGAGTGACACCATTCTTATGAGATAACGCCGACTTTTCAGACACCGTGGTCTCCTCTTTGATGGACACCGGACTAGGAGGGTATTCCACGTCCAAAGTCGTGTAAGTCTCTTGTTTGATGTACATTGGGTATGCAATATATCTTGCACTTAGCACAGTGCTTTTCTGGCTGAATGTAATGCTAAAATATAAGGAACGTGATGAGCCAGACTTTTCGTTTGCACCACACCAAACTGCTGTTCACCCCTGGAGTTACTTTGCTACAAGAAACCGGAATCAAGAAGCACTGGCATATATTTTTTGAAACTTCCCAAAGGAGGTTAATTACCTGCGTCGCGGTCCAGGAGCGCGAGTACCGCGGGCACGGTGTCAGGTGTAACTTGGGGTACAGGAATGGAGATTATCGTGACCAAGGGATGGCTTGAGCGAAGGTGGGTTGCGACTGGGTTAACTAAACTGGCGCTCTTTTGAGCTGTCCGTGGTGGATTTTTTTTTTATAGTTTGGAAAGTAACTTCAGAGGAGAACAGTACCGTACCCAATCAGCCTTCTATTATAATGGTGCAAGGATTTAAATTATGTTGTGGCAGACGTGTGGCTGATTTACATTGTTGTGACTAAAGAGGTGGCAACGGGAACGGTGAAAGCTAGTTGTTAACACCATCAGACTCGAAGAAAACCGCCCGCTCTTTGCCCTCGTGCCCTTTAACAGAATAAAGACATCTTCCGCCAAACCATTAAGATGTATTGAAATGGTGTACAGGTGGTTTACAATACTGAGGTCAAAGGAATTTTCCACTGCGCTGGAGTGCATATCACGAAACAAATGTGTTCCCACTTACTCTTGTTCAAACACGAGATCACCTTCAGTTCCCAAGTTATCAGAGTGCATTAGTTTGCATTGGCAGATTACATTGTTTCAGCTGTATTAAGAAGCCACAACTCATTTTAGCCAATAGCGATCTCCCAAAAGGCATAAACAAATATGGTTCAGATTACAGAAGTGAAGGATACAAATGCCAGAGAGGCAAGAACAGCTGCCCATACTCACATTAAAGGGCTGGGACTGGATGAATATGGTGCCGCAAAGAAAGTGGATGGCGGTTTTGTTGGACAGAGTGAAGCTAGAGAGGCTTGCGGTGTTATTGTTGACCTGATCAAGGCTAAGAAGATGAGTGGCAAGGCCATTCTACTTGCTGGTGGACCGGGTACCGGAAAAACAGCTTTAGCTTTGGCCATCTCGCAAGAACTTGGACCAAAAGTGCCATTCTGCCCCATCGTAGGCTCAGAGATATACTCTGCTGAGGTGAAGAAGACCGAAGCGTTGATGGAGAATTTCAGGCGTGCAATTGGGCTAAGGATTAAGGAGACCAAAGAAGTCTACGAGGGAGAAGTCACAGAGCTGACACCAGAGGAGAGCAACAATCCTCTGGGAGGTTACGGTAAGACAATTGCCCATGTTATTGTTGGGCTGAAGAGTGCCAAGGGAACGAAGCAACTGAAACTGGACCCAGCTGTGTATGAGAGCTTACAGAAAGAGCGTGTTGCTGTTGGGGATGTTATCTACATTGAGGCTAACACTGGTAGTGTTAAAAGAGTTGGTAGGTCTGACGCTTACGCTACTGAGTTTGATTTGGAAGCAGAGGAGTACGTACCTTTGCCCAAGGGTGATGTCCACAAGAAGAAAGAAATTGTCCAGGATGTGACCCTACACGATTTGGACGTTGCCAACGCTAGACCTCAAGGAGGACAGGATGTGTTGTCGATGATGGGCCAGTTGTTAAAGCCTAGAAAGACAGAGATCACTGAGAAATTGAGACTAGAAGTGAATAAGGTGGTTGCTCGTTACATAGCGCAAGGAGTCGCTGAGCTCGTGCCTGGTGTTTTGTTTATTGACGAGGTCAATATGCTAGACATTGAGTGTTTTACCTATCTGAACAGGGCATTGGAGTCTGACATAGCTCCTGTAGTTGTGTTGGCTTCTAACAGAGGAATGATCAGTGTCAGAGGGGCTGACGAGCTTAAAGCTCCCCACGGATGTCCACCCGACTTGATTGACAGGCTGTTGATCGTACGCACATTACCATACTCGCGCGAGGAGATCAAGACAATTATCTCCAAGAGAAGCAAGATTGAAGGTGTCGCTTTAGCTGGCGAGGCATTGGACACTCTGGCTGATGTTGGCGCTGATACCTCGTTGAGATACGCATTGCAGCTGTTAGCTCCTGCTTCTGTGTTGGCTAAGGCTGTGGGCAGATCAGAGGTTGCGAAGGCCGACGTTGGCTCGTGCAAAGAGTTGTTTTTGGACTCCAAGAGGAGCACGAGGGTGCTGGAAGTCACCGGAGGATATCTGTAACTGATGAGCGGGACGACGTTGACGAGTTAGTCAACAAATTAGCTTCTGAAAAAAAGTACTAAACAGTATTAGTACATGTGAGATATAAATGAACTATGTAATAGAGGCTGAGATGTATAGTTCAATCTGTAGAGTCAAGCTAGTAAAACTCGAGGGCCGCTTTGTGCTGCCTACTGATTGACTCTGCAAATGGGAAAAGGTAATATTTTGAGCGGTCTTACATAGACGACTAAACCTGAGATGGTCACTTAAAAAACTAGCTCTCGGATCAAAAGGCTTTTGACTCACTTCAAATTACTTTACATGGACAATCTATCAGTTATATGTCATTATCTTTCTAGTCCCTGCCCAGTGAAGAACATTCCTCCAAAAAGGCATCAGCTGTCGTAATGCTCGTGCTTCCGTATACTACTGACTTGGTCTGGTCCTGTGCCTTCAGAGTAGCAGTCCACTCTTGCAAATTTTGATACTCAAGGTAATTGCCACCTCCAACTATAAATACTAGGGCATCGTTATAAGCTTGCCTCTTCGGCTGCTTTGAATGCACTCCACGTGTGATTCTTGGATCGAAAAAAAGATAATCATCTGTTACCTTCACCGAGTCCTGTGAGGCAGCGGTTGGATTCATCACGGCTTCGACTATGTTCGTGATGGGTAGCTGTTTCTTCTCTGGCAATAGCTTCTTTAAACCGGAAATAAGTGAACCCACTCCCTCAGAGATTTTACCTTCCGTTAGACCATAGAAGCGCGATGAAAGACCACTGAGCAAAGCACCTGAATTGCCAAACGTGCCATTATTAGAAGAACTATTGTTGTAGGCTGATCCAGCCAACGAGAGAGAGGATAAAGACGACATCTTGATCACCTCTTTCACCCTCTTAATATACTTCAGCGCAGATACATCGCAACCTATTCTCTCCAACTCGCTTTCCACCTCCTGAGTGTACGAGGAAGGCAAATCTGTGCTCAACAGCATAATGACGTAGGTGCGCAGTTTGTCCTTAGAGTTATCTGCCTTGGAGTTGCCTTTAAGCAATTCCAAAAACTGCTTTTGTGCTTTGGCATCCCCAACAGTCTGCTCAATTTCGAAGAAGGCGTCGAGCGACTTCGCTTCCAGCTGCTGTAATAGAGCCATCAAAACACTCATATGCGTGTCAATTATGTGCTTGCGAGCTGTGAGAGCGGGCAGAGCTTTTATAGCTTCTTGAATGTGTCTTGTATCATGGTTATTAGGGTCATTAGCATTGCTGGCATCAATCTCACTAATGGAAGAGTAGCCCGTTCTGGCAGTTAAATCGGACGCCTCTTGTTTGTAGCGGGCCAGCTCACGCTCAATATTCTCAACAGCATCAGGGAACGGGAGCTGTGCATTGTCGAGCCAGAAGAAATCACGTGGATCGATGTCATACTTTTTCAGGGAGGTTGAGCCATTGCTAGCGTTAGCAGCGGCCGCGTTAACATTAGAGTCCTCCTTGATGGTTATGGTGTTGCGATCTAATTGGAAGACGTCACTCACCATACACTGGTAGATCCAGGAGTGTGCAAACATCGAAGCCAAGTCGATGTTGCGGTCTAAAAGCACCAACACGAGCCTATCAGCAGCAGTAGAAGATGTTGAACAATCTGCATTCTGTGACTGCAAGCCGTTGTTGACAGGTACCTGTGAATGATAACCAGCACCGGTGCTGCTCCTCGTATTGATAACGTGATCACGGAGCTTCTGGTCGAGCCTCTGTGCTACCAACTCAGCTGGACCGCCCCGAGAACTTCTGATAACAGGAATGTTGCCCAAAGTCAAAACGGTGGCAAACAGTCCGCTAGCAATCTGCTCGGCAACAGCAGATATAGCGTCTTCTGTTGTCCTGGGACTGTTGAACCGCGAGTACACTTTCTCTAACTCGAGAGAAAAAAGCTGAGGTTCAGTGACCACGAAGTCCAGGTACTGATCGTAAACCTGCTTTATCTTTCCAGCTTTTCCCAACGATGCCACCTGTTTGGCAAAGTCTTCTAGTAGCTCTCTACTGAGACTCGATGTGAAGTTTACATAGAAGTCAGCATACTTGTCTGCCTGTAAGTCTGATATGATAATGCTGACGTTCTCTGCCGTGGGCTCTACAAAATAGACCGCTGGAACCTCGGGTAAGAAGGCGCGTTTCGCGTGAATAAGGGTATGAATCGTAATTCCACACTGTAGTAAATCATTGACCCTCAAAACCGAGGAAACGATGGCCGTGCTCCGTTGGTCTAGCACTAGCACTTTCCATATTAGGTCATCGTCCACAGCAGAGGATGGCTCCATGTGGCCGGTTGGGTTGGATACATTCAGTGCACCCAAATTTCCTTGTGAATCAAAATCGCCATGGTCTTTATTCAAATACAGCATCTTTTGAAGGAGTGCTTTGGTGCGTTAGTATGATGCTCAAGTGGGTGGTAACAAGGTAAACCTCAGATTGGCATGAAAGGCCATGGCATAATCAACAACTTACTAATCTGCTTGTCGCGTAGCGACGTGGTAGATTGTATGAGTGACATAGTTGAAACACCTTAACGTCAAAAGCCTTTATTGGGTGTGATTTAGCTTGCGTCAACAAGCAACAATTATGCTGAATAGCCGTTATTGCCTGTGTGTTATATACATAAGTCCGTGCAACGCTTTGAAAAACACAACGACACACGTCAGGTGCAGGCCCCATGCAAAAAGCATAGTGGTGTAAGGATGTTTCCAAGGGTCTTACCGTGCTAGTATGACCATGTATACATAATGTATTAAATAGGTTTTTTGCAGTTTGATTCTATAGAAGTCTTGCCAGTATCTTGTGATGATAGTACGTTAGGTTTGAAAATTTACAGAAAAGCAAAACCTTTCATTTTCTCTATGCCACAAGTTTCAGTCGGATTCCGTTACAATTTCGGAGGCGATTACTTGCAACAGTTTGGCAAGCAAGTAAGCGCATCTGGTTTTGTAAATTAAATGCCATCAGCAGTAAAGAAAAACTGTTGGAGCGCTTCAAAGGAAAGTTTATATTTAGCCAATTCATACCTCTTTTCCAATAGATGAAATCAATGCTATTATAAGATATTTCTTTGGAGACTAACATAGCTTTTTTTTGGTATACTCATCAATCAAACAGTACTAGCAGCAGTATATTTTCCTACATCCCAAACAACTCTGAAACGTTCATTCGTAATAACAAATAGTCTGTCCTAGGCCACAAAAAAAGGTTCGCCGGCTTATTATAAATTTTTTTGACTAGATCCATCAAAATATTTGTGACTATGAATAGTTGAAAGAGAAATCTTTCGAAAGATATCGTCATTCCTTTCCCTGAAATTACACCCCCTTCCCCATTCGTCAGCGTTGGAACCAAAGGAGCCGATGACACGAAATTGGTTTACGGCTTTGAAAATATAGTACCATCTCGATCCGGCTTCAGCAGACCCCCACTTAGGGCTTCTGCTTTGCGTGCAATGTTAACTAAGGATCTACAATCTCGGGTTACAACAAAAGAAACTTGAACTTGAACAAATGAAATGCCTATTTTGCGACATGAATATTCACAAAAGGGACAAGACCACACTGAGTTCTGCACACAACTAGTAGGCCATACCACCCATTCTCAATAGAACTTTACTGAACTCTCAGTGAATTGGACTTTGGCTTCAACAAATCGAGGAATGCGACCTACGTTCAACTTAATATTACGCGGCAACTTCAAGAAAGTCTACCAGTTGATTGATTTAACCACTTTTTTTCATTTCTAAGAATAGCAAACCAGCAACTACCGAAGGCATTCAAAATTATTGGTATTAGTTTATGCGCAAAAAAAAACATACTGGTCTGAAAAAAGTGAGGGTTCCCTCGGGACGAAACATAGAGGCCGTATTGAAGAATTTGGCGCTCATCTATCAACTGAGAAGAAAAAAAGCGCTCTTACGGTCGTGTATCATGCAGAGCTCAAATTTCGAAAAATAATTGATACCGATGCGAAGCGAAAAACCGCAAGTACTCAAATAACATTTTGTCCTCCACAAATACAATATTCCCCCTGATGAACGTGGAATTGAGCTTTCTAAATTTATTTGTGAATAATGAGAGGATTGAAAAGATTAGAAATAAGCAAAACTATATGGGAATTTAGACTGTCATTTTCGTTGTGTAATCAGTTATAATTTTGATCACCTAAAGAATGAAAGTCGAATCTATTATGCATACGAATATTCAATGAGGTTAAGTCCAAAACTTAAACGCCTGACTAGAAACGCTGTATGAATAAAAGCCTTTGCTTGCTAATGATGCGCTCACCTTTCTGGATTTTGCAACGAGAATAAACAAAGAAAGACCTTGCAAACTATACACCCGTTTCAGCTTTTCTCTTTGAACTATATAAAACTGTGGAAGTTTCGACTAAAACCAGAAACGAAGCATGAAAGTACTGTAATAAAGAACTTTTCTCACTGTTACGCTGACTAACATAAAACAATGTTTACGGGAATGGAAACTCCCTTTCAAACATATCTCCCCCACCAAACTGGAAATCACCTATTAATTAATAACCAGAACTTCTACTAGCGGTGGCCGAAAGCAGAATGAAGGGTACCGCCAATACAATAAATATAAATATTAAATCAAGTCAATGGCCTGCTGAAATGATACATGGCGCACCACCTGAGGAGGTATTTGTCTGCACTGTTTTTGGGATAATGCTAGTAACAACAAAAATGATATTATGGCAGAAATGGAAGACATTGAAAAGAGGACAGCATTGTACCGATCATATATCATTCTTATGATTGTTGTCAATTGTTTGATGTGATTTGCCTACATCTACAGGAGTTAATATTGAATGCTTCATTTTAATTTTGTATGGTTGGTATTAATACTTGCTACAAAAACTTCTGAAGATGTCCTCAATTAACACTGTCGTCAAGTTATTTCTGAGGATGCTGATCCTAACTTTGATAGCTTTACCTAAAGTGACCAAATGTGCTTAGTTTCTGGTTTTTTATTGTTTTCAATAATTAATCCCGGCTCCCAAATATAGATGCAGGTCCTGATAATGACTGTAAATTTTCGAGCCTCTGATTGGTGATACTAGAAGCTACCCCCATTTTAAGATAAATTAAATCTGGGGCCTTTACTCTTCCAAAACATGATATATAAAGAGGTAATCAGTTTCTCTCATCTAGACTCTCTTCTGTTTTTGTAACAGCTATGAACTAAAAGAATTTTTCAAAATTTATCAGTTTGTGCTTCTTGCCACTATTTATTCGGTAAGAGTGGCATCCGTCGGTCATTCAACCAATACGGCTACTGGGTGCCCCATCACATCAGACTCTTCAGTTTCAACATATACCGGATTCAGTCTAAGAGTCCATAGCTATCCGTTCAATAGACTTGATTATCAGACTAACACGTTTATGGCGTATGAGTATACCATAAACTCTTTAGTTGCTACGCAAACTGGTGTAACTGTGATATCATTTTCTAGCTATGGGTATCCGCCTGATGCTTACCAAATGATGCATACAGATTTGCTATACGGTGTTGAAGTACCAGTTTACCACTTCCTTTTGGAGTTCACAGGTTATTTTCATGCTACAGAAACCGGAATCTTCACTGTCAATTTAATGGACGTAGATGATGGTGCTATGATGTTTTTTGGAGCTAGCGCATTTTCATGTGACAGTTCTAACATTTGGTGGTAACAACAACACTGCTGATGACCTTGTGATGTATCTAAAGGCCAGTGAACTACACGATGGTCAGTCGAGCAAATTGGAATACGTTTATCTACAAGCTGGAGCATTGTCCTATGCGTGTAGTTTATGCCAATATATAACAAACACTAAGTTTGAATTTGGAGATAGTCACACCCGGAGGAAACAGCATAAGCAACTTCGCTTACTAAGTCATTCAATTTCCTCCTTCGGGATCTGCTCCATGTGGGGCCACCACTGTGTTCTCTTCACACACTTTATCCACGACTACTATGCCCGATCCCTCTGCAAGTACTTATACCACAGAGACTACCGTCACTAGTGGCTCATCAACATTCCCTACATCTAAGATTGTTGTAGTTACTCCTAGTACACCTTTGCAAACAACCACTACCCCAGGTCCTTCTGCAAGTACTTATACCACAAAAATTACGGTCACTAATGGGTCATCAACATTCCCTACATCTGAGATCGTTGTTGTTACTCCTAGCGCCCCTATACAACGCACCACTATTACTGGTTTCTCGTCAAAATCTTATACTGAAGAAAACATGACAACCAGTAAATCGTCAGTGATGACCACCAATAAGGCTACGAGTAAAACAGTTTACTTTGTGACCAATGCCGGCATTGTCTATACAGTGACCACTGATTGTTCTATTGTGAAGTAACAATCCTTTGAAAACTCGGAGCATGTCTGGTCAGGTCATGATTCTTGGATCGGCAGTGTTACTCCAACTAAAAATTCTGATACAAACACGAATTCAGCAGGAGCTGGGAATACTTTTGGATCTTTCAGCTCTTCCTCGGTAGCATCACTTGTTCCAAACAACACGCCTTTCGAAGGAAAAGGATCTAAAACAGTTCTTTCTCAAATGACCAGTATCTTGGTTTTACTATTTTTGGCGCTTGCGCTTTGATAGATATAATCTTCAAAATACCATCCCAAGTGAAATGCGGTGGATTTCTCCATCTGCCTTCAAGTGTTCTTTTATCTTTCGTTCTTTTCTTCATCTTTATTACAATACAACGCCTGATTCCTCAATTCGGGTTTTACAATAGCAGAACAAGCCAATAACCATTTTATAGTTTATAGCAATTTTTTGTATCTTTGTAAGCGGTTATTTCAGTAAGGCAGCATGTTAAACAAGACATATGAGTCTTGGATATGTGCTCAGCTTTCCTTTCATCCGCACTTTCAATACCGACGGATGAAAATAATTTCACTCCTTCGCATATTCCATATACCATAACTAACTCCGCCCCCAAATTTGTTTTCATGTTTACAGACGGCATCTCTTAAACCCCGAATATCGTTCGCCATGGCTTTAAGCTCAGTCTATGATAAATGCAATACTAGAAGTTTATAATTGACTCTTTGCACCATCTACAAGCTTCAGCAAGACATGTTCAAACCCAATGATCGAGTGAGCTCAAAACCATTTTCAGCCCATCTGAATCCGCAATACCAAGTCCAGCTGGGTTGTTGAGAGAACAGATACATCATTGATTTTTTCTTCCCCCAAATCGTTTCTTTGAAACAATATTTATAAAGACATTGACTTTTCCATGCACATGCATCTAAAAAAAGTTGTCCGCATGCGTACTGTAAGGGGCAGGGATCTTCAAATATTCTAGGGGAGGATAGATTTCATACTCATTTGGTTTATGCTTTGGAGCTCTGTTTTTTGCGTACAAAAATGCTTTGAGATAGTGCATATACATTCCGCAGCCTCTACGCGCATTAGACCTTCAAGAACAAAAAAAATGATGTTTTATACCTGATCTCCGTCCAATTTCTTATTTTCAGAGAAAGTAGAAAAAGCTCCAGGATTTTAGTAACTCTCGTATCCCATGTAGTTACTGAAAATTTCAAACCCTTGAACACAAGCAAGCCATATTCGTAATTTGAAATTATCTGTAAACATATTACAAATTATTTTGGACAGGATACGCTATTTCTGTACTTCATAAGGTATAGATATAATTTTTAGATTTTGTTTTTTTGTGGAAATGGCAGTCAACTATTTATGGGTCATAGGTATTAGCTTGCTCTTAAGATACGTTGTAACCAAAGATAGAATAGCATTTAGATTATCCATATTCACTAAGTTTTACGTTTTTCGCATCCAAGAATCGAGGTTGAGTTATGCTTTCAATTGCCGATGCACACTAAACCGCTTCAGTCAGGCTTGAGCATATTAGCCACTGTTTCGAATTTGGTTTAACGCTGACTATTTAACTATATCAATCTTCAATATTCCACGCCATAAAAGTAGAGGCGCCATTGAGGAACGGAAGAAAAAGATCCACTAACATACGAAGTAAAAATATACTTCATAACAAAGGGAACTCATTAAACTATCCCTCAACCCTGTAATTTACGATTGCTCTTAAAATCTTAATCCTACCATATATTTCGTGGTTCATTTCATCGTAGCTTGAGATGTTATTGTTTTTTGATCTGTTTTTGTTCTCTGTCCCAGGGGTAGGCCACCTGCAGTTGAGCCCCAATCTTTCACACTCACGACATATTGGTTTGGTTTCACAACATCTTTTTTTTCTTTGCCGACAAGTCAAACATCCTCTCCTTGACCTTTGAGGTTTGGACAAACTCGATACCCTCTGTGAAGCCCCAGGACTGTCATTGTTATCAGAAGAAATTACGTCGTCTTTTGACGTAGATGTTGCAAGCCTAGGAAAACTAGAAGAGAATGATGGATCATAAGATATCGGTGGATGATGATAATATTGACGCTGCTGTGGGGCACTCTGCAAAGAATAATTTTCTTGTGTGTACTTCAAGTGATCTTGGGGAAATTCCTGCTTTTCTGCAAAACCAAAGGATGGGGCATGTAAGTGAGCCAAGGGTCTTAACGGTGCGAATCGGAGACTAGGAGACACATTGGAGGCTTCCACAGTATAACTATAATTGCTGGTAGGAATGGGTCCATAGTTGACACTTTCACTATAGGCGGTAGGAACGTGAAATGGAGCAACACTCATAATTGATTGGGGTGCAGTCTGTTGGGTGTGATACTGTCTGGCGTGGTTTCTGTTTTGGTCAAAGCCTGCTGTACCGTATTTGAAGAGGGCAGCTGAGTTAGAAGTGTATGTTTCCATTTATATAAAAGTGTAAAACACTACTTGGCGGGAACTGCAAAATAAGAAAATTTTGATTAGTGAACCCGGCAAAGATTAGCAAAGGCAAGATTGGTAGCTTTTTATATCTTTACGATACACTGACATGTCTATATACAACCAAGAGTTAGATATGAACTGCCACAACGTCTGCATAAGCGTCTAAGTCAGAATGAGAGGCTGAAACCTAAAAGTCTTACATGCATGGACATGCGTTACTTACATTGCGCGCCTCGGGCTAAATGCTGCGCAACTTGGGAGAAAAGAACTTTGGCATTAGCTCCATATTCGTTTTGCTTGACTATGGGATACAAGGGCGAAAGACAATTTATCTACAGCGCAGAATTTACAAATAAGGCTTTGCCTGCAAGACGGGGACCAAAGATTTAATGGAAAATTATGAGGCGGAAAACATACAAAAAGCTCACCACTGATCTCGAATACAGAAAGTATAGTCATACCGAGATCCCGGAAAAACAAAATCCCAAAAATAACAAATGCACATATTTGGGCTTCCCCTCCCTGTATGTCCGAATCAAACTAGATCATTTCGCGGAAGAAAGAGAACATTAGATTAAATGGTTGGCTCAGTCTAAATCAAGGTTTAGATTGGTCAACCGTTTTGAAGAATGTTACGTTCCTTCCATCGACCGATTAGGCTGTTTTTTGCTGTAAAGCTAAATATTTGACAGCACAAACATGTGGTACCCATGAAACTTTAACTCCTCTTAATAATCTTAGTAATCTTTACTTGAGAATATTGCTGAACTTGGGCTTGGCTCTATCTCATAATAGCAAGAGAAGCCTAAGTTCTGGCATGATTTTCTACACAAAAAAGGTGTCCATAATGTATGATCCAGCATATTTTTGAGGCGCAGACACTAGACCCTTTTTACCACCAAATATGCTCTTTTTGTTCCTCAAGACAAGCAGATGAAGTGCGTCGAAGAAGTATGAACGTCTGACATTTTAGGTTTGACTAACCGGATCTGGATAAAATGCCGTACTGCGGGACACTTTAGGAAATTTTTGACACATTTTTTTGCGATCTATTCTTAAAATAAAAAGCTTACTCGTTCATGCAGATAGAAAAATAGCGAAATGCGTTTTAAGTTCTCTACAACAAGTCTTTTGGCGGACAATATTTTTCATGCGTTTAAGTTATTTTTGTACATATGCGGCTTATAGTGGATTGTGCAATTGACAGCAAGGCAAAATAAGGGCCGGTTGAATGAAAGATAGTCATTCCAAGTTTAGTAGCATCAGAGCAAGCATTTTCCGAAAAAAAAAGTACTTTTGCTTGCTTGATCAAAAGGATTAGTAGACATGTTTACAGACGAAGGGAGAGCCAGATCAGTAGCAGTCCTAGATCAATTATAAATCCACTATCTTCGGATATGAATAGAGGACCTGATTGACAATGCGGCAATGTATGGTAATTTAGTGGCTTATTCAAATAATTGTGCTTATCAGGGGCTGATTGTGCTTTACTGTATAAACCTTTACGCGTCGTCACTTTAGCAGCCCAACGCGATACTATAGGAATAGACCTCGTTATAACCGTCTGACATTCAACGGTGCAGGACATTAACAATACGATTGATAGCTATCTGATACACCTGGGATGTTTGTAGCTCATAAGTAGTACGAAAGAATTCGATAGATCGCATGGGCTGCTTCTCAACAATTGTATGGAGGATGGTAGTTTTACGTGAGTCTTCTCAATGCCTTATGTCTCTCGGCGCGGGATATAAGCCCTGTTTTTAGAACTGGTTTTTCCGACGCAACGGCTGCCGTTGAGTCTATATTGGTCGCGATAGAATATAGGAGTACCAGCATGCGCGCGAGGGCTGTGCTCACCAATAGGACAGTACCTGCGTCGATAGACGCTTACAATGCAGCCAGCACTCTCTGTATTTTACGCTTATTATTACGTCGATCGACTCAGAAAGTTTCTACAAACTAAATTTTTTTTCTTCCTAACCTTTTCTCTTGTACAAAAAATTCGAGGCTCTTCTACAAGTTAAGATTGTCAAAGTCTGTTGGTAGCCACGGCCCTTTCACTACCGCACCATTAGTATCCAGAATGACTACGACAACTGTGACTAGTAAGGGCACTCAGCTTTCCTCGTCGATTGACTCCGCTGAAGAAGTCTTCATATGCGCTGCTCCTGATTGTGGCAAGGAGACTACATCTACCCTCAAGTGCCCCATCTGCCTGAAGCAGGACATCGTCTCCGTCTTTTGCGACCAAAAATGTTTTAAAAGCAGTTGGGCGATGCACAAGGCTATACACAACAAAGAGGGATGCGATACGTATGACCCATTTCCACAGTACCAGTATGCCGGCGATCTGCGTCCTTGCTATCCACTGACTCCTAGAAGGGAGGTGCCTGCTAACATTATGAAACCAGACTATGCTCAAGACGGCCAACCAGTCAGCGAGATGAAGAATGACCGCATGGGGAAAGTGCGTATTTTGAACGCCGATGAGATCAAGACCATGCGTATGGTGTGCGCCTTAGGGAGAGAAGTTCTCGATGCCGCTGCCGCCGCCATTAAACCCGGTGTCACGACTGATGAAATTGACGCTATCGTTCATGAGGAGACCATCAAGAGAAAAGCGTATCCTTCACCTTTAAACTACTATAACTTTCCAAAGTCAGTCTGCACATCGGTGAACGAGGTCATCTGCCATGGTATTCCTGATAAGAGGCCACTGCAGGACGGAGATATTGTCAACATTGACATTTCTCTTTATAAGAACGGATTTCACGCTGATTTGAACGAGACTTACTACGTGGGGGAATCCGCAAAACAGAACAAGGCCGTGGTCAACCTTGTCGAGACTGCGAGGGAATCCTTGGACCTTGCCATCAAGACGGTCAAGCCTGGTGTCCCCTTCCGTTCTTTTGGTAATGTGATTGAAGAGCATGCAAGAAAGTACGGCGTGTCGGTTGTGCGCACATACTGCGGCCATGGAGTCAACAGCTTGTTTCACTGCCAGCCTGACATCCCTCATTACGCAAAGAACAAGGCCATTGGAACGGCTAAAGCTGGTGTCTGTTTCACTATAGAGCCAATGCTTAATATGGGCACCTATAGAGACGTTTCGTGGCCAGATAACTGGACTTCTTCTACAGCAGATGGTAAGCCAAGCGCCCAGTTTGAGCATACGTTATTAGTGACTGAGGATGGCGTTGAGGTGCTTACTGCTAGGCGCAAGAAGTCGCCCGGTGGTGCGATCAAGAGATTGGAGTAAGGAAATTGGGGAAATTAACAGTATGGGGCGATTGGCATCAAATGGTTTTGGGATGAGTGGTTAGAACATATATGCTTTTGTGTATTTGTGTACCTAATTATACATACAGCGATTGTGTTATGGGACGGTAGGGGCTCTCATACTATAGATGTTGCCCATGCAGCTGAAAAGGGTTTGGTTTTGAGGGAAACTGTTCTAGAGTCCACACGCAATAAGTTAGACGCAAACTGCTCCCTAGTCACACAGCCTCGGGCAGAGTAAGATCGGCTATGTGTGGGCAAAAAGACACACGCCTATGCGCACCTTTTCAAAGCTGCCGACCAGTAGGGTAAAGCCTAAAGCAGCAGAGCGCTGGAGCGCACTTTTTGAAATTTAGTTGAGTCACACGACAACTTATTTCCGTTGTTTGAGTGCAATTGTTGCTTACCAAAATAGCTCCACCGCTCATGTCGTACGATATGCGTCCGCATTTAGGATCGACCTAGACTATCATGTCAGGACCCCTCCAGGTTTTATTTCATATCCCTACAACATTCATAGGTCTCGTCAAAATATACGTGCAAGGATGTTTTTCACGTCTCCGTACGCGTTTGTTTGTCTGCAATACATCAATAAATGGATTTACTAGTGTGTCAGCCTCGTGTGTCTTCAATCAGTGTCTTCTCATATCTCTCTTGTTACCACATGACGCCATTGGATCATTCCATAGATGAACTTCACCGTTGCATCTCGAGCCTCAATGAAGCTGTCGACACGCTGGAAGCTGCCACAGAAGACCACTCTGAATACAGCGTGATGTTTAATGCTGATAGGCTCTTCACTGTGGCTTCTAAGATGGACTACAACGAGCGAAAAAATGCCATCAATAGCGTGCTAGAGCCTGAGATCGAAAAGGTGCAGGCCGACCTTGAAAAGATAATAGCGAGATTTGCGAAATTGAAGACTTCGTACGAGAACCAGTCAAGGTTATCGGAGTTGAACGTAAAAGAAAGAATGAAGTTTCAGTTGAGCTCACAGCGAAGTTCCCACCGGAGTTCAAGTATGGCACCGGAAGAGGGGAAATTGCGTCTTTTGGAATTACAAAGAAAAAAGGCAGACTTGCAGAAAACTTTGGAGGAGTTGAAAAGGAAGGGTAAGGCAAGCTGAGCTTCATTGAAATGATTGCGTTGATGAGTTGGTTAGGATTAGTTCGATTTGGTACAGGGTTAACCATTCAGACTATTGATTCAAGAACATGGTCGTCCCGAATTTGACGGGGCAAAGTGACCAACTGTAAAATGGCTATATAATCATGGAGACGCCATTTAATTCAATCGTTTCAAACGTGGATTTGAACACAAACCGTTGAAATGGCTTTGGGCGCCGTACTACCTCGCAGTTCATGATATTTGGGATGCCATAACAGTGGGGTACCAGCTCTGTAGGTGGAGTTCAAGAGACTTCCTCAAAGTGTATGCGCTATTCACTATGAAGAGTAAGACTCGGTCCTAATAAAATAGAAAGGTTAATCTCCTCAAAGCCTCATTTTAGGAGCTTGTAACTTCCTGGACGAAGAGGTAGACGCCGACTATGGCTTTGAAAATGATTATTACAGCAGCATTTACGCTGCATTGCAATGATCTGATATTAATGGGAACTACATTGCATTTTTTAGATGATACGCGGGTATCTTATAGTGATTGCAAATCTTGTTGGCATGCATGTTTGTACGCATGTGTAATTACGAAATGAAAGCTTGAGTATGCTTAATGTTTATGGTCTTTGTCGATCAGCCCGCTGATCTAAAAGGCGCTGTAGTTGTTTGTTGTGTTCCTTTACGGCGTAACTAACTGTTTAACACCGTTTGAAGGTTATAGTTCAAGTTCGAGCACGTCCTCTCCAAACTGTCTAACTTAACACTAATGGCCAATAATACCGGGTCCGAGGTTACGACATCGCAGGTCTCACTAACAGTTACCACGCTAGCACTCCCTTTGTTGTCCATGTACGTCACAGATTGCTCCAGGTACTTTGATGCTGTCTTTAGCAACGTTGAAGCAGATGGGTTAGCATCCCCGCCGAAAAATGAGGAAAAGACAGCGGACAGACTAGAAGCAGGGTCATCGTTGTGCAGAGATTTCTCCGCCTTGTGGCTTTTCTCGCTATGCCTCTTGCGTTCACTAGCCAACAGTTTGCGGTACTCGTCCACAAGAATGTTGTTGATCGAGCGCGACCTATCTTTGCTAATAACATTGCGGACCACATCGGCAAAGCTTTTTCTCTGAGTCTCGTCCAGTATGGCGTTCCACGGCTTGACAATTACATGCTGCAGGCCCTTCAAGTCGATCGCCAACTCACTGTTGCTGATACAGAAGTCTAGACTCAAAGTCTCTGGCAATTCTGGCTCAAATGCTTGCGCATTCACGCGGTACAGAGGGAAGATATACTGAGCAGAAGGCACTTTGAGAGCATCTTTAGCCCTACGTATGCATCCCAACACCTTGTCAAAGTGCACGTGAACAGTGCTCAACAGAGTCTGCTTGTCACTGCTGCGTAAGCCATGTATGCGGTCAATCAACTGTACAGCATTCGCAATGGCATCGTGGCATTCAAGGACCTGTCTCAACAAGATTTCTTGTCCCGGTTTAAGCTGCAAGTGAAACTGCTTACCTCCATTCACAGATTTGACGTTCTTTACAGCAATGCTGAGTCTGACAATGCGATGATTGCGTCTAGTAATTGTACCCTTGAGGACCTCTGTCTTATGTGAAGATAATGGAAGCTTGAAGTCCTGCTGGTTTGAGTCATCAATCTGTGCTAGACAGGATGTTAGGGTCTCTTGAATGGTGGGCAATTGAGGCAATACAATGTCTTCTATAAGCCACACAAGTTCGCTTTTCAGGGAGTCTGCTTCTTTTGTGAGGACTTCCGATTGTGAAAGTGGATTGGGTTCGTAAATCTGTGTGGACATTGGGGAAAGTAAATTGGAGACTGAAAAGAAGATAGTACAAGTAAAAGCCCACCTAGAGCTGGACTTCAACAATAAAACAATGGTGTAAAGGTGTATTAATAAAATGTAAGATGTAGGATGAAATCGTCTGTAGCATAATGAGAGGGACGGCTTGAAAGCATCAAGGAAAAATGTGACGGTGGCAATCGTCTACAAGATGGAAATCCTTTAGACATCTCGAGTCAATGTCGCAAAGTTCTCTTTCGTCTGCTCTGCCAGCGAGTAGGACTATCTGTCAGACCCTCGGCTTTATAGCCAGGTGTCAGGTGTGCGCATCCAAACATCTGTACCTCTGTACCAGCGCGATATAAAAGACGGCAGCGAGGCCCTTGTTAAGAATTAACAAATAGTTCTTACAAGGGGGACGATCTCTGATCGTCCTCTACATTATATATGGTAGAGTATTTATGTTTATTGTACTAGTAAGCATTAAATCAGGACAAACTACTCCAATGCGTCTTTCACTATATAGGGGAGTCAATTTACATTACCTATGACAATAGGACAACAATGATAATAGCTAGAGCGAGTCAGGAGACTGGTGCACGGGAGTCCACCATTACCCTGGTAGCGAATTATTATCCCGACACTATCTTCAATATGGTGTACGGATGTTACAACGCTATCGCTTTACCTGCATCTTCTGCAAGACAAGAGAAACTACACAATCAGCCCTATTGTAGCTTCTTCTTCGAAGGACAAGTAAGAAGGTGTGGCTCTACAGTCTGGGGCGGCAGATTCGTGTATACTGTGTACATTTTCAAATGGAAAACCCACAGTTGGACAAATCGGCAGAACTTATTGCAGCACTAAGTTCTACACCTTTGATTTACCTGCTACCCAAGCAGGATGGTAAGTAATTGGAAGATGCAGTTGTCGCTGTCGCAATTGGCGTACTAGAACGGATGATACCAGCTATATGAACTAATGAACTGGTCAGTAGCCAGTGACTCAGCAGACGTCTCGCAGCTTATCAATAACCGCTCTCTATCCCGTACTAACACCTGTCAGTTGTCCCATTTGCGGCTCCATTCGCCGTGGAGCTCTCCGGAGATGCGGTTCCATTTGATGAGGATGATTACCTGAAGAAAACAGAGGGGTCGGACCCCAGCATAATAGATGACCTCGTGCGTGAAATGGAGTCAAAGCTGCCGACTGTGGAAAATATCAAGTTCAAGAAGCGTGCAGTCAAGGTGTCGGCTAACCCGTCAGATGCAGAAAGGCCCCTTTTTCCGTCGGACGATTCTATGAGAACTTTATTAGAAAGGAGGGTATTTGAAGTGGTAGCTCCTGTCTCTAAGCCACTTTTCGTGAAGCCACCGGTCAAAATCAAGAGGATCAAGCTTGGGACTGAGCCCGACTTCGCTGAGATCGGCGCATTTATAAACTCTTCATTTGGATCTTCGAGTCACTTCGTGGGCGACTCGTTATCCAAGAGAGACAGAGGTTTTGATTATGATTCCTCTGATATCAGGGACCCTCACGAAGTTAAAAGGATGAAGAAGGAATTTTTATTACCCTCGGAAGACCTCTCAACATCATTGGAGACAACAGCGAGGCTTGTGGAACAGTTCAATTCGCTGATCGAAGAACTAGGATTGGAGGACGAGAACAGAGATTATACAGACAAGGAATTGTGGCAGAAGGTGGATTTTAGCGGGGTCAAAGGAAAAAGCGTGACAGTTGGTAGTGAAAATTATGAGCGTAACCACAGCGACGATGACGGGGACAGCGATACAGATGAGCGACATACAAATGGCCACTCGTATGATGCACCAAATGGTCATATCAATTCCGAAAACGTATACGACTCAGAGGAGGATGAGGATGAGTTTTATTGCCCCTCTGTTCCTACTGCCTTCCGTATCTCATCACTTCTTTCGCTCCTCTACACAGCCAACAAAGTATCGGAGCTCAAAACTACACATCTCTCTTTTGTACAAGAGCAGATGTCGGACTACCTGGTAGCATACTCTCTGGTTAACTGGTCGTACCAGCTTGCCAATTGCACCAGTTTTTGTATCTCTTCAAGCCTACAGGGCACTAAATGTGCTGAAATTGTGTTATACACCTTTTGCAGCGGAGTAGCTGATAAGCAAATATACTCAGAGACATATTTGAAATCCGTGTTTGATTTTTTGTTTCTCTTAGGACGGGATGTCCTCTTCAAATTAGAAGCTGAAGATTTAGAGCTACAGCTCACGAAGGCAGATATGAAATTGCTGAGTGGGGTTGTGCTCAATTTATGTTCTATTTTAGACCTTCTGGCTTCATTGGTGTCTCAAATTCCGCTCAATGAGTCCATCCTCACGAGACTAGAGTACTTCTTGCTTGATTTTCTCTTTCAAGAGAACCACCTCAAAGAGATTACATTCCACGACAAAGTGCGTGAAAAGATAGTCTATTTGATTTGCTCTATATTTATGAGGTACGAGGACCAGCGCTCATTTCTGCTAAATGAGATTGTGTCTAACATTCGCAAAATACCTGCAAACAAACAAGAAGCACGTGATTACAGACTTATGGGTGGCTTAAGCATCTTGCCCATCTCTTTGCTCTTCATGAAAATGTTGCAAACCATAGCCATTGACAGGCTTGAGACCAATGAGTCGTTTTGGCATTTTCAAAACTCTTTGATCCGTATGTCGAAGAAGCAGCTGGCTGCAGCTTATGATGCGATTAGTCATTGTGATCAAGCTATAGAAGAGAACAATATTTTGGTGAGAACCACAGCCAATCACATTAGTTCATTGCTTTTGTCACAGGTAATCAACAACTCGGATATCTCGATCCGGAAAACAATTGAGGCGATTACAGAAGACCTACTAAACTGCTTGATGTTCAGCGAGTGGCCAGGATCTGAGAGCATGCTAGATGCTCTTCTCACAACATTTATATATGTCTCCAGCAGTGATGACTACACTAACGTGGTAGAAACATTTTCATTGGATATGGCAGGGTTGATAGGGTCCGGGATTATAGCACTAAAGCGGAAGAGGCAGGCGATACAAATGACACCATCCTTGAGCGTGAAAGAACTAGAGTCGATTGTGTGTGGGTACCAAAACGTGTTGCAAAATCTGCGAGAATCCGGTCGCACAGATGCTTATAACCTGCTATACGCAAAGCTTTTAGCGCTTTTAGTCAATCTTTCTGCAGAAATCAAAGACACACAAGAACACTCGCAAAATGAAATTGATTCCAAAAATTTGGTGGTCCTAAGCAACGAGGTTCTTCTGACTAAACTAAAGCTAATATCACAACTAAATGAGCCTCGTAAGCAGGAAAGGTCTGAGGATAAAAATGAAACGGCAGTGATATATAAAGACATTATCTTGTCGCAAGGTCTTTCAAAGAATTACGACGCCCTCATTGGCCTTATACTCAAAACTATGAACCATCCAAAGGTCAAGAGTCGAAACAGAGCTGTCAGGAGTTTGTCTTTGATTGCTAAAAGAGAACCAGCAATACTGACTCACCCATTGGTGAAAAGTACTATCCGCAAGCGACTTAATGAGGCCTTTTCTTCAGTGAGGGAAGCTATCACAGACCTATTGTCAAGCCACGTAGCCTCAAACCAAGATATGATCATAGAGTATTATGGAGCACTTGTAGAGCATGTGACCGATGAGAGTGTGTCTGTGAGAAGGAAGGCTATTACAGTCTCAGAAATGATTTACGATAACAGCAAAGATGAAAAGATAAAAGCGGAGGTTGCAGAAAAACTTTTGCGTGTTATAGACGATGAAGAGACTGTCTTAGTGAATATGGGAGTAAAGACTTTGTATAGACTGTGGTTGCAGCCTATCACCGTCCTCAACTTACCAACTTTTCAAAGAGACAACGCTGCTATCGCTACTGTTAACGTTCTAATAGGCGTCATCGGTAGAGCAGATGCCAACTGGTTTTGGCTCGAGCGGTTTATTAATGAGAAAGTGGTACATTTATGTGAGGCCAATGAAAAAGTGCACAATAATCTTCTGGATGCCCTTTCTTTTATTGTTTCACAGTTGTTGAATCTTGTAACGGTGAACCTGTATAAGGCAAACATGGCGAGCACCGTCGAGAAGGCGATGGCCATTCTGGCACTTATGGTAAAGTGCGATGGAACTTTAATTACTCAGGGAAATCTTGTATCGTTACAGCCGTATTTGACTGATGAAGATTCGCTGAATAATTCTCTTTGTCTTCACACGTTACAGGTTTTCAAATACTCGCTGCCGTCGATGTCCATGTTGAAGCCCAGCTTTGTGCTGCAATGTCAGCAGTCGATCCTTCATCGCCTAACGAAGTTCAATGCACGCGAACTGGACGAAGCGATCCCCTGTCTGTGGCTTCTATCGACTCAAAATGACGGTACTGATAAAATTGCGAAGGCCACTCGTTCAACCCTTTTTGCTCTTCGTCCATACTTAAAACAATTAAACCTGGGCCAGCTTGAAACTGAGACAAAGCTGCAACGGCTGCTTTACCTTGTAGGTAGCTTTGGCAGATATTGTAATCTAGAACATCACAAGCAGCTATTTTCAGAGTCACTCGGAAGCAAATCCGCATATTCAACTGAGTCTGTGAACTCAGTTATTGTAAAACATTTGCTTGCTTTTTGCAAGGGTAACGTCCCTAAGGGCATAAAAAAAGTAGCTATTTCTAACCTGTTGAACGTTTGCGTATCTCATCCGAAGATGTTTTTATCAGATCACATTCTAAAGGTATTGGATGAGGTTTTTGGAGACGATGACTTGGCCATGAAGCTCGTCGCTATTAATAAGTTGCATACATTTCTAGACACAGAAACAAGCAAGTCACTCAAAAGAAACGGGTTTAATTCAAAGTTCTCTAAAACGATACAGTTGGATGTCAAGGTCTTTCACGGTGACTCCTCTACCTATATTGCCGACAGTATCTGCTCTTCTTTAGTGCAGAAGTTTATTGGCCCAATCTTGACCTTATGCGTTGAGATTGACAGCAGTGATAGCTTGTACAGGGTAGTCGAATTTTTACAATTAGTGGTAGGCCAGGGATTCGTCAATCCGAAAGTGTGTATAGCATCAATTGTAGCACTGGAAGCATGTCCAAATAGGTTGATTCGATCAACTGCAATGGCCATGCACGAAGAACTGCATAGAAAACATGAGTCTTTAATTGAGGCTAATTACATTGATGGGCTAAAACTTGCTGTTCAGTATAGACTAAAGTTTGCAAGCGATCTATTCAACGAACGTTTCTTCATGCGCAGCTTTTTGTCTGTGATTGAAACCACGAAAAACTCGAAGCTTCGTTTCTTCAAGCTTTTGGCCAAGTCGTTTAAGTATCAGTCTCGTTCTGATTCAGATAAGACGGCAAGTGAATTTCAGAAATATGTAGCTTTTTCTGTTCTTTCCCTTGCAACTGTCCGTTTAAACACTATGGAAGAAGCATATGTTCTTGCTGGCAATATTGATAGGATAGTGGCAACAGATGGAGCGAGGCATGTGGCCAAAGTCCGTGAAGCTCTTGACTCTCACGGAAAATTACACAAGGTTTTGGAGCCTCAACTAATAAAGATGTGGAGCTATTTGAGCGTTTTGGCTCGCGCATACGTTATGTTAGCTCGATATCAAGATCATTTGGTTCACAGCTACGATCTTTCTGAGCCGTATATTGTGGCCGTAGCTAGAGGAGAAAGACTGGATATCTCAGCGAGAAATTCAGTGAAGGCTGGAGCAGAGCTTACTGTTTTGCAAACAGCAGATCTTGACCTGCCTTGTAACATGCTGACTAATGTGGAAGAGTGCCGGCGTATTTGTGAGATATTGTGTTCGGTCAGTTCGTTCGGTGGTGAAGATGAATATTGATGGTAATTCGATGTGATTTATTGATCAAAAGGTGGGCGGACGGGTCCATTTTTTTGTGTATGTAGTAGGATTTGATAAAGGTAGTTTATGAAGTTGTAATATTGTCAGATTAAATTATAACAGCACATAGTATACGACATTCCATTCTCTGCTAATGTTGTAAAGTCAGTGAGAAGCCACTGGCTCGTGATACGAATTATAGTTATAGCGCGGCTACATTATTACTAATGATAGTTATCCAAAAGCCAGAAGTTCATAGCTAGTACTCGTTACTGCACCGAACATCTCTTAATCGACCTTCTGGGAAATGAAACGCTGAATTATCTGCGGTTTCAATAATGCCAACTTTCCTTCCTTCGTCAACGAAGGGATCAGGTCCGATTGCACGGTGAACAGGTTCGCCACCTCTCTAAGCACTTCAAAGTCATCCGAAAGATGTTCTATGCCCCAACCTTCAACTAGCACTATGTAGTGGATGACATCTTGAGTCAATACTAAGCCGCCAGCAGAATTAATCCTGCGATCTTGCAAGCTTAAAAGCAATTGGTCAAGTAGCGCAGAACCAATTCTAGTTAAAAAATTGTCCAACAGATCACCACTAAGAGCACTAGAAGCCTGTGTGCGTATGTCTTGTAGAAAACTAGTGATTTTAGCACAAGTTTCAGTAGCGTCTTGAGTAATATCTGAGTTTTTGTTTTGAAAATAGTCGTTCCCCTGATGAGACAGCAGAGATTTAATCCTATTTTCAATTAATGTAATGGTGTCTCTTAGCATCACATCCATAGAGAACTCGCAGGTCGAAAGGTATCCATTCGTCAGAGCCGACAACCTATTCTCTGCTGTCTGTGAACTACTTACCAACGGATAAAACAGCTTTTGCACGCACATGGAAACCAGAAACAGAACACTAGACGCCTCAGGGAATATGCTAAAAAAGCTGAGCGAGATATTGTTGTTGCTGTGAATGTAGCTCGGCCGCTGGTTGACTACGCCTTTGTGATAACTTACTTCCAGTGCTGAAGAGACATACGAGCTGCCAACACCGAGTAGCACAATATCAAAGATCTCGAGCGCGTGTTCCACTGCCTTGTTTGGCATTAATTCAACCGCTCTAGTGAGAGACTCAATGGCGTATTGCAGCATTTTGTGCACCTTTTCCAAAGACAGAAGTTCTGCGGAGTCAGCCATCGCCTCCACTTCACTTCGACTTGCACTTCTGCTGCTGCTTCCGGTCACTTTGATGCGTTCTCTTAGTGAACTGGACCGCTCGACTTGAGACTTCATGAAGCTCGAGATGCCTGCAAAGCGCTTTCCTGAGTTCGACTTCTTAGTAGAGTCATAGCGGGCAAGTAAAAAGCGCGCTGCGGGGTTTTCCCTACGTCTGCGAAGGTCAAACCCAAGGCCGGAGTGACTATCAGGTTGAGGCTCAGAATTTTCATGACTATCGTTGATGTGATCTGCTCGCTCTTTCATCATGTCATCATCGCTCTCACTGTCAGCTTCCGTACCGGGTTTCAACTGCAATTGGAGCTGTATCTCCCTGACTCTGTTAGCCAACAGACCCTTTGACGCTAATTTTTCGTTTTGTCTCTCAAACGCAGCAATTTGTGCATATATCAACTCTGACAAGCTCTGCTTCTCCAGATTGAAATACTTCTCCTGAACCAAGTATTCGTCAAAAAGAGCCCCATAGTGATGTTCTATTGCCCATGTCAATTCTAATCCTTCCAGCTTGGTGAATTCCTGTAGCTCTTTAGCCATTTCCAACACAGAACTTGCTAACAGATGCAAACACCGCACGTTCGCTAAAACAGTCAACGAAGACGCGGTCTTCATAAGAAATTCGACACGTGGTTGTACCAGTTCGTACGCACATTTACTAAGGAAGTTATCCAGGACAGTTTGCGTATGTTCTGTGCCAAATATTTGCCGTACTACGCCCAATTCGTTCTTACTCACGTGCAACAGTGCATCCACCAATTCTTTAGTGGCACCATCTACGGCAAACTTGTTGTTTGATGCGTCGTACAGTTGCGCCCAATAACCATCAGAGGGCACATTGTGTACCCATTTCTCAAGAGCATGTCCAAAAAAAGGGTGCTGTTCTAGGTAAAACTGAACCACGTTCTCACCTTGGTTGAATGCAAACAGTACCTCTGATAAACTTGCCATACGCTCGTACCTTCGTTCACGGTATAGCACGTTAAACTGGCTCAAAAGTCCGTTTTCAAAGCTCTGCACATGTTCTTTAATCAGGTGCGTGGTCTTAAGTGAGTTCGGAAGATCTTCCGACTGAAGTTTATTGGCAAGCGTAGTAAGATCCGACAAGTACTTTGCAGC
This sequence comes from Wenyingozyma naganishii, assembly GCA_003706235.2. Classification (NCBI taxonomy): domain Eukaryota; kingdom Fungi; phylum Ascomycota; class Pichiomycetes; order Pichiales; family Pichiaceae; genus Wenyingozyma; species Wenyingozyma naganishii. Next base: position 292,459 of record PPKS02000010.1, on the reverse strand, counting down.
AGCCTTTTTCTTTTCCATATTATCGGCCGTTTCGAGCTGTATCAGCGCTTTCAGTGGTTGTCCATGTTTATAAAACTCGTGGTAGCTGCGTGTGAGAAACATCATATTAGCTGAGTTTTCCTTCGCCTTGTTCACTTTAATGAGGTTTTCTCTAAGTGGGGAGATCACACGTGAAACTTCAGTCACCCTTCCCTCCAAACTTGCAAATTTCGATCCCAATTGCTGAGCCTGAGTGTTCAATCCCAACACATTCTTACTGTGGTCCATTTCCTTACTCTCAGCGGACTTCTCGGCACGCTGTTTCCTTTGAAGACATTCTTCATTTAATTTGTTGAGCTCCTGTAGTGTTGCTTCAAACGTCCGAATAAAAGGTTTGGGATCAAGGTACTCCATGTCGTTTACTTGAGCTCCTTTGAGAGACAAATCTTTGCTTAGCTTCTCTACAAACTCGGGTACTGTGAAATCGCCAAGGAAATTGTCGACCGTGAGAAGCCTTTTGGTATCCTCGTCGAGCGAATACAGTACCACCATCTTTGAAGCAATGACAGTAGCGCAATTGACTCCTAATTGCCAAGCTATGCAGTATAGAGGTGTAATCTAAAGAACGATGCAAATCAAATCAGGCGCACAGTTTCGTTTACTTACAACAATTCGCGCCAGCTTGAGCCAATGTCAACATTGCGTCGGTCGACTTTCTCGGTTATCTGTATGCCTATATATATGTCTATGTTTATGTTTTCTACAGTTATGTCTAGAACATACCACTAGATGGATTTGTGATACCTTCCAATAATCCTGAACACCCAGTACACTAACACGGACTCGTTTATAACGATACTGGGCCAACTGCCCTCAACAGGGATGCACCAATCGCGCGCTAATAATGTGGGTAAAGGGCTGAGTATCTTACGAGGAGTCCAGCGACTTTGTTTCCCCGAGAAAGACATGGTCTCGTGTTGTATGTTTCTCTTCAGCACATTCATCCATGCTCTTTGGCACTTGAGCGCCATCTGTGGTAAACCCAGCACCAAACAAAGCGTCGAACTTGTTAATAATAACGCTAATGCATATATTTTGAGGGAATGGTACTCGTCTGGTAAATAACATAGCCTCGTCCTTATAGTGTCGTACTCGCTAATCAATTTGCCCGTCTCAATGTCTTCATAGGTATGGGGCACAAGGCGTTGTCTCTCGCTAGGATCTGTCGGATTCCAAAGGGAAATCAGTTGGATTGCCGGCTTTCTTATTCCGCCTGTCATCGCAGAGCTTTTAACAGTTATCTCATCAGAGAAGCTGCGCCCAGCCCCAGCAGGTGACTCAGCAATCTTGAGCGGATGTCTTACGTGGCAGTAATCATGATCGTCTCCAGAAAAGATTAGTTTTGGCTTGATATAGTTCAGTAAGTTTTGCGATAGCTCATACTCTAATACCGTTTGATACTGGTTGCCTTTCACAACAGGGAAACGCTTCTTTGACTCTCTCAACGGTCCACATTGCTGCTTGTCCGTAAATCTATACAGAGGAACGTGAGACAATAGTATCCGAGGATACTGTTTTGTGATATGCGACTCGGAAGCAAGATCCATCAAAAATTTCTTGGACTCGTCCATTATGAGATTGTCCTCGGTATTAGACAACGAGATAGAGTCTAACATTACAAAAGAATGGTTACCCAGTAGATGATAGGTGTTAGCTTGCCCGAAAAACGTACGAAATCGATTTAATACCTCGATCTTAACAGAGTTACCAAAACCTATATCGTGATTCCCTGGTATTTCAGTAAACATTCTGGTGTCTTCAGTTGGTGGAAATATGCTGTTAAACCGTTTATACTCATCGTACCACATGTCGTCGTCCCAATTGCGTCCACCGTCAAACAGATCACCTACAAAAAGAGTCGAATGAGGCTGCAGAATCTTTTCGTACAGTATGTGGTTACGATGCAGGTAGTTGTCGGAAATCATCTTGGTGAAGTAAAGCATGATTTTGCTCCTATTTGGGTACGAGTAATCATCTACTATCTGTGGATCGCCTACTATTATAGCGTGATGTGGATCGGCGTTCTTGTCCACAGACTCCCAGTCCTCCCATAGCTTCCATTGGCACTTGCGGATGGCTCTGGCCGGTACCACACGCTCATAGTAGTGAATAATCGGTAGCCACAGCAAGAGAAGTAACCCTATATGGAGAATTCGAATGCTTTTAGTGGCTTGTACCACGTAGGGCACAATATGTTTAATGTCTGCAAGTGATCTCTTACTCTGTTTAGGCCTCAGTGTGTAATCGGAATCTTGATTCGCATAGTTAACGGAGTTTTGGCCAGCCCGGGAAATGTAGGTCGGAAGTTCCGACTTTTGCTGATTTGTCACACGCAGAGTTGGTATGCTGGTCATTGAGAAAAATGAGCCAGTAATGTGGTCAAAATAAGGTGTTTTGTTTGGTTTTTGATGGGCAATGAACTGACAAGTGTACTGCACCAGTGATGAGTATACAATTGAGTGTAACGTAGGACGCGGTATTTTCACCTTTCAACCGCGGTGTCTTCTTTTTCTCCGCGGTAGGCCACTTAATATTAGGAGGATGGCAGTGCACCAGGCCACCCTTGATTAAGTTACGGTATACTCATTTCTGATCAATAAGGTCTTACTGTTGTCTATGGCATTTGACTCTAATAGACTCAATTAACGTACCTCATATGAGCATAGAGCGAAAGATGCGATCACTGCGAAGAGCAGCTGCCCCAAACTCTCCTACTGGTTCCCCGAATCTGCAGTCTCTGAACTGTAAGAATGGCCGAGAAAGCAGGGATGTAGCTGGCAGTTTCGGAACAAGTGACGCATCACTAGGCAGTCGGCACGTAGTGAAAAAGGACATGTATGATTTTGGTAGATATTTGAGGTCAAATCTGCCGGAGACGCTAGAGATATCTGTGGTTGATGACATTGACGGTGTTTCCAACGGTGGTCATGATAAAGGAAGTGAAAATAAAAGTGGTGACGAGGACTTGAACGGAAATGTTGATGCTGATGGCAGTGTCAACTCAAATGGTTTTGCCCACATCGAGACCGATAATGTCTCAGATGCCAAGTCTATCAATGATTGTATCACTACTTCTTACGACTTTCACCTACGAGAAAGCAGACAGACACGGTCAGCAAAGAAGTCACAGATTTTGAAGCTGGAGACAAATCTCATCACTGTAGACGACGGTGGTAATACCAAAAGCAGGAGCTTCAAAATAGGTGGTCCAGTGAGCGATTCGGCCAACTCAAACTCCCAGAATGGTCATCTCCATGATGAGTTATTCAACATCTATCATCGCAGAGGTGAGAAAGATGAGAAAAGGATGGGTAATATCGAAAAGATGAAGATTCAGGCAGAATACGAGCACTCCTATGAGCTTTTACGCTGTTTGGATGAGCCATATAAGCGTGGATCTTTTGCTAACTCGCTCAACCCGAGGAGTCTCAATATTGAACCTGTGAACTGCTATACAAGCGTTTCCGAAGTGCCTGCTAAAGTGTTGGAAACTCTCTTTCAAATCACCGAGTTTGTTGACTACAATGACGACCAAGAAATATTACTGAAACTAAAGCTCACAGTGAAAGAACTGAAGCAGTTTATAGCGAACTACGATATGATACGGGCCAAGGAGGCTCTCCTTAGAAAAGAGATTGTGGACTACCAGAGAACTCAGGAGGGGAGACCTATGCCAACTAAGAAAGGACACGTTTGTTACGAGATGGACTTTGTAGATACCGACGAAGACGAGGATGCTGTTACAGACATAAAAGCGCTAAAAGCTTTACGCAAAAGACGGTTGAAGCGAAGAGCTAAGAAGTATGGACCCGTACTAAAGGTCAATTTTGGACCGGATACTCAGCTTATTATTGACCCAATTGCTGCCCCCAAAAGACGCCGAAGGTCTTCTAAAGTAGGGACTATTTAGTTGGGCTGGATATATTTTGCGTCAATCATTAATATGTTTCACAACCATTACGGTAGGGGTATATGGCTAAGAGGCATTAGCGAGGCACATAACAAAACGCATCGCCTCAATCGAGTCAGAGGGTGTCATCCCAGCAATTACAATAGTGCACATCTATACGTTTTAAGCAATGGCATACATAATTCTATACCCAATTCAGCTTTTGCTACACCACGTAAAAGGAAGGTGTGAAGTTATATACTTTGAGTTTCATACTGCTCAGTTCCAGCCATAACGTTTGGAGAAATTGCACATCTAAAAACACCACAAGAAGTTGTAAAGGCCTTACAACTGCAGGCCAGAAAGTGCTGTCAAACTCTGTTTTCGTCTTGTACATAGCAATTACCAGTACAGGGTAAAGCGCCAAAGAAATTCGGTACCATACTCTCCTCCTAAGCATGCACATCTGGTAGCTAGCGTTAGCTCCAAACAAAAGTCTCGACCATTGCGTCCAATGGCCGTAGTTTCCCTTTCCGCTCTTACCTTTGAGATTATCGCTCGTCTTGATGATCAAGTGCTGCTGAAGCGCGTTCATGACGCAGAATATAAGGAATGCGCGATGATGGAAAGTGTCAGACTCCTCTGGAGAAATATATGCCCAGCACAAGAACACAGACGTCTTCCGCAGACTGATGGCTATGTATGCTAAAAGTGCGCCAGAAATGGCAAGCGGTTTCCCCTTGTACAGGCGCAACAGTCGGAGTACTTTAAAGACACCCTTAGTAGCTCCGTCTAATATTTTCTCCACAAGGTTGGGTACTATACTGATGAATCTCTTCAACAGTCCACGGTCCTGTTCCTCGTTTTCCCCAATAAATGAAAGAAAATGCACCACTATGGCATAAGCCGCGTATTGAACTTCAAATAGGCACGTGTACAGTGCAAACACGATCTTCAGCAGCGGGCTTCTCCGTGGGAGAAGAGCTACCAACAAGCATATGACGTCCAGTGATACTCTCACGTACTTTGACAATGTATGAGGATTTATCTAACAGGTTAGTAAATAAATGTGCAAAAAAATTTAATTAAAAGAACTCACCTGAATTGAGTCGCCTTTCATAGTTAGGTGAAAGCACACGAGCTCTAAGCTAATGAAGCTAGAGAGCACTAATTACATCGACACATATTCTCGCGTCTTGAATGGGTGAAATATTTTGAAGTGCATGTTCGCGCTTTTTCTGTGGCCGCGCTTACTATCCTATACCCCTCTATATAACCGCCTCTTTTTAGTGCGCTCGTCCCTTTCTGACACCACGGACTCCACCTTAACAGAGGTAGTTTCTATCCCTATTCCCTCAAACTCTCTTTTCACTTTAATCGCCATTTTCTTTTCCGCCTTTTCTACCTCTTTTGCTTCGGAGTTTCCCTCAAATCTTGCTTCAACTTTAATCTGGGTCTTGACCTTGACCTCAGTATCGCTATTTCTATTGACACCATTGTCCAAATCCCTTAGATCAGCAGCAAAAAGGACAGAGTGTGCCCAGCCAGCGTACTCACCCCACAGTTCATAGAAAAATTGCTTGATATTCACATACAGGTCCTTCGAAAGAGTCGTAGACTTTTTTAATCCTTTAAATTTGTAGTCTCTTATAGCAAACTGGAAAACGTGTGTATCAACAGGAACAACGTCGCTCCTGTCCAGTGACATCAGACTAACACAATCCGCTACTTTTGGACCAACTCCCTGAAATCTGAGAAGATATTCGTGCACTTCTTGAGAGGTCTTTAATGGATCTCTCATAGTGTACAGTTTCGCAAACTCGACAGGGTCGGTGAGCATACTAGCAGTCTTCTGAATAAATTTTGCTCTGTATCCAAACCCCAGGGCTCTCAGCTCATACTCTATGTTATCATCAGCAAGCCTTTCTGGGGGTGGAAAGGCAAAATGGTCCACCCCTTGGAAGTTGCCTACCCTATCTCCGTAGTTAACGCATAAAGCTTCACACATCTTGGAGATTCGTTTGACATTGTTATTTGTGGAGCATACAAACGACACCAAATTCTCCCACGGGTCTTGCCTCAACATTCTGACTCCCTGAAAATTGCTGGACAGTATTTTAAAATGGGAGTCTTTGGCTGACCATTCTTCATACAGCTGACCCAAATGTATCTTCATATTGAAATAGTCATGGACTATGCTGTGGGTAGAGTCATCGAGCATTGTCGTGGGAGGAAGGCTGCTGTAGTGTAGACTTTGATCATCTTGCTTTAGCAATATAATTCTATTTTGAAGCGTACAAGACCATATCCCGTCTATATATTTCCATCTAAATGCCTGTCCGCACCTTAGCACCTTGGCGATGGAAAGTTCCTGGTCGTTAGTTAGTTGAGAATGAAATAATTCTGGGGCTATAAAACGCGAATACATACCGTCGGACTAATGCAAATGCTTTTCCAAATGAGATCTTGTGTCATGTTAGGTGATGAATGAAGCGATTCACCGATGGTGTTTTGACCTGCTACGTCCTAACCCTTCAGATATAGGTGAAAACGAAGACAGCTTATCTATCTAAGTCACGTGACCAGCGCGAAAAAAAACGAGCGCGGAGCGCGTCATATCATGATTGAGATTGGCATCTTTACACCACAACGTACACTTTTCACCCTTTCTCCACTTGCTCTCCTCGACCGGATAACAACCGCGACTTATCCGAAACTTCACACATTTGCTCTGCTGCTGCTGCCTCTCCACACTCGTCTCCGAGTTTCCATCCACCAATAAAAATCTCATTTTTACTAAGGCTGAATTTGGCTCTACAATTTACCCAGATAATTTAATTTAGTATTTGTTTAATCACACTTGTTTCTCTCAACTTAGTATTATTAGTATACGAAAGCTATAACCGAAAATGCTTCCCCTTGGTATCCGCCCTTTGACGAGATCTTCGCTCAAACTCAACAACGTTTCCATAAGGACTTTCATCAAAACGATCCCACAACCTCCAGGTCACATTGTAGGCACTGTCAACGATGCCTATGTGCCACCAAAGCCTCACAAGACGCACGGATCCTACCACTGGACCAGTGAAAGAATTGTTGCTATTGCTATGACTCCTTTGATTTTGACTCCTCTAGTCACTGGTGCTACCTACGGCTTGGTTGACTCTCTTATGGGTACCCTATTGCTCTACCACTGCTATGCTGGATTCCAGAGTTGTATCATCGACTATATTCCTCTCAGAGTGTACGGCATATGGCACAAGGTCGCTATGGGACTGTTAACCTTTGGTACTTTTGTTGCTGGTTACGGCCTTTATGAGATTGAGAGAAAGGAAGACGAAGGGCTTGTGGGCATTGCTAAGAGACTGTGGAGAGCCTAAGCCCTGGTACAGAAGGGAAGTTAGGAAGATGAAGGAATTGATGGGCTGATGGTATTGCCTTGACTTCGTTAATTATTGGTCTGTTGAGATATTGCTGTGCTGGCTGTGAAGATGGCTGTAGCAGATTCATGGTTATGTCATACACTAAGCTATGGCAGTATATATCGGTCTCTCTAGACGATTTTCAGCATACTTCCGGCTACAACGTTTCAGAGGATTGCCGCTACCTGGCAGGTAGTCGTCGATTGAATTAGCGCAGTCAAGGCGATTGCCGTCATTATCCTACATACTATATAGCAAACATATTCATGAATTCGTATATTTATTATTGACTTTGATCTCTAGCAGTTGATTGTGCAATTTTTGCAAGTCCAAAGGCTCTACAAATTGCGTATCTATAGGCGGCGTTGATGGACTCACCGACACTACCTCTATGTACTGTTCTTTGTAATGTATTTTGCATCTCAAACGCTCGTCTGTATGATACTTCACTATCAATTGCAACAACTCGAGTTCAGTAATTTCAATCAGGCTAACAAGCTCGCTAATTGGAACTCTCTGGCTTGTCATACATCGTCTCAAAAGAGTATTATACTTTATTCTATCTAGCTGCTCATGGGTTGGTGACAAATTTAGCTGCGGCCTCAATCGCTTGAGATCTTCCAATGTTCCGTATCTCTCCAATTCTGTTATCGCCTGGTTCATCGTACACTGAATTTACTGCACAAAGGTGAAGCAACCACCCAATACAACAAAAGGACCTGGTCTAAACTACAGCTTAAATATCATAGATGTATGTATAGAGTGCTATGAGCCGCGCCGGGAATTTTCGCTCGCGCTGCAGTGGTTACACCTTATTTTAGCGCCAGCAATAGGCAGTATTAGCATAGGAAGCTTTCAGTGATGCTATCAGGTGGAACAATCTGTAATATAATGGTTGCTAGCGTTCTGTAAATCCAGCGATGCGATCACTATCAATTTGATACAACAATTTCCCGTCAAGGACCCAGATTCTGTCCCCCTCTCTACGGTGTATTTTTTGTCTCCTATCAAAGCATTTTAATGTCGCCGATGCCCGCCACGACACAGTGTATGCGTCTTTCAAATATCGTTTCATACCTTGCTATAAATCGTTTGGCTGCACAACTGGAGTACTGTGAATCTACTGAAGCCCGAATAACCTTACATTTCTGTCAGATAAAACGTACAACGGTGTTAATCGTAGTACATCAGCATTCACGTCTTCTAGTGTAGCTAAATATATACAAACCAATCTACAAGCACGTCAGCAATGACAACAAACTACTGTACACTACTGATCCAAACTCTCCGGAACCGTCTGCTCTCCGTTATTGGTCAATCCTAATTCGTCATTCTCGTTATGGTCTCTGTTTTCGTCATCCTCCTCGTCAATCATCTCGATGTCCTTGAAAATGGACGCCTTCGGCATGCGTCTCATCTCCAGAGTGCTAGGAAACAGTGGCCCAATTTTCTCAATCCACTTGACCCTCTTGTCAAGCAATGCTCTAAAGCCAGAATTGGCGGCCACTTGTTGAGCTGAAAGCTCGTCCTTGGCACTATTAGCATTCGCGGTCGAATTGCTCGAGCCGCTGGAAGTCACCTTCTTCTTGGCCTTCTTGGGAGCCACACCGATTCTCCGGCGATAAGATTGTTCAACTTGCTTGTCCAGATCTTCCAAAATGGACATGTACTCCTGCCAAGCAATTTGCTCCTCGACTATTGGCACTAATGTCTTCTTGCGCTTCTGGTTTTTTGAAGTTATAACCTTCAGCTCTTTCTGCAACTGCCTCAGTTCACCACAGATCTCATCGTCTTCCCTGCCAGAAACCCAGTCCTCTTCAAAAGGCCTGTCCAGTACATCGATTTGGCCCTTCTTGCCCGGAATCTCGCTTAGAGTTTGCTCCACATTCATGTAGACCCCAATATACCTCAGTTCACGCTTCAGTCTGTCGTCTAAAGTCTGGTAATCAGTCTTTATGATGCTGGATTTCCACCCCTGTTGATCTGCCAGCGCACTAGAACTGCTCATCTGGTTGATCTGGCTGATAAAGTTGCTCTCTTCTTTCTCCTTGGAGTCCTTCGTATCTTTGCCTGCGTTTGTTTCGTCCTCATCCTCAGATCCAGCCAGGCTGTCAACGTACTTGTCATTGTCCTCGCCTGTTTCGTCCTTTAGTATCGCTGAGAGCAAACGAGACGCCAAGGGACCACAAGACACAGCCTCTGTCTCTAAAAAATCCGCATTTATATCATCAGAACTACCTCTGGCCTGCGTCTTATACTGTGCATAGTTTTCGAGCTCCTTAAGCGAGTCAAACTCAGTGTCCTCCGGTGGTACTATTCCTGCATTTATATCCTCTTCGTGCCACACATCCGCATAGTATGGCCCTAAATTAGGGATTAAAAAGGGAGTCACCCTGTCGTCGTAGTTCTTGGGAAGGTTGGAGCTCATATTGATTTTTGTCTTCAACAATCTCAGGTCCTCCTCTTCAAAAGGCCGGAAAAAGGGCTCAACATAACTTTGAAACGAGTTGAACGCTACTTGATTTGTAGGCTTGCTGTGGCTGAAATCCTTGTCCGGTATTTTGCCGGGAAATAAATCTTTCAAATCTCTTTCAGGAAATAGTGCAACAGCGAACTTCTTCTTTAGATATTTCAACCTTTCCTCATCTCCTACATCTTCAGGCTTGGTGATATACTCAGGTGAAGGGTCTTCTTCGTACAGATCTAGAGCCTTCACAGCAGGCTCTAGCATTTTTTTGATGTCAAAGTTGGGTGCTGGCTTATTCTTGTAGGCAGAAGGAATTATGTCATCTTCGTTATCACTGTCCTTCCCTGCTTTAGAATGGCTATCTACGTCCTCGCTCAATTTATCTTCGTCTTCGTCCTCGTCTTCATCCTCCTCGTCACCAGACTGAGTCACTATCTCCTTTCTTTTCCCATTGGCCACAGTTATAATCTTGCGTCTTCTCTTTTTTGGCGGCTTCAATGCATCAAGGTCGTCCTCATCATCAGAGTCCCGAACCCTGTCTACTTTGTTATAGCTCTTGCCACTCGTCTTTCCGCCTGTTCTACCACTAGCTTTACCCGCACCCTTACTCGTGGGCCTTCTCTCCTTATCCTGTTCCGCGTTAGAGTCTCCTTCCCCTTCGCTTCCTGATTCCTTCTCCTCATCCCAGTCGCGAGACTTATCAGATTTTACTGACCTGTCCGACTCACTCGAAGCATCTTCCTCGTCGTCTGAGTCGTTCCTCCGGAGTTTCACCTTCACTTTGATCTTTGGTTTCGCTAAACTTTCTTCAGACTCGGTTTTTTTCTCCTTCTCTTCCTTCAATTCTTTAACTGCAGATGAGACTGGAGCAGTAGAAGATGCCCGGCCCCTTCTACTAGACCCCTTGGTCGAAACTAGGTTCTTCAACTGAGCATCTAATAATGAGATAGTCGAACTATCCACAGCTATTCCCTCTTCTATCTCCGCTATCAGCTTCTCTATACTCTTCTTCAAGCTTACAAGCTTCCTCTCGGACGGACTTGTCAGCAAATTTTCTCCTTGCAGAAGCCCCAAAGAAGCATCATAGCTCAAATCTACATCTGCAAGTACTTGAAGCAGAGTGTTCGACGGAGTCCCGCTCATGTTGTCTGTGTCATTGGCAGTTGATGCTTCTTGTTTTGGGTGTTTACTGTGTTTACTGTGCTTGTTCGAATCTTGTTTCTGTGATTTTTGTGTCTTTGACTGCTGCTGCTGTCGCCTTTTTGGCGGTATCTTACCTGAGCTTCCTCTTGCTCTGCTTCTGGGCGGCATGACGTGTGGTGATAAGATGAACTAACTAATGTACAGCGGGGGCAAAAGCGTAGGCAGCAAAATATGATTGTTTGAAAGTACACAGAGCTTCTTATTGGCAGACTTCGCAGCTGGTAGTAGATAATCTTACTGACCCAGTCAAATCAACTCAGAATTGTCGTGAATTCCGAAAATGTCGCGATTTACCTCCTGAAAAATAACGTTCGTAGTATCTGCTACAGTAAAGTAGTTCAACTTATATGGCCTGTCTTTACAGTGGAAAACGACGCCAATCAATCCGCTCTTTGGGCTATTGTAAAGTACTTTCCAATATCTCACTAAAGCGCACCTTTTTCCGATTAATCGCCTCTCTTTTACAGATGGATTGCACCCCCCTTTAGGACCCAACCACGGTCTGAGTGCAAGCACGCACACTACTCTGTGTGTCCTCGGCGGAAAAAGGTCGTGCACAAGAAATAACAAGCGAAAAAGTGATGCGAAGAATAAGAAAATTGAAAACCAAAAAGCGAGACAGCATAAAGCCGCTCGTATGCATCACGTGACTTTCAAAGCTTACGCTACTTTATGTACATACTCACCTATTCATCAACCCATCTAACGCAATCTTTCCTGATTTTTCTCTCTGAACCACCACTACTGCTTATCCATAATATCAAACAAACTGATCTTCTTTTCCTTTACAAACAACTTGAGAGGATCAACCCGTCTGTCCGCCTGACCAATAGGTTTGGCCCACTCTTTGGGAAACTTGTAGGTGCGCTTCTTCTTGTGCTGAGGCTTGCTCAGCTTGACCGTAATGTGTCTCTTGTCCAATGGCACGTCTGCAAACTCCTCGGGATTTGACTTGGCCTCTTTGATTAGGTCGTCGATTGTATCTGAGAGCCACGAGGCATTCTGTGTGGGTTCCAAAAACCGGTCCGTAGATATCCTCACCAAGTCCGTTCTGTAGTCATACCTTACACCCGATACCAGCTTCAGCTTGTGCTGTTCAGCTTCAGACAGCCCTAGATGGCACACTTTGAAAATGGCGACCACCTTACGCTCGGCTGGGTTCTCCTCACCAGGGTAGGAAGTGTATCTGTACAAAATGGGCTTCTCGCTTTTGCTCACGGGGAAGTACTCTTGTCTAAACTTTGCCAAAAAGGGCATCTCGTACGCTGCTATCCTGTTGAAGTTGAGCTGGTCTCTAAAATCGCTGACTATCTGTTGGGCCTCGTTGGAATATTCATCAAACTGGACGGGTTCGTCTTCTAAAAACTCCAAATCACTTAACTGGTCTTCATCCAAAGGCTCCTCATTGAGCAAGTCAATCATGTGGTGGTTGTCGTACGAGTGTTTGATGGCATCCAGCTCAGGCAGAGCAGTGGCCGTTTCTAGCAATGCCTCGTATTCCTCTTGTGATTTCGCGTGCTTGCTACCATATAGAATTCTACGCTCCTGGTAAAGCTTCACTATCACCTCTTTGGGCAAACCTGTCCATAATTCAGGGTGGTGAACCAAGTCTTTGTCCAACTTAGCTGTCTCTTGCTTCAGCTTATTTAGGCCGTCGTCGATCTCGGCTAGCTTATCCTCGGACTTGCCATTCTTTTGAAATGAAACAGTAGCTCCACTAAACGGGCGCGTCGATGATAATAATACGCGACTCCTAGGCGCTACTCTGATAGCGTATTTCAACATACTAGGCTACTACGCTAGTTGAATTAGTACTAATAAGAGCGGTGGAGTCTCAAATTTTTCAGCTCATTTTTTGGCTAAGCGTGACAAAAGGTGAAAATGGTGCAAGGATTCTTTACTGTGTTTGGGGAGTTGTCGGGAAGGGGGTAGAAGTGGAGGGGAAGGATAAAGCAGTTATGGGTAATGAGATAGAGAAGTACAACGGTGATGTAATAGGTGCAGTATAGTAAGCCAACTTAATATATCTTTGTCATCTTATATAGCTACTATGACAAGATATTATTAGCGCTACGTAATATTCAAGATCTAATGTTCTTATTCCACTCAGCGAGCTCTCCATTATTGGTAACTGGTCTATGCTACTCTCTCCAAGATGTCAGCATCGGTTTATGACCTTGATGACTTCATATTATTTGTATTCGACTGTTCCATGCCTTTGTAAAGTTCTACCCAATGGCTAGCGATTCTTGCATATGTGCTGAGAGCAATGGATGCATAGTTTTTGTAAAAACTATGGGAGTAGAGTTGAGCAAATTTTGATATCTCTAACTGACACAGCTTCAACTGGGACAGTTATTTCGTATCACTACTTATATTCTCGACCACTTATCTCAAACTTTGTGCTGTCCATATCATTAGTTGTATATACTTAATTGCGTTCATGCCAAAAACGTATGCTGACTACCCTTCGTAACCTATAATATTCTTACCATTGGTCAATAGGACTAAGGACGAACCTGAAAGTTTTTTAGGTGTGTTTCCTTTGCGAACCCCTAGAATATACGTCACGGTAAATGTTAGGACGAATTACGATTACCTTGTTTACTTGCTACATCCACCACACACTAACTGCCATATCAGACTCAAACTAAGTTTAATAATTAACACATTACATCAACCAACGCACGACACTTACTTAGCAAATGCATATTCTCCAAAAACGTACCGTGCCGAAAAAGGATCACTCCCCCAAGATCAAATTCCAGAGCACTGTGTGGCCCGTCTATGGCCCATGGATCCAAATAAAGCAAAGGCGTAAATTGCGTTGACTTCTCAAGCGAATCCTGTAAAATTAAAAAACAATGTTCTCCTTTCACTGGCCAGTACGCCTCCTCACAGCAATCCCTTTAACTTATCACGTAATCAGTTGTACTGTAATTTGTTGCTTTCTAAACTCTCAAAAATCTCCATATTTTCTGTGCCATGCGTGGCTACATTTGGCCTTTTTGACCAAAGGGGCAACGTCAGTGGTGGTCGGGTGTCGTGTTACTCCAGCGGTTCTCATTCCTTTCACAGTTATTTACAACACAAGTTGAAAGCAATAACGTTATTTAAATCATTTGACACGAAACATTACTACTCTCTTCTCTTTAGAGCGTCACATTTGTATTGCAGCTCTCCCCCCCCACCTGCTCCCATTTGAAGTTACCCTAAACATTTTTCTAATTTTTTGGAATTTGGAGATTTGAGATTTTACCAACATTTTGGAAGTTTTTTTTCCTGCCAGGCTTTTTTTCTAAATTAATTAATAGTTCTGTTTGTTAAGCCCGGTTCACGTCTGATCATATGGCCGAAAACACAATGGACACTACAAATAACGTGGCGGAATATATTCTGGAGAACCGTTCCAGGATTGACGACGACAGTTTCATCTCCAAAATAGACACTAAGCAGGTGGTGAAGCTGTTTGTGGATAATTTACAAAAGTTGAGTATATTGGAAAACAAGTTTGAGAATCTGCAGCGTGACCTCCAAGTAAATAAAGGCAAGCCTGTGGCACACAGCAAGGAATCAGATGAGAGCGGAATTAGTCACCTATTCGAAACAAATGTCACAACTGTTGCATCTGAAGATGCGCAAACATCACCGAATGGTCACTCCCAACAAGGATCGTCGGGCGTGCCGAAAGAAACCCCAGATTCGGTTTTCGACAATTCCTCCCAGATGACTTCATCCTTGAATATAGATTCGCAGCTGCCATCGGAATTACCTTCGGATGCTGTCATGGAAGATATTGACCAATTGCTCCCTACCGATAGAGTCAGCTCCTCTGGCCTCGAGTTCAAGCCGCTCATTGGTACACCTGCCACCACTGACGACGAAGTGGTGTCTTTGGAAAAGCCCGATAAGAGGCGCAAGCTGGTGAAACCATTCCCGGAAATCACTTTGTCACAACTAGCGGCGAGATTCAACGTGTCGCGCGACCAGATCTCAAAGGTGTCGAAGCAAATGAACGAGAAAGAGGTCAAGGATGAACGCGAACGTGAGGCTAAGGGCCGTTCTAGAAGAATCACCGCGTCTGCTGGTGGCTCTAACGGCTATGATGATGACGACGACGCTGATAGCTTGGACTTGGAAGTGAATGGCAAGACAGGACGTGTTTCTGAATTGAGAAATGGTAGAGGGAGTACTAAGAGATCACCTCGAAACCTAAAGAAGGCCCAGGCGAAGATTAGAAGCATAACGCGCGACTTGACCGCTAGTGACAGCTCTGAAGACGAAGTGAAGGAAGGGGACGATGGAAAACAGAGAGGCCGTAAGCGGGTTAGGAAGGAAGGTGCGACTGTGAGCAGAAGAGGCCGTGGAAAGCGAGGTTCGTTAGCAAGGTCCCAGCTGACCAGAGAGGATGCTGAGATCATGGCTGGGCATCAGGACTGTGCGGTACACTCTGATCAAATGTCTTATGACTCCGAATCTTCTTCTTTGGATCCATATGGTGATGATCCGTCAAAGGGAACAAGATCTAAGTCCGGGCTTCAGCCTCTAAAGTCCCATAAGCGTTGGCTTAAGTATTCAATTCTGCCCGACGGCTCTTACAGATGCGATACGTGTGTTAACCACGTTGTCACATATGCTCACTACCCTTCGTTGTACCAGCACAAACGCTCGAATCACCCAGAGGAGTTTGTGCGCGCTAAAGACGGCACCATCAGGCCAGACGAGAAAGAAAGTCTAGGAATGGCGAAGCCGGTTAAAGAAACAAAGTCGCAGAGTCCCATCAACTCAAAAATGTCCACAATGTACGTGAAAAACGAGGACGGCACGTTTCAGTGCAAGTTCTGTGGGCCTGATTCACCAAAATATGGTTCTTACCACGGTGTGTACTTCCATCTCAGATCCTCGCACACGGATCCAATCACGGGTGAGTTTGTTCAACGAAAACAGAGTACTAGGGGTCGTTATGCGGTGAAGAACAAGGCGCTTATAGCCGAGAGGCGTGAGCTAGATGCTAGGCTGTTGATAGCGAAGTTAGACAAGGACCGCAGCGGTGAAGCCAGTCCCTCATTGGAGCAAGAGCCCTTGAGGATCCGTGAATTTGACGTGAACGAGTATAAAAGGGAAGCAAAGGTGAAGAAGGAGAAGTTGGATAGCGACAATAAAGTTATTCCGATCAACACAAAGCCAATTATGTCTACAAATCCTCAGCCAATCGATTCATTAGCTCAGCAGAGCTCGTTTACACAGGAAAACTCCTTTGATGGCTTTCTCCAATCAGCCTCTGAATCAACAGGTCGCACAGCCATCAGCTCACTTCTTAACCTATCTGACCAAACAGAAAGGCGAGACCTCTACAGACGAGCTTTCATTAGCGAAACGATACCGCAGTTACTCAACTTGACTAAACAATTGACGGGCCTGGGCGACCAAACGGAGATATCTCGCGTATTGAAACAACGTCTTAAAGATGCCGAGACTGGAGTATCTGTTTTGCAGAATGGGAACGGAAGCGGTCAATCGAATCAAGACGGTGGCTATGATCAAAATGGTAATGAAAACAACAATAGTCATCGCGCACAACAACAACTTGAAAGGGAGAAGTTTATTGTCGCCCACCTTGCTTCGGTGAATCAAAACTTACAGCAAAAGCTGGGCTACCCAAACAGCGAACAGCTTTTACGTGATCAACTCGACACGCAAGTTATTTCGCAGCTTGCTTCATACGAAGATATAGTTAGTCAATCTGAGCTTCATTCAAGTCCTACCGCTGAAGATTTTGCCAGGCGATTAGCTTCCGCTCTACAGAGGACAATGGAAGGTATTACTGAAGTTGCGGCTCTAGCTGCTGCCGATGTAGCTGCTGATATTGCCGCAGATGCCGCAAATGATGCTGAAAAAGCATTCTTAGTTTCTCCCGTTCCGCCTACTCAATCTACTCGACCTGCTTCGTCTATCAAGTTGCCAGAACTTGCCTCTGGCACTAATAGTGCCAAGGAAAAGCAGCACGACACTATGATGCATCTTTCGTCGGCTAGCTCCTCCAATGACGACGAGAGTGCTGCAAACGAAAGAGCAGTACCTGCACCGGAAGTTCCAGCGCCTCTGGCTGAGCCGGTGAAGCCTTCTCAACCAATGTCATCTCCTGAACCATCTCATACATTCGAATCATCTCAGCCGTCAATGCAATCAATGACACTGCCAACTACAGCTCCATCTCCATCGCCCGCCCTAGGCACAATGCCTATTGTGCTTGAGACACCGGAAGCTCAAACGCCGGTGCCTTTATCTGCAACAATGCCTATACCCATGACTGAAATGTCAACATCAACAGCGACGGCTTCCGGTACTCATTCTGCTCCTGTTACCACTGAGTCAGGCGTACATGTAACTACAAATGGTTCAAAGGACTCAGTAACGCCAGGAGACCAGGGCACGCAGGCTCAGAGGCTACCACAATCTTCTCAGCTGCAGGAAGTGGTACCAAAGACCGAGCAGATGATTTAAAGTTGCTTTGACATAGCCGGTATGATGTTGCAGTCGCTACTCCGGCGCTTCAATGAACGTTTTTTCAATGTTTTACTCTATTATTGATGTTTCAATCAACAATGCGATTTTCGATAGGAGTCCGCTATCTCTTCATTCTCTACCGTTTTTTAACTGTATATTAACCTCAGTACGCTATCATCTGCCGTTGTTCATCACCACTCTATGATCAGAATCAATCGTAAGTGCTTCGTGTTACTTCAAAGAGTTTTGAGTTAGTTGAGGCCGTAGCTTTAGGTACGTGATAGATGGCTCCGTTCTACTTTATTGAACGACACGCTGAAAGACAAAGGGTAAAACAATAACACAATAAAATAATACTCTACATCAGAATAATACAATACAATATAGAAAAAGAGAACAGACAAGGAGCAGGCAAAAAGTAGGCTCGGCGAAAGCGAACGCTGAGCTCAGATCTTCTTTTCCTTTTTCTCCTTTTTCTTGGGAGATTCAAGCGAAGTGCTAGGCCTCTTCTTGGACTTGGGCAGATCCTCTGGGTACAAAGGCAGGTTGTAGGAGGCAGGGGGTGTATATGGAACGCCTGTCTCCTTAGCCAAAAGGTACTTTTTGTTCTCCTCTTCATAAGCAAGCTTCAGGGCATCGTAAACCTCTTTCCATTTACCCTTTTCCTCTTCATCTAGTTCTTGCCACTTCTTCGAAATTTGTGTGGAGAGCTCTGGCTGACTGTAAGGGGGCTCACCGGAAGCGAGTCTGTCCTTGATAATACTCTCACGGTAGTAGTTGTTGAAAAGGAAGTAAGATGTCAAAGGCTTCTTGGGGGCATTGGGGTCTCTCTCTCTCTTGGGCTTCTTCTCTTTCTTCTCCGACAGCTCGGCAGCAATAAGAGGTGAAGCTGCAGTAGCTACCTTGATGGCCTCCTCAACGTTGACGTCTGATAGAAGGTTTCCAACTTGGCTCTTGCTGGCTTTTACCTTAGGAGACAGAGTCTTGGACAAAGAGCTCAGCTTTGAAAGGTCGGCCTTGACCAGATTGGTGTCGATATTCTCCTTCTCTAAGACATTGACAAAGTTGAGAATCGCAGAGTTGACCTCTGTGGCAGCTCTGGACAACTCAAACAGCGAGGAGACTAACTGCTGCGTGGGAGACTGTGATGTTAGTAATGTGAGAATCATAAAAGTTGTAGTGTATTGGTGATATTGACAAATAGACATAAGATGATGCCGTAAAAGAATAACAGTGAAGCTGACCCATTTGAGTATACACAAATAAAAATTGACTAGCTGTCCTTGTCACTAGAATAAGCTGAGCGTATCACATGTTTACCCACTAATCGCGTAAACAAATAAACTAGTGGAGCAGACACCGTGGATAGTCAATCTTGAACGTGTCGCTCAATTGCACTTATGTTAGATCAACAAACACATCTGACAGGTCCATTTCGCCGTGGTACTACTCTCAACTTCGAGTAAAAACACGAAAGATCAAAGCAAAACATCAAAAGCGCACACAATAACACACAAATCGCACAGCCGTAAAGCCGAGCTGAGCTCTCAGCAAAGGAATAAACACAATCAGCCGAAATCACGGGATTGCAATGCCACTCATACATACCGTGTTGGTGGTGTTCTTGATGGAAGACATTGTTCAGTTAATCTTCGTCTTGTGGTCCTATGATCCTGTTACTTAGTGATACCTCTGTCCACTGTGTGAAAAACAAGGCGACTTAGCTCTGCACGCCAGAAAGAGAGCAGTAGGCCTTAGCGGGAAAACAGGGGGGAGCAAGCAGAGGGGGGAGGGAAAGACGCCGTGGCTTTTCGCGAATGCGAGTTGGAGTGATTTTTTTTCAACGAATCGCGTGTGCGGGAGGGAAAACGCGAGCTAGCGCGAACAAGTGCAATGGCTACTAGAAAACGTGACCGCGGAAAAGTGCGCGGTGGAGAAGAAAGTCGTAACATTGCAACACTGTGATGCAGCGAATCCGCGACGGTTTGCGGGGGCTGCTTTTGCTGCTGTGGCATTTATTGGGTATCTCGAGCGGTGATTCTACCGGAACGAGTTTTGTCACGTTAATATGAACAAGCGTCGTAAACCCTCCTTGTCAAACGTAATAAATGCACTTTGTACAGCTGTAGATATTGTCAGCAAGGAATTCTTATAGTGTCGTCCATAGTAAAACGCCAACGGCGGACCACGCTGTTTTTAAACCGTGTTCGTAATAATTGTATAAATGACAATAAGTCCCAAGCAGGAATATACATCGTTAGAAAATGGCCCAGTGAACAGTACGGCAGATCAATTGAGAAAATGTTGTCTGACAGAATCACATGGACTTGCTAAGCCCTTACTTGGCCTCTCTTGATCATGAGAAGGCGGTGTAATTTTGCAAGCCGCTCCAGCATAGTCCGTGTCACAGATATCTGATATAATTAACTACAATTAAATGAACTGAACGTATTCTATATTAACTTCGACGCTAAGAGTTGCGTCATCTTTTACGACACCTAAGTTTAAGTCAACAGGCTCTTTAAAGTGGACTCGAAATTGCTAACAAACGCAGCATGTTCGCGGTGGAGGTCTCCTGTGCCACTGACAATGATCTTGAGTCCCGACATCGCTCCTATGATGGATATACATATATTTGACACAATCGGCCCCGCTAACTGGCAGAACCCGGCATCAACAATGTCGCACACTGCGCCCATGCCTGTCGCATTGCCTGACGTTTCTTCCAAATTATCACTCTCTGACTTAACCCTGCCGAAGGAGCCTAAATTCGACACGGCAAGCGTGTGGGTCTCCGCCCCCTGTTTGAGCTGCTGCTTCACTATGTCCTCCTGTTCTACATAGTCAAGCAGGCCTAAGGTTTTCTGGCAGCTAGGTACTTCCTTGTCAAGCTGCCCCTGGACATACTGCACCAAATTCCATGAAAAGACAGTGCACTTACCCGGTAGTTGCATTAACGCTGCTCCAAGATATAGCCCGAAGTCGTCAGTAAACTCAGGCGCTACCTTGTTCCTGTCAATCTGATGACGTACATCTACAGGAATGCAGCATTTAGAGTTTTTTCCCTGAGTGAAGTGGATTGCAGCAACATGCGCTGCTGCCATAACTGTCGCTGTGAGTTTAACGCCGTGACTTCTGCACTCATTCAAGAGCTTCTGTAACTCATGGGGCGAAATGCTCACAATAGCAATAATAGACTTTTCCGGGTCAGTGTCCATATCCGGGTTTATATACGGGGCAAGTGACAACTTGCGCTGAAAGTAATTGAAGCTTACTGCTTTCCTTGCGTAAGAAAGGGTCTTTCCTACTGGCTTGGGAGCACTGTGGGTCCATATGGCAGACAAAAGTCGGCCCAAACCAGGCTTAAGGTCCAGCAGCTCTGCACATGAAGGGTAGACATGTTGTGGGTTTGATTTGTACTCGAACAGCGCCTCCGTAGTGTCAACTGGGCCAGTTGAATCAATTACCTCGTTCAGCGTGTCCCTGAACACCCTGTGAAAATTGAAGCCAGACCTTCCGTCAAACACTAGGTGACTACAATGGAAAAATAACGTGTTATCTTGCAACAGCAAGCCCCAAAGGGGCCTGTTTGGTTGATTGAATTGATAACCTAAAGCATTTAACTTTTTTAATGTTTCTTCTAGGTTGGCGTTTTCCTTTGCGCCATCACCCTCATTAACGTCCAACACAGCGCTCAGAAAATATTTCTCCGCAAACACCATCTTCAACTCTTCCCCACTATCATCCACCTGATAGTTCAATTGAGCATATCGAGTCACCATCTTCTTCAAAACACGGTAAATTAGTTCTTCTGTCAGTTCAACAGAGTACTGCGCATACACGAGAAAGTCTGACCCGGGGGACAGCCTCGCTCGGTGGTAGTACCATTTCTCAACACTGCAAAGACTGCGTGATGACATTTTGTGGCCTTTTACTTGAGATGATCCACATAGGGAAACAACAACACATCTGGAAAAAACGAAGCTAAATAGTTCCGGCTGGTACGGTGCTCGAAGATACTATGCATGAAGGCGCATAGAGACGCGACCGTACACAGCCCACATAAATAAAACGGGCTGAAAGTCGTGCATATTTCAGTTCGGGATGAATAGCTTGCACAGCCATTAAGCCAATGGTGATTTACTCCGTGATGGTTTTTTCTTTCCGTTTTGTTATCCACGACAAACGCGTAAGCTGTTGAATATTTTTTTATAAGCCCTCATGCTTTTCAAAAAGTTCTATATATCTGAGGCCGTCGCGACTGTATAGCACATGTGCTCAAAGCGCACCAGTCCTTCAACAGAATGCCATTAGTGACCTTGTACCCTTTGCTTGAGCAATACCGCTGGAATCGTGACGGAAGGGTATTACTATGTTATTCTCTCTATAGTATTTTGTCCTCGTAAGGAATAGCTCGTAGTATAACTAGATCGTTTATTCTTTTTTCTCAGTCGCCTTTACCTCCCTACTTTGAAAAGTAGCCGATTATAGCACACAGTCCTTCAAGTAAGACATTTCAATCGTATCCGCTTATACAAAGATAGGTAAGAGGGATATAACCGACGCGTTCTCAAGGCCTAAAACTGCTAGCTATGATTACGTAAGATATTTATGTTACGATGGCCCACGTGTGAAATCTTTACCCTGCAAAGTCTGTGCGCGTGACACTTGGTTACCTCCAAGTCATGTCAGAGCTTGCTGGGCAGTAATTGAGCCTATCAGCTGTCTCCCTTTCCAAAGTAGTTGTCGCAACTTTGTTGCGCGACTCTTTGTTGGCACGTAAGGGTTCTTCGTATACAGTTTATTATGGTTTCAAGAGATGAGAAATAAGGCTCATGCAGCAATATGGCAATAAGAATTACTCTAGCTTGCATGTTCACTCATTTTGACTAAGCTTACAGTTCAACACTGTTCAGCTGCTTCTCTAGCATAGTCGGACTTTGCGCTTCCGGCTGCTGTTTGAGTACAGAACAATCACGACATTTTAGATGTTGTGTTTTAAGAACATTGGTTCACTTCTGTACACTGCAGACAAGTCCCCGCTCAAGTGATGCCAAAAAGAGAGCGGTAACGCCCAATTTGCGTCTGATATTCATACCTTTGTGCTTTTACTTATACGACGATTAGCTTTGGCAACACGCACTTAGTTCCTACACCCACGGAAGTCACTTTGATGCAGTTACCCTCGTGCTTTAGGTACCCACCTATAGTACCTGAAGCTACCCAACAAGCCCTAATATTATTATTTTGTTCACGAATACTCAAAACGCGTATCAATCCTTAGCGTTTGGTCCACTTTAAGCTTATCAGTTTACGTCTCAAATGCGGTCTATTCTGGCATGCACGTTCTGAGCTTTTTCCCCAAATTTATTTTATTATCTGTAGCCCATGTGGGGTTATTGACCTTTTCTGACACATTATTTCGGTGGCATACTCCGTATAATCAATATGCAAGACAGTTGAAGCTTCCTATTAGGCACGTTTAAGCCATTTTCACGTCTTTGGGCTCGCGGCACGTTATGAGTACATCCCAGTGTATATATAGTTTATTTCCTATTTGATCGTTTTTTATCCTGTACATTTGTTTAATTTGGGATATTGTCGACTACGGAATACGGAAAATGGAAGCAAACAAAACCAGCCAAAACTTGGACAGCGAAGCTATCTTTGGCTTTTCGTTTGTCACCCTTTTAATTGTCTGCACTGCTATTTCGGTTGTGACCACATTTTGGATCAACCAGCACGCAAAAACCGCTTTGTCTTTTGTGTGGAATTGCTTCTTCAAACCTTTCAGTGGGAGCAAGTTGCAGCATAACCAATTAGATGCTTTGGAGTCTTTCTACAAGGCACAAGCCAAAATTTACGATGCTACGCGTGGGACTCTTTTGCAAGGTAGAGTGGAAGCCTTAGCATTATCGGCTGCTCATCTGCAGAAGCGTAAAGATTTGGTATGGGTTGATATCGGCGGAGGTACCGGCTGGAATATTGAGAAAATGGACAATCTGATGTCTCTTTCTAAGCACTTCAAGGCTGTATATTTAGTTGACTTGTCGCCTTCTCTTTTGGCTGTTGCCAAAGAACGATTCCACGCTAAAGGTTGGAAGAATGTCCACTGTATGCATGCAGACGCTTGCACATTCTCCATTCCTGAGGGGACTGCTGACTTAATTACCTTCTCGTACTCGCTGTCAATGATCCCTACTTTTCACTCAGCTGTTGACCATGCTGCGTCACTTTTGAGTCGTGACGGTGTTGTCTGTTGTGTTGACTTTGGTGTTCAGTCGTCTGTGTCTACGCTCGGTAGAATTAACACTCTCGGTGGTATTACCGATCGTCACAATTCTTGGTTTTTCAGAACTTTTTGGAGAGTTTGGTTTGAAGCAGACAGGGTGTTTCTAGATCCTGCCCGAAGAGACTACTTGGAGTATAGATTTGGTACTTTGAAGTCTCTTAATTTACACAACAGAAAACTAGGAAAAATCCCTTACTACGTATGGTTGGGCTGTGACAAGACTAGATCAAAAGCTATTGTTCATAGAATTAATGCATTTGCCACAGAATCACCTTATTTATCCCCACAAGATATGGACAACGACCAGGAATTAACTAAAAGTAAGGGTCACGAAGCTGCACTGGACAACGAAGCCAAAAACCTGCCTTACCCTTCCATATATTATCAGAGAAATGTTTACAGAGTCTTTTATGATGACGTGAGATCTGAATACAAGCAGTTCCGCAACCAATATATCTATGCTTTTACGTGGGAGGACCCTGCTGAAGATATAAGAATATTGAAAATAAATTCGGAAGACACTGTTTTGGCTGTTACATCTGCAGGGGATAACATATTGGCCTATTCCTCTTTACCATCTCCACCAAAAAGAATTCACGGAGTTGACCTCAATCCTGCTCAGAATCATTTGATGGAGTTGAAACTTGCTGCATTCAAGTCTTTAAAAAGAGAGGAAATTTGGCAGATGTTTGGTACAGGAAAAATTGACAATTTCAAGAAATTACTGGTTACCAAGCTATCACCTCACCTGTCATCTAACGCTTTCCAGTACTGGTACTCCAAGGGAGAGAAAACGTTTGACATCTACGGAAAGGGATTGTATGATACTGGCTTTTCAAAATGGGCCTTGAGGTTTGCCCGGTACGTCTTCAAAATTTGCAACGTTAGCTTTGAAATTGAAGAGCTTGTTCACTGTACTAGTATTGAAGAGCAAAAGAGAATTTGGCAAGAGTCTATCAGGCCAACTCTGTTCAACCCTATTGTTTCCAAGTTGTTGATTGGCAATCCTGTTTTCCTGTGGAAAGCACTGGGTGTTCCGGCAAACCAGGCAGCAATGATGGGGTCTTCAGTGATCAAGTATGTTGTGGACACGCTGGACCCTGTCATTAATGACTATTTGATCTCAAAGGATAATTATTTTTACTACTTGACCCTAATGGGAAAATACTCTCAAAACAACTGCCCTGACTACTTAACGGCAAAAACTTATACAAGGTTTACTTCTTGTGACTCTCCTTTGGACAATATCAGACTCCATACTGACTTCTTAAACGATGTTTTTGCTAGACTCAGAAAAGAATCGTTGACAGTAGCGATCATTATGGATCACATGGATTGGTTCGATTCAAATGGGAACGATGCAGATGACGAAATATTAGCTTTGAAAAGCGCGTTGGCTCCTGGGGGAAGAGTTTTATTAAGATCTGCGTCCGCAAATCCTTGGTATATCAAGAATTTTGAAAAGCAAGGTTTCAAATGCGATCCTGCTGCTGTAAGAGTATCGGGCAGGACTATTGACAGAATCAACATGTACGCCTCTACATGGGTATGCGTCAAAATTGGTTTTAGGACCCGCAACATGAGCAAGTTGAGCTTGTGAGAAGGAAGCTTCCAACTGCTGAAAATTGAAAGATACTCTCAAAGTTGGCTTCAAAGTAAGATACTAAAAGTTGTACGTTAACAATTTAAGAAATAGTTCCGCAGTGTAGCTATGTAGAATTATTTTGAAATGTAATACACTGGAATAGAGAGGATATGGTGATAACTGAATTCCCTACCTTCTCTATTGTCTTATATGATTGGGTTATCAGCTCTTTCCCTCTAATATTCTCTGACTTATCGAAAGTCGTCAGTAATATAAATCGCAACATTCGAAATGTTGCAAAATATTTTAATTATTTTTATTCGGTGATGAAAAGGCCTATGGTAACTGAGAGACTTCAGCGGTGCAATAAAGAGTAGGAGTTGGAAAGGCTCACACTGTGTTTGGTATTGACATACCTTATAATAATCCAATCTCTTATGTTAAAATGTATACATCGTATCAACATCGTCATATGGTTTACGAAATTAATTTCGCTAGTATCATTACATCATTTAATCTTTTTCAAGCCTCATTCAAAGATAATTCAGCGAATTTCTCCTCATCAACGTCATCGGTCACCAACTCGTTATAGTGATAAGGCATTTGAGTATCACCAGCGGGATGCTGAAGGATTGTTGCAATCTCGTCTGGAACTTTCACGTAATTTAAGGCTTTCTCAAGGGGTTCTGAAGCCAAGGCGTTTTCAAACCTGGAGAACTGCTTTTGAAATTGACCGAAGAGTTCCAACTGGAAATCTATGTACGCAAGAATGTTCTTAGTTCCCTCTGTGTCCCAATCCTTGTAGGTGTTCTTGAAGTCTTGCAGCCTTTTCGACTGAAATGTTAAGTATTCGTTGACCAACTTGAGCAGCTTGGCCTCAAGCTCGAGAACGCCATCTTGGTTGAACAAATACTCAACGAGCTCTTCAGGACTCCCAATGTCTTGCAGGTCGTCATTGTCGATGTAGTATTCAATATCAAAATTGTCTCGAAGAGTAAGACTAGCCTGGGTGTTGTATAGCAACACCTCCTGCAACTTTTTGTTGTTGTATTTCACCACAAAAAGCAGATTAGGTGAGAAGTTTAAAAACTGGAGCGCTTGCTGTACCTTCGTGTGGTTTTCAAATTCAAAGTATCCAAACATGGGGATCTCGAAGAACTTCAATGCTCTATCAATGGGAATAAATCCGTAATTGAAGAAGAATTTATTGAGATCTTCGATCATGTCATAGGAGAT
Organism: Wenyingozyma naganishii; assembly: GCA_003706235.2. NCBI lineage: Eukaryota > Fungi > Ascomycota > Pichiomycetes > Pichiales > Pichiaceae > Wenyingozyma > Wenyingozyma naganishii. The sequence goes on along the minus strand of PPKS02000010.1, from coordinate 265,819 downwards.
AAACACCTCAAAGGGTGATAAATCATTATATGCACTTAAACTCTTGATACTCTCAGCGTCAGTGTCTAGTCTGAGGACAATGTCTTTAGTGTTGAGATCTACATCGAAGTAAGCATTTTTAAACTCGTTTGAGTGATTCACAAAGTCTAAAATGGGCACCAGAGTAGTTTCCACAACGTAGTCATCCTCCTCTCCTTCGTTCCCTATTATATCGTAAGGGATTTCAAGTGTCCTAGAACGCACTGCGGATAGTAAGCGAATCACCTCATTTGTGGAAATAATGTTCTTGTGCTCTTCGGGTAAAATCTTTGCAATTACCTCCGTAAACTCAAGATAATCAGAATCTTTTATCTCATTAATACTCATTAAAAAAGGAATGTTACCGGGAAACTGCTCTTCATACTTGGAGGAGATTATCTCATCCTCTAGGTACAAGTTGTTTACTGTTGTACTAAGCAGAACGTCCAAATAAGGGTCGAATTTGCTCAATAGACTTGTCTTAGACCCGCGTAGCCTCCTACATATAAGAAAGCTCGCAACATATGACAAGAGAATCCTAGAAGCCGTTACCCTTCCCGTACCAAAGTATTTGAGACAAGAGACCATGACCTCGTTTTCAGTGGGTGTACCGTCTTCGTTACGCTTAACTCCATCTTCCAACTCCTTCACTTCTTCCTTTAGTGCCATACACGTCTTTACGTCAAGTACAGACGAGATTGGGATGCGCAACAACTCGAGATCAGCCTCATACTTGTTGGAGTCCGGGGTAAAGAACATGCCTATTCCACCATGGGATCTAGACAAGGAGAGCCGATCGTCATACTTAATGCCAAGCTCCTTCACCCATTGATTGAAACTGGCAGGATCCGAGATTCCTGGTAGTCCTTTAGTGTTAAGTAAAGGCATCACGATGAAGGAATGAGAGCTATGAGGTATATACTTGATTAGCGGCTTTGGCCCTAGACATTAGCCTATCTTACCTGGCTACGGGTGTTGATAATACCATGCGGTGCACAGATGTTAATTATAACTTGGGAATAAAGGAGTGCCAGAACGGTAGTGCTGACGATGGATGATGAGGTTGTGGAGTCACATTTAGGAGAATAGTGCTCAGTAGAATGATAGGAGATACTCACTATGTAGTATTTTAGTAATGGAAAGATGAACGACTATGAGCGGTCAATATTGGAAGGTGGGTGCATTGTCTCATCTAGTATTTCTTAGGTACAGTTTAGTGGGAAACATTGTGAAACGTAATTGAACTACTCGGGGCACTATTAGCAAATCTGCTGAAATGAGCTCCCTCTGGCAGTGGAGAACAACGTTTTTTACCAGCTTCATTGGAGTCCTCCAGCCAGTTGAATAAATTATACTACAACATGGAACTCCTAAGTTGCAAAATAGAGGGTTAGTACACCTTCTCTAACTCACGTGATGTCAAAATATTTGATGTATTTCTCAAAACATCTCAACACCATATCAATTTCAGCAGGGTTACACTTGCATGTCTTTCTCGATTCGCTCACCTCGCTCCCAGCGCGCTGGTGAAAAAAAAATATTTGTTAGCTGAAGAGTAGCCCAAAAGCTTGGACCACCTTTTCTCTTCTTTAACCAACTGTTCAAACAAGAAATAGTCTGCGTTTTACCAAGCTTAAAGTGATTATTCCAACTGAACAGCATACAATGTCCACTGAAACCGCTCTTTCATACGCTGCCCTCATCTTAGCTGACGCTGAGGTTGAGATCTCTTCCGAGAACCTGATCAAGCTGGCTGAGACCGCTCAGGTTCCAGTTGACAAGATCTGGGCTGACTTGTACTCCAAGGCTTTGGACGGAAAGGACTTGTCTTCTTTCTTTTTCAACTTTGCCGCTGCTCCAGCTGTTGGTGGAGGTGCTGTTGCCGCTGTTGGTGGTGAGGCTGCCGGCGAGGCTGCTGCTGAGGAGGAGAAGGCCGAGGAGAAGGAGGAGTCTGACGACGATATGGGTTTTGGTTTATTCGATTAAACTGTGTAACTGTATATTTACTAATCAGATGCTCTTTTATTGAAGAACTGGGAGTAACTGTAGTGGGCGGGGTGATAGTGAGTCTACGCAATTACTCTGTAGAGGATTGTCGTAGTTGATAACCGTTCAGCATGGCCACTCCATGTATGATTCTATGTAGTTAAAATAGTGCACGCTAACTTAGGCATTGCATACAGTGTCTTCTCTAAGTGCCAACTTACCACACTAACCTATTACTTGTGATTGACTAGAAATGTACGTACTTATTTCTTCTTCTCAGCCTCGGCCTCGGCCTTGTCCTTGGCTCTCTTCTCTCTGATACCCTTGTACTTCTTCTCGTTTCTGGCCAGTCTCAGAGTTCTATAGGCAGTCTGCTCTGGAACAACAACCTTTCTAGCCTCAGAGTCAGTGACAGGCTGAACAACTGGGAAAGCAGCAGCCGTGGAGACCTGCTCGCCAGATGGCTTGGTGGTCTTGTCAAAGATGATCAAGGAGTCCTTGTACTTGGTGAGTCTCTCAACGTTCAACTGGTAAATCTCCTCAGATCTGTTCTGTCTTCTATGATCAACAGCAATGCCAATGGTTCTAGCGTACTTGGGGGTGTAGCCAACGGCCTTCAACTCAGCAAGAGAGAAACCCTTACCGGCTCTGATCTTTCTGTTGTACTTGATGGTTGGGCATCTGATCACAGGTCTCAGAGAGTCCAATGGCTTAGGGGCAATCTTAGCAGACTTGGCAGCTCTAGACTGTCTTCTGGAAGCCTTCTTACCGGCCTGATCCAGGTGGACTCTGACACGCTCCTGCCAGTGCTTTCTGAAGTGGTTCTTCAATAATGGGAGATTCTTGGAAATGGCTGTGGATATGTGTTAGTATTCGAATGGTCAAAGGTGTGCAAAACAAAGGTGACAAAAGTTGCTGTTCAATGACTACTGAAATGAACGCCAACTGAGTGATGCTACAGTACTGTATCCATAGCTCATCTGATATTATCACCCTGATACTCCATATTCATCACTACTTACCCATCTTTGATAATACTCCTGTCTATACTAAGATTCTTTAAAGCTATCAAGGTCTCGAAACACTTAACAAAAATTTTTTAACTCTCTGAGGTGACCAGGTGAAAATTGAAAAACCCGCACTAAGAGGTGGGAGGTGTGGATAACAGGGATCGAAGAGAGCGAGCGAGCGCGAGAAATGAAAGCGGACCTGAGAACTTCTTGCGCGAGGGCGCTGCTCTCTATGTACGAGGTTCAAGGTGTGGGTCTATTTCCCACCCAGTGCGCAAATTTCACAGTCACATTTTTTCCTCACAAGTCAAAAACACTGCGTGCGTTGTGTGCACTACACCGCAGCTGAACACCAGCTCCCTCTGTTTGTCTTGTTTGCCCGTTTTTCTCGTGGCAGAGATTTTTCACAGCTGAGAGCGTCTCGCTTTTGTTGAAAGAAATTTTTTACTATATAGCACTGAGGCATCATTTAGAAGTAGAGGATTATCCTGTATAAGTCACCAGATATGTCTGCTGTTGAGGTAAGTGAAGACTCCAAGGTAGCATGGCTGCCGACAGTGTCCAACGCTGTTCATATATCCGAAGTCAAAGCAATTACTAACACTCACAGTCCAAGAAGAAGATCGATTCCGTTCAAGTAAGTATTACCCAATACCATATAAATGAAGACAAAATCCATTGAAAATACAGAAACACCATATGTTTCAACTTCAGCAGGCATGCCATTGATTGCCCCATCTCCTCAAGTCAACATACTAACATTCATCTCCAGACCTTCGGTAAGAAGAAGAACGCCACAGCCGTTGCTCTCGTCAAGTCCGGTAAGGGTTTGATCAAGGTTAACGGATCCCCTATCACTTTGGTTCAGCCAGAGATCCTCAGACACAAAGTTTACGAGCCATTACTGTTGGTAGGCCTCGACAAGTTCGCCAAGTTGGACGTCAAGATCAAGGTCACCGGTGGTGGTCACGTTTCTCAGGTTTACGCTATCAGACAGGCTTTGGCCAAGGGTCTGATTGCTTACACTGCTAAGTTTGTCGACGAGTCCTCCAAGAACGAGCTCAAGAAGATATTCACCTCTTACGACAAGACCTTGCTGGTCGCTGACTCCAGAAGAATGGAGCCAAAGAAGTTCGGTGGTCGTGGTGCCAGAGCCAGATTCCAGAAATCTTACCGTTAATTGTTATCTTTGTATGATTTATATCTAATACTTAGAAATGGGATAATGCACATTGAGTATACCTTTTTAGAGAATGCTATCTGCCAACTCTTATTGCACTGCCATCTGGTTGGCTAAAGCTTCCATACATATTTTTTTCCATTTGATCACGTGACCACTGACTCTGCAGGTTGGCAAGTGTAAGTAGATAGAGTCCCCCAACACACAGTGACGCTAAAAGGATGCTGAAAAAAGGTTCATAAGTAAAAAAGAACGCTTTAATGCCCTTTACTGCCCATCGTTGTGGCCAATGTTCCCGCCTATACTCCCAAACTCCTTCAGCTTTCACTTCCTCTCCCGCCACACCTCGCACCAATTAATCTGCAATTATTCACTTTCTCACTCTGCGTGCCTATTATGACATAAATTCTATGCCTTTGCTTGGCCTTGCCCTCGCTTGTCTTGTTTCTTCCTCTCATTCCTTTCTAATCAAATTGAACTAGTTTCACTTATCGCCAATAGCTATGTCCCACTACGCTTTGTCGCAGACTCACAAGCAGCTCGTTGAAGGTCACCTCAAGGACACCGACCCTGAGGTGGCTTCCATCATCCAGGACGAGATCGAGAGACAGCGCCACTCCATCGTCCTTATTGCCTCGGAGAACTTTACCTCCACCTCAGTCTTTGACGCTTTGGGAACCCCCATGTGTAACAAGTACTCGGAGGGTTACCCCGGTGCCAGATATTACGGAGGTAACGAGCACATTGATCGCATGGAGCTGCTCTGTCAATCGAGAGCTTTAAATGCTTTCAACCTGAGCCCTGAGAAGTGGGGCGTGAACGTCCAGACTTTGTCTGGATCTCCAGCCAACTTGCAGGTGTATCAGGCTATTATGAAGCCACATGACAGACTCATGGGTCTTGACCTGCCCCACGGTGGTCACTTGTCTCACGGTTACCAGACTGACACTCGAAAGATCAGTGCTGTCTCTACCTACTTCGAGACTATGCCTTACAGAGTGAACCTAGAGACTGGAATCATTGACTACGACACTTTGGAGGCCAATGCGCAACTGTTTAGACCCAAGGTGCTTGTTGCCGGTACCTCTGCTTACTGCAGACTGATCGACTACAAGAGAATGAGAGAGATTGCTGATAAGGTTGGTGCCTACTTGGTTGTTGACATGGCTCACATCTCCGGTCTTATCGCTGCTGGTGTGATCCCATCTCCTTTTGAGTACGCTGATATTGTCACCACCACTACCCACAAGTCTCTGAGAGGCCCCAGAGGTGCCATGATCTTCTTCAGAAGAGGTGTCAGATCTGTTAACCCAAAGACTGGTAAGGAGATCTACTACGACTTGGAGAACCCTATCAACTTTTCTGTTTTCCCAGGTCACCAGGGTGGACCTCACAACCACACCATTGCTGCTCTTGCCACCGCTTTGAAGCAGGCCGCCACCCCAGAGTTCAAGGAGTACCAGCTGCAGGTGTTAAAGAATGCTAAGGCTCTTGAGACCGAGTTCACTAAACTTGGCTACAAGCTTGTCTCAGACGGAACAGACTCCCACATGGTGCTTGTTTCTCTCAGAGACAAGGGCATTGACGGTGCCAGAATTGAAACCGTGTGTGAGAACATCAACATTGCTTTGAACAAGAACTCAATCCCAGGTGACAAGTCTGCTCTCGTTCCAGGTGGTGTGAGAATTGGTGCTCCAGCCATGTCCACTAGAGGTGCTTCTGAGGAGGATTTCAGGAAGATCGTTCACTACATCGACACTGCAGTGCAGTACGCTAAGAAGGTGCAGTCCGAACTTCCACCTACTGCGAACAAGCTGAAGGATTTCAAGCAGAAGGTCGCCGAAGGTTCTGAGGAGCTAACTGCATTGAAGAACGAGATCTCCGAATGGGCTGGCCAGTTCCCATTGCCTGTTTAAGGGTGTTACTTTACACGACACTGAGAAAATACGATTTAGAGATCATGTAGTTTGTAGCATCAATGTAAAAGTTACGCTACTGTTTCGATCAACCTTAGACATTATTTTCCCTTACATAGTAAGTATACTGCAAAGATACTAGACTTACGTTAGATTGATGAGAGATCTCACTACTTTAACTCCTCTAGAGATTCCTTGATAGCTGTCAACAGTCTCTCAACATCGTCGTTAACGATAGCAGACACGCCCATATGCCCAACTCTGAAGTATTTGGTCTGGTATCCAGCGTAAATACCGGTGGCCAGCTGGAATCCCTTCTCACTAATCTTCTTCAGCAACGCGGCACCATCAACATTTTCTGGGAAGTAGATAGCCGTGAGTCCATTAGCGGCGACATCGCGATCGGCAACCAGCTTGAATCCTAACTTTTCTAGAGAGTTTTTGAAGTATTCACTCGTCTTGTGATGAGCAGCAAATCTGTTGGCCAAAGAATCCAAAAGGATCTCGTCCAGCGACGTTCTGTAAGCGTGTATTAGCTGACCTGGAGGGGTTGCAAAGTAGGCTGGCTTGCCAGACTCATATGCTTTCATAACGGGAGTCCATTTTTTCAACGAGGCAAAGAAGGAAGCAGGCTTCTTTCTAGATAATGCCTTATCTAGCGCTCTCTTCGAGGCAAAGGAGATTGACAGCCCAGCTGGTGTACCCAAAGCCTTTTGTGAAGCCGTCAGCGCATAGTCGATACCCCAGTTGTCGAACTCAAGGTTCTCCACAGCAATTGAGCATACACCGTCGACTATAATCAATGTTTCGGGCGACACTTTTTTGACAATGTCAGAGACCGCCTTGACATCGGTGAGCACAGCAGATGAAGTATCGGTCTGCGTGATGGTGATGAGAGCGTAAGGAGAGTTGGCCTGCTTGGCTTGTTCAAGCTTGGCTTCGACCTCTGAAAGATCCACGGCCTTGCCAATTCCAGATGATTTGATAACATCAACATTGTCTGTGTACACCTTGAGACACTCAGCAAAATTGTCGGCAAAAAAACCGGTGGACAACACGAGAGCCTTCTCATCAGCAGTAATCAAGTTAGCACCAACAATGTCAAAGCCCAAAGTGCCTGAACCGGCAATTACAAAGCCCTGAGCTTCGGGATCAATCGACTGGAACACCTTTCTTGTCTTTTTGAGAACGTCTTGAAAGACAGTGACAAACTCGGGGCCCGTGTGGGCCTCAGGCTTACTGGACATAGCGGTGAGCACGGCATCCGAGAACTCAATTGGTCCTGGAATCATAACGGTCTGTGGTGTTAGTAATTTATGAGCAAGCTGGGTGGGGAGAAGGTTGTGTCAATGGGTCGAGCTATGGATCCTTTATAAGGTGGATGTGGCCACTCAATTCATCAGGACTAACAATTCACTCCTTATATCAACCAATGGGGAGACAAAAGAAGTCATTGGTGAAGTCGGTCGGTCGGTCGATCAGTCGGCCTTCTTGTTACACACCCTCTGTTCCTATGTAGCATACTACATGAGAACGGCAAAATCTAATTTGTACATACTTTTCTTGCTGACGACATATTGGTTCAAATCACACTCAGTTGTTGGAAAGCTAGTCGAATGGCTCGTTTGAGAGTGTACTATGAAGAAAGAGGAGTGTTAAGTAAACCAGGGAACAAGGCGGGTATTTTTCCTTGATGAGGAGGAGCAAATTGCCGGCATTGCGTGCATTGCTCACTTCGCATTCGCATTTCCCCAGGCTCCTGCACAAACATGCATGTGCGCATCTACGACATACAGCAGAACCGAATCATTCGAATAACTATGATGAGCGTGACCTTTATTAGTTCGTTACTTGAATTAAATACGGTTGGAATCGTCTCTGCGGAAATATGCCAGTCAGTGTGTTTCTTTGCCTATACAGTCAAGTCCCTTATTTTTTAAGCTTTTTTTGAAGCCTGTCAAACTCGGCATCGTCCAAGTCATACTGATCATTTCTTTTCTTCCCTTTGCTCTTCTTTCCCTTCTCCTCTACCGAATACTTTTCCAAAATCCTATCAAACTGTGTCTTGTTTCCCTTGTTCTTGCTCTGTATCAAGGCCAACAACGAATCCTCGCCTCTCTTAACATTGTTCTTAGCATACACCTCCTCCAAGGCCCGTTCTGCCTCCTCAGCCTCGCCAGCAAATGACTTCTTGTACTTTCCAAACTGCCTTTTGCGTCCCTTTACATACTTCTGCCAACGTGGATATTCCCCTACTTTGTCCTCGTCGACCAATCTAGTAACCAAGTCAAACAGCCGAGCCTCGGTAGCATCGTCTATATCAGTATGAGGTATCACCTCAAACAACTTCAGAAAGTCACCTTCAAAATAATTGAAGCTCTCAGCAACATCCTCTTCCTCCTCTGGTGAGCCGACATACACTTTCTTGTCTTGTTCGATAGCCTCTTTGGTGATCTCTCCGTCCTGAGCTGACATCTCACTGAAGAACTCACTCCAGTTGATGTCCCCGTCATCACCGACCACTTCTTCCGGAGAGCCTGTTCTGTCAAACCTCTTTCGCTTTTCAATATCACGTAGTATACTGTAGCTGAACTGTATTTTTTCAAACTTGACTTTATGTTTCTTCTGGTCCCCAGATGACAGCTTATCTGGGTGGTACTTAAGGCACAATTTGTAGTATGCTTTCTTGATCTCTGGAGGAGACGCCGTGGCCTCTACTCCAAGAATCTTGTATGGATCAATGTCCGGGAATGGAACGGCCATTTGAAGTGTGAGAGTAACGAGAGATACTTGATGCCGCCATTGACAGAGCGCTCCACCAGTCTTGAACATGTGTCTGGCGTGTTTCGCGTTTATGGTGCAGAGATGTTTGTTGTGATTTGGGGAATTCTTGGGAGCATATGGTTTTGGGTAGTCGGTAGAATCAGATATGATGGTTTACATCCTGAGCTAACGAGAGTGGAAAAAAGTAACGGTACAGAGTAATATCATGGAAGTGGGAACAAATTGAGTATGATTACAGAACTATTGTTGCTGTCGTAACTACTTTAGCTGGTCAAACGATGTTGTCACTCAAATATCGTACTGTTATACATCAATCAGAAACGCTGTCGCATACCTAGACTAGCCTAGCCCTTTGTAGGGTGCTTAACTTAACGTCTCTACGTCTTGAAAATACCAACAGGGTATCGCTAATATCATCAATGGGCCATGAAAACCACCCTTGCCGCCAGATCCCTCCAAGCTAATGCATGTGCACCTGGAAGCCATTTCTGATCGCACAAGTCAAGCCAGTGTCTTTTTGTTTTCCCATGGTTACCATCGCATTCAGGTCTTTTACTCACTCAAGCTCCTACGCAGAATAACAGATTTGCCCACATCTTACATAAAGATTTCCTCTTTCAGTAACGCAAGAAATCAGAGCTTTTCACCTTTCATGCAGTCAACTTTAATCTGCAGGATAGAGAGCCCTTGAAAAAACCGCTAAAGCTGACAACTGAATGATTTTTAATTAGCGCATTTTTCTTATACATGTAAAAACGCTCCTAAAAAGGAAGTCGAGACCTGCAGTCGAGTCTCCAATAGCCAAAACGGAACTTGCATTTTTCATAAATTATCTCTAGCATTTATTTAAATTTAATTTATTTAGTTTAACCTGGTTATATTTATTTTGATCCCATAGCCATAACCAGTCTCTTCCTCTTCTCCCTCTATTATCGAAAGACACACAGAAATGACACACAAAGCAGAGTACGCTCCAAGCCAAGGCACGTTGATCAGCTCAGTCTTGCAAGGTGGCTATAATCACTCGCTACTGCGTGAGTGGCAGCACGAGCGCCAGCTCACTAAGAACATGTTTATATATCCTCTCTTTGTCACTGATGACGACGACGAAGAGTCTCCGATCCCAAGTTTGCCTAACATCAAGCGTTATGGCGTTAACAAGCTGGCGCCTTATGTTGAAACTCTGGTCAAGAAGGGCCTTAGAGCCGTGATTCTTTTCGGCATTATACTCAAGGAAGGAGTCAAAGACGAGTTTGGCACAGCCTCCGATGATCCCAACGGACCTGTCATCCGCTCGATCAAGCTTCTTAGGGCCAAGTTCCCCGACTTATACATCATGTGTGACGTCTGTCTCTGCGAATATACCGACCATGGTCACTGTGGAGTGCTGTTGCATGACGGCCGCATCGATACCCCCATATCTGTGGAGAGACTTGCCGCAGTGGCTGTCAACTACGCAAAGGCCGGTGCCAACTCAGTAGCACCTTCCGATATGGCTGATGGCCGTATCAGGGCCATCAAGCAAGCTCTCATTGACGCAAAATTGGCCCATAAGACCTTTTTGATGTCGTACGCTGCCAAGTTTAGTGGTAACCTCTACGGTCCTTTCAGAGATGCAGTTGGGTCTACGCCTGGCTGTGGTGACAGAAAGTGCTACCAGCTGCCTATAGGAGGTAAAGGACTAGCTCGTAGGGCTGTTATGAGAGATATGTCGGAGGGCGCCGACGGTATTATAGTGAAGCCAGCTTCTTTCTACCTCGATATTGTTAAAGAGACCGCCGAGGTGGCTCAAGACTATCCGATCTGCTGTTACCAGGTAAGTGGAGAGTACGCTATGATCCATGCTGCTGCTGAGAAGGGTGTTTACGATTTGAAGAGCATTGCCTACGAATCACACTATGGGTTTTTGAGAGCTGGAGCGAGACTGATTATTTCCTACTTTACGCCTGAGTTTTTGGACTGGCTGGATGAGCCTTCGCCTTTGTAGCTCTGCCAGCCTGCGATACTTGGCGAGCTATAGGCTCCATTTGACCTAGACAAAGTCATAGCGCTAATGCACTTCTAATCCCGGCCTGAGTAAGAGTCTCAGGCACTGCTAATGCCGCGTCTCCCGAACCAAACGCCATGTAGATAATTCGTGGCACACGTGTATGTAGACTGTTTATAGATCGTCGTACTTATTCAGTTCGAAATATTGGGTTGTGGTAAGGACTTGAAGGGTTGGAGCTGTGATTGCCAGCGCAGCGGGCAAAGTACTTTCATGTTGCTCCCGTTTAGATCCACATAGATGGGCCCCTGAGTCAGTTGGGCACCGCAGTTCGATCTTCGATTTCCTTCTGCGTCTGCTTTGCGGGCTCCTCTGGGCCCTCCGGCTCGCCCGTTATCTCGCCCTCAGGAGCGTCAGGCATAACAGGCACGTTCTTGATACCTTCGGGTAGCTGTGGTGCACCTACTTGAACCTTTCCTGAGGTCTCCGCAGAAGTTTCCTTCTCCAACCTTGCAAGCTCTTCTTCCACTTCATTCTCCAAACTCTGGCTCATCAGCCCACCTAATGCCTCGCTCACCTCCTCTTGGTAACGTACTCCTTCGTCTGTCTCATCAAGCAATTTCTCTACTCTTTCCATGCTAAGTTCCTGGTTCAACTGCTTGAGTACCGCATTACCCTGCTCTAGCCCGTAGAGCACGTCCTTTTCAATCAGTTTGAACTCAATTGTGCCTATCAGCTGTTCTAAGGTCTCTGCCTGCTTATCTATAGTGTTCAGCAGGTTCTTCTGGTACTTCTTCTTCTTCAAGGCGACCAGCGCACGTTGTTTCTGCTGCTTTCGAAGGCATTCTCTGGCTATTTCTGTTTCCCTGGCTATCACAGTATTGATCTTCAGCGTCGCCTTATGCAGCTTGTCTCTCTGTATCTTTAGTTGCAAGATGGCCTTGTCCTGTGCAGTCACCTTAGGTGGTCTCGTGGTTGATGATGCATTTCCCATGCTGCAATAGTGTGTATCAAGGTAGCGGCGACGGAATTGAGACACCCAAGTGCTATCAAGGGTAAATTGGTACAGTAATAGCAATAAATTCCGCTACCCGTTGCTATCTCAAGGCATGCCCCACGCTTGCTTCACTAGATCTAATCTCAACTTTTCTATTTTCTCAGATACGAGAAGGGAGAAAAAAAAATATTGATTTTTCACATGAGAAATTTATTTTATTTTATTTCATATGGCACTTATCAGGACAAGAACAAACAATACCTGGACAACGGAACAGCAGCTGGTCAAAGGTTGAGAACCGAACATTGATACACGGTACACAAAAGTAGTGTTTCAAGCTTATTAAATTCTTTTCACTTCCCTTCGATTGACGTTACCCGTTCCATTCATGGTGAAAGTCAAGTCTAAGAAAAGCTCTAACATGCTACAAGGCGATCTAGACAAGAAAGTATACAACTTGATAGTCGATCTTCTGGCAGAAAAAACTGAGCAGCTGAAGGCGAAATGCGAGGAACAAGAGGAAGATGATCCTTACAAGAGCATGGCATTCGCCAAAGACCTCTCTCACTTTGAGGTCTTGGAGTATGTGAGAGTTAAAGATCGCTCATTCAGTAGAGTTAAAAACGACCACTTGAAGTACTCGATAGACCGCACATTGAAGGAGATACAAGATGATGAGGAAGAAGAGATGCAGAGTCTGGGCATAACTTTTTTCGACCAGGTGCCGGACTCTCCCTGTACCCGCACTCCTACTGAGTTTATAGCTACAGACTCCGAGCTTATGGATGCCAAGGACACTAATAGAGCAAACAAGAGTGTTGTTGAACAGTGGAGTATTAAAGAGCCTACAGAATCAGCTGAACCGCCCGAGGTAGAAGTCCGTGCGGTGAAGAAAAGGCAGAAAGAAGCGACCAAAGCGGCGAAACGCTTAAAGTCTAGACAACCTCCTAATTTCACGCTAAGCTCTTTAGGGGGCCTTGAAGACGTCACTGAACAGCTTATGGAAGCTGTGGGTTTACCTATCGCACACCCTGAGATTTACCTCACTACAGAGATTTCTCCGCCTCGTGGTGTTCTATTGCACGGACCTCCAGGATGTGGTAAAACTACGATAGCTAATGCTCTGGCTGGCCAATTAGGGGTACCCTTCATCTCTGTGAGTGCGCCCTCAGTGGTGAGCGGTATGTCTGGAGAGAGTGAGAAGAAAGTGCGTGAGATTTTTGAAGAGGCAAAGCAGTTGGCTCCCTGCCTGGTATTCTTTGATGAGATAGACGCTATTACCCCCAAAAGAGACGGGGGAGCACAGCGTGAGATGGAAAAGCGTATTGTGGCACAACTTTTGACATCCATGGACGAAATTTCACTGGATAAGACTGATGGCAAGCCGGTGATTGTGATAGGAGCTACTAATAGACCTGATTCATTGGACGAAGCCTTGAGAAGAGCAGGCAGATTTGACAAAGAAATCTGCATCAACGTGCCCACGGAAGCTGCACGAATGAGCATACTCACTGCAATGACGCGGCATCTTAAGGTCACTGGCAGCCTTGATCTGTTGCAGATCGCAAAAATGACGCCGGGTTATGTTGGGGCAGATTTGAAGGCGTTAGTCAGCGCTGCTGGAATTACTGCAATCAAAAGAATTTTCAGTGGACTGAGTGCTGAGCAGGAAAGGAAATTATTGAGCGATTCGAGCAACGGAACTGTGGATAATGAGGAGGTTGAAGAGGCTGAACAGATGGAGCTGGATCAAGAAAATGGTGTGGGACAAGCCAATGAAGCCATCCAAACAAGTCCCCCAAAACATAACGTGTTACCTCCCGGATTTGACCACCTCTCAACAATCCAAAAGTTTTTGATAATGCACCCATCGCCGCTTACACCTGGGCAGTTAGAGCCAATAAGTATCACCCACGAAGACTTCATTAAGGCTCTCCCAACAATCCAGCCCACTGCGAAAAGAGAAGGTTTTGCTACGGTTCCTGATGTAACTTGGAGTAGTGTGGGTGCCTTAGCGAACGTGAGAGTTGAGCTGCATATGGCAATTGTCCAACCAATCAAGAAGCCGGAGGTTTATGAGAAAGTGGGTATTACAGCTCCCGCCGGCGTTCTGATGTGGGGGCCACCGGGATGTGGTAAAACATTGCTGGCTAAAGCTGTGGCCAACGAGTCAAAGGCTAACTTCATCTCTGTGAAAGGTCCTGAGCTGCTCAATAAGTATGTGGGTGAGTCAGAGAGGGCTGTTAGACAAGTATTCGCCAGAGCGCGTGCTTCCGTCCCTTGTATTATATTCTTTGATGAGCTGGATGCGCTTGTTCCTAAGAGAGACAGCTCTTTGAGCGACTCCAGTTCACGTGTAGTTAACACTTTGTTGACAGAATTGGACGGCCTTAATGACCGCAAAGGTATCTTTGTCATTGGAGCCACAAACAGGCCAGACATGATTGATTCTGCGATGCTAAGACCGGGCAGGCTTGACAAGCCTATTTACATTGAGCTTCCCAATGCTAGTGAAAGACACGAGATTCTTAAGACGCTAGTACGAACTAACGGCACGCCAATTGATGCCACTGTAGACCTTAGTGCTATTGCTCACGATGAGAGATGTCGAAATTTTTCTGGTGCGGACTTAAGTTCTTTGGCTAGAGAAGCAGGTGTCGTGGCTTTGAAAAGGAAGTTTTTTACCAGAATATCAGAAGGAGACGAGCATATCAAGGAGAATGAAGATGATGATATAGATATTTTTGTTACTGACGAAGATTTTGAGGCTGCTTTGAACAGCGTGAAGCCATCCGTGAGTGATAAAGACAGGCTCAAGTATGAGAGACTCAACGCGAGGATGGGCTGGAGCAAAACTGAGCAGACTGAGCAAATCAACGAGCAAGTAATCTAGATGTGTAGTATATATTACGATGTTTCAGTGTTCGGCTAATACTCATTTGCAGCTCTGTTTGGACCTTGAAATTATCTCTAAAATATGCTGGTGGGCTTTATGCAACGTCATATCTGATTCCTCGTACTTTTGAAACCTCAAGCTCACACTGGTTACTAGCATTCTCAGTTAATTATATAAACTGTCTGTGATATCTAATGTACATGTCATATTATTTTGCGAACGTCACTACTGCAACCCACGTCTCAGTATATTTCTTCTGACGTTCACAGCCTTACCTCCCTTTCCCGTGTTCGCCGAAAAACTTACGTATGGCAAGTTCAACTCGACCATCTTGCGCATCTTTTTGCCGTCACCAGCAATCCTACGTGTAGTCTCGTACTTGGAGAATATCTGCTTTGGTGCCAGCTCTTCTACAGGCACCTCGGTTCTTCCTTTCACAAAAAATATTTTGTTGTTTCCACCTAGTGATCTGAGTTTCTCGTCTGATATGGGAGTATAGACATTCATATACCTTCTGTCTGTGTCCACCGAATGTACAAGGGCCAATCCTACAAATTTCAGACTTTCCTCATTTAATATATCCGACGATAACAAGTTAGGGAGGGAATCATTGGATGAAAGAAAAAGATGTGGCTTGAAATTCACAAGCGAAATGTACTCGTCTATGTCTATGGCAAACACACCTACCACCTGTGCTTCTATCACGTATTGAAGATCCTCGTGGTTCAAGTTCGGAGCTGCCAATACGCCTACTCCTAAAAGGCCTCGTGACTTTAAAAGAGGCTTCTCTGTTGTAGGAGTAGTAATGTCGTAAGAAATACGATAGGGCGGCTTCATAAGCAATGGGGTAAAGTCAAAGTGCTTTCCATGTTCGTGGAAATAAGTCAGAAGCTTGAATCCCCTTATCTGACTAGCAAAATACCTTACAACACCATTGTCGGCAGAAGGGAAGATACCTGGGAGCTTGCTGAGTTTTTCATAGGTGAGTCTATTAAGTAGCTCACTTTCTGAGTCGTTGGCACCTCCGCTGTTGAGGTAGATTAGATGTGTTGGTCGCACTTTTGCGGCAATAATATCAAGTATCTCTATGCCGTAGCCTTTGATCCAACCTGGTGCATTTATCAGAAGGCAAGAACACTGCTGGTCTTCTGATTGAGCAAAAAGCAGGTTGTCGATTTGCATTATGTATCTGTCCGGGTCACTCTGTGGTGATGAGAAGCCAACATAGCTTTGCTTAAGAATTTTATGAGGATCCTCACCCTCTTGTGTTATGTACACGCCATGTATGGGCTCGAAATGTTCGCTCAAGCTCACAGAGTCAGGTAGTGAAAACTCTGGCTGGCCCGGATCAACGTCCAGAACGTTGACTTTGTGAGTCATGCTGTAATCATGCATATTCAGACTAGTCAAAGCATCAAGCACCAATCTCAAGAACTTCGACTTGCCTGAGTTTTTGGGGCCAACGAACATCACTCTCAACGGCTCAGTTGAATCTCGATAGTCTGAAACAATACTGGCAATCTGCTGCTTCCAAGAACTGGGGATGACAGTGCCGGAGAAACTGCTATATCCTTTCAAGACAGGACAAAAAGAGTAGCCATAAAAAGAGCTCTCGCTTATGGTATTGCTTTGGTTCATTTGCCCATTTTGAGTCACGTCATCTATGCTCCTGAAAGGAAAGGTGTTCTTGAGCTGAGGGTACAAATTACCAATAGTCTCTAGCCCATTGAACAAATTTGTGAATTTTACAACAGATTTATAATCTCGGCTAAACAAGTGTTCATTTGCTTTTGTCTTGTCTTCCTCGGTTATCGAGAGGTCACTTACCTGGACCGGAGTGATTACGGGCAGAGACCCTATGGAGATTGCATTCACAACAATCTCGTGGCAAGGGCTTGCGTGGTAAACGACAGAGTCGACCTGGACGGCACCTCGTTGCACTACTAGTTTATACTGACCTCGCACCAGAAGATTCTCATTAACTTTCAGACCAATGATCACGTAATCATCACCAAACACGACGTTATCGTCGTTTGGCTGAAACCTGGAGTGCAGAGTCGGAGATATAGGAGGAGTGCCCGATCGAGTCACGTTACCTAAACTGGGGGAATTGCCATTGCCGCTGTGGATATTATGCAACAGTGGCTGCAAATCTAATACGGGAGGCCCAAGGGGCTCGGGATCAAGAGAACCAGCAGCGTCTTCGTCTTCTGTTATATCATCGTCCTCATCTCTGGCATACTGAATTAGCTCATCATCGTCTTCTGCAGAGCTGTTGAGCTTTGCAAATGCGCTGACTATAATGTGTTAGTATGGGCAGATTTAACCTGGGAATTTCAAGCTCCACTTACCATGAGAGCCCATATTGCTCGCTATAATAGCACACACCGACTATTAAAGTACTCTACGATTAAAAAATATTTTAGATTTGTAAATAGCATATCACGTGACCGAGATAGCGATGAGCGCGTTGTGGGTGTCTCCCAAACATCCGTGCACTCCGTCATGCCGGGCTACTCCACCAAATTTCCAAATCACCCGCTGTGATTGGCCAACTCTCGCGCATTACCCTATTAAAAAAGGTATGGCTACAGTTTTTTCTTAGTGCGCTGAAAAATGAACCCACTCCAAAAAGACGCTTAAGCAGGTCAAGCTTCCTTATCTCTTGCTCCTCCAGTGCAATCGAAAAAAGCATAAACAATTGAACCATGTCCGAACACAAACTCCAAACCCCAGGCTTTGACTCCAGATTCCCACAGCAAAACCAGACCAAGCACTGCTACCAGTCGTACTTGGACTACCACAAGTGTGTCGCTTTAAAGGGTGAGGATTTCGCTCCATGTCAGGTGTTCTTCCAGACCTTCACCTCTCTCTGCCCATTGCAGTGGGTTGAGGAGTGGGACGAGCAGAGGGCCAAGGGTACCTTCCCAGGAAACTTGTCGATCGAGTCCGTTAAGCCTCTTGAGGCCCCTGCCGCTTCTTCCCAAGAACAAGAATAAGGACAAACATTTGAAATCACATAAAATTCCAGGTATAAGTATTAGATAATAAAGCCAGAAAGCATATACTCATTGAACTGGAAAAGGAAATGAAGATGAACATGAGGACAAGGACGAAGATGAGATAGTGAAAACGTGGTAATCCAGCGAGAAGGAACAAAGCAGTCAATATCTATGGCGGTACGTCTGTCCTGTGATGCAACATGAAGCCTTTCATGTTCTCAGCCAGTATGGTCGCTTCAATTTGATTTCCCTTTCTCTTCCTGAATTGTCCATCCATTAGCTTTGATCTTCTCCTCTAGTCCCCTCTCGTCCGTCAATTTCCAGAACTTTATGTACACGTAAAATACAGGCTCTTTTATGGTCTTCTCTCCGCGCAGGCTACGTAGTTGTTCCGCAGTGATGGCAGTAACTGAATCAGAGCTCGAGTCTGTCTTAGCCACCTTGTCTATCGCGGTGCTGCCTCCTACGACTGTCTCACTCGTGGAAGTCTCCTTTGTTTCTTTCTCCTTGCCTTCTTCGTTTTCTGGTTTCCCTTGACTTGACGTCACTTTCAATGACACCTTTTCAGGAACTACCGCGTAATCCAGATAATTGTATTGGGTGTACTTTGTGTAGACCGCCTTCTTGTCCTTGGCGAGATCATGAACCTCAAACGCCTTTTCTTTTGTAGCACGTATATAAAACTGTTCGCCTTCCACCTTTCCCTCCATTTCCCGTCTCTTGTGTGAGAACTTCGCCTTAAAAATCTCCACAATGGTGAGCAGCTTCTGCACAGCGTCACCTTGAGCAGTAAAACAGATATCGCCGCAACCGGAAGACACTAAACTGCATGCCCAATCCACTCTATTTCGTATCTTCTCCCCCTTTCGTATCCTTGCAATCTTGCAATTGCTGAACAGTTCGTCCTGGGGGTCTAGTAACAGTCCCCCATTGGGCCGCTGGTGGGTATGCCCTGGAGTTGTATGCACGGCAGAGGTGTTAAATGTACTATCTTTCAAGTCCGCGTGTGGTGTTTCAGCCACTTTCACTCTCTTTGTAGCATCTCTGGTTTCAGCCAATGGCTCTGTAAGTGCCCGCTTTTTATTTCGTGCCATACTGCTCAATCTTGATGAAGATAGCACCTCTACTGTGTAAGACCTACCCCCAGCATAAAACTTTTAAGGGACTGAAAAATGGCAGAGGTGATAGAAAACTCCGCGGTAGAGTTACTGTAAAAGTCTGCGCTAAAATACTTTTGTAAGAAATGGTGTTTGACACTTGATGACAAGCTGAATCACTCTCCTTCAAACTCACGTAGTGCCTAACACTTGTATGGTCACGCGCTGTTTACTACATGTCAATGATCACATCTCTTGCTTTTCTTCCTGAACGCGCCGTGTAAGAACGTCCAAGAGATGTTCCTCACTTCACCCCATACATAACTTTAATTTGCACTGCCTTGACTTTGGTGCATCTGAAAAAGATGACTAGAGCAATAGACTGAGATAAACGAGACATGCTCTTTAACTTATTGCCCAAGACCGTCGTAAAATGTCACACCGATGCTATGATGAGCACAAATCACACAGACACTCTCATTCCCACACACACTCGCATTCGGACCACGGAGATCACGGACATGGGCACAGCCATTCACACGATCATTCCCATGAACCACCTTTAGCCACAAACGCCTCTCAATCTTTGAATACTCGTGTCCTTACTGGCAGTGTCACAGCGTTGAACTTGGAAAACCCAAATAGTGAGCTCCCCAAATTGTTTAAATCACAAAGCGATAAGTACAGCTTGAAGCCGGAGTTCAAGTCCGATGCAGACTGTCAACTGATTATCAAGATTCCCTTTTCAGGTTCAGTGAAGCTTTACTCGATAGTCCTGAGGACAAGCAGCGACACTAAGCATTGTCCCAAAGTCGTTAAACTATTTAAAAACCAACAGGACCTCGACTTTGACACAGTGGGCTCGGCGAAACCAACTTACACCATCGAGCATCCACAGGTTGGAGTAGCTACTGGTTACGACGAGGAGGAGCTCATAGATGATGACACTTTTGTAGAGCATTCGACGCCACGTGCGCACTTCACCAATGTCAACAACTTGGTTGTCTTTTTTGAGTCGAACTGGGCTGAAGACGAAGATGAGCAAATCATATTGTACTCTATTGAACTCAGAGGTGAGTTCAAGCCTTTGACGAAGGACCCTGTCATCACGCTGTATGAGTCCGCTGCCAATCCCGCTGACCATAAGAATATGTTGGCCAGTGAGAACCGAAACGTTTCGGGACTCGACTAGTTTATTCAATGCTGATGGTAGTTGCTCTACGGAGTCACGTCCGTTGCTAAAATTTGTTACCAATTATCCTCTGCTGCTCCCCATTCCCCAACATGCTTTCATTGCGATTTGTGTTATTATCCTGCATAGTTTCTACTTATCTATCGTCTATAATCTGCTAATCTACTTTTTAAATGTAGGAGGAGGCATCTCCATGTAGTTCTGATTGTACAACCGATCATCGGTAAAAATGCCCTTGTACTTCAAACTCTCAATATCTACAAGCTCCTCGTTCAAGTCTTTGACTGATTTCACGCCCAGAAGCTTCATGTCTCTGATCATCTCCGTCTTGAGGATGTTGATGGCTCTTTCAACACCTTCCTGTCCATATGAGCTCATAGCGTAAAGGAAAGGTCTACCCAAGCCAACGCCTTTAGCCCCCAAACAGAGAGCTTTTATGATGTCTGAACCTCTTCTAACACCACCGTCAACATAAAACTCAAACTTGTCGTCTTTGAAGCCCTTTTCCTTAAAGTACTGTTTGGACTGAGCAAGGACCTCGATAGGTGGCATTGAGTAGTCGAGTTGACGGCCACCGTGATTGGACAGAAGCACACCGTTGAACCCCAGTTGTGCCGCTTTCAAGGCATCTTCTTTACGCTGGACACCTTTCAGTACTATAGGCAACTTAGTCTTCTTTCTCAGTTCCCTTAGGTCGTCCCAGGTCAAGTTGTAGTAGGCTGTATCGTTGGACACAATAAAGTTGAGCTCATTCAAGAGGTCAGGGTCCACTTTGGTACGGACTTTAGCATCCTTTTCACGGTTACCAATGGCTGCAAGGTCTACGTTGATGAAGATGCCTCTAATGTTAGGCATTGTTTTCTCGATGTTACTGAAGAATTCACCGGCACGATCAAACTGATCTCTGTCGTAAAAGTGGTACTGGTAGAAGTTCGACTGGTTGGGTGCAGCCTCCTTGACAAATTCTTGCAAGGGAAATGAATTTTGCATGGGTATTAGGTGCAAAACTCCTCCGTTGGCGGCACCCTTGATCAGGTTCTTCTCACCTTCGGCGTGGGCCATAGAAGAGCCGGCAAAAGAGGTGATGTAAAATGGTGCTGCAAACTTTTCGCCCAAAAACTCAGTTTCTAAAGTCGTGTTAGAGACATCCTGACCCACCTTGGGCCTGAAAAAGATCCTGCCGTAAGCGTAGTGGTTCTCTCTCAGGGTAAACTCGTCATTAGACCCTGTGGAGTAGTAACCCCATGTTCCTGGCTTAAGAACAGCCTTGGCAATGCTTTCAAAGTCGCTGAGGTTGAATATGGAATTGATATCGGGTTTGTTCTCAATATTCTTGCGCCTGATTTCTTCTTCATCTAGCTCTTCTTCTTCGTCATCATCGTCATCCTCCTCATCGTCATCATCTTCGTCCATAATGATTATTTTCCGCGATCTTCTCTTCTTCTTGCTGTCGTTCAAGATATCCGATTGGCTGTAAGTGACAGCCAGAACGGTAGCAATGCAGAAAACACTAGCCTGCTTAGCATGAGATCCTTTGAAACTACCGGAAGCTAGGACGGAATCGGGAATTAAATGACCATTAGTGCTCTTACTGCCGGCCACAGTATACCTGGCAGTCAATTGAGACGTACGCTGGAACAGGCGCCTAAACATGTTAATACAATTTTACTCTTCAAGGAAATGCTAGCACAAGAAGCTCGGAGGTGGCAAGAGATGTTAACAGCTTCTGACTTTCTCCGACTTCGCTGTAATTTATATAATGCTCCTTATCGGTGCATAGTGCAGGTTTTAGCGTCTATGGGAACTGCCCAAATAGGTAATTTTGAAGATCTTTGTGGATTGATAGACAGGACTCAATTTCGTTGTGGTGATAGTTGGTGGGGGGCGGGGGGCTACTTACTGCTACATCTCATACTTTTGGCGCCAATTGCTCCTGAAAGTTTGTACTGTACGAGACAAGCTGTCCAGGCTTTAGTGGCAAAACCGAAGAGATTAGGGTGTGAATATGCGGCCGAGATGATAGTTACTATTATATGAGGTGCAAGGGTGTTTTAAGGCACAGAGGTAATCCTGCGGCTGACGGAAGAAGGTGTGAAAAACTAGGGAGGGAGTTTAGCGGAGAGGCCAGATCAATTTAGGCCGAGTTCTTTTTTTTAACTCCTGCGCCGTGTTCAGTCTTGTTGAATCTGGAAAGTGACTGACAAAGCAGATGTAGCTCTTGTCCCTATAAACCTGTACGTAATCATTCGATAAGTTGCTGAACTTTGAAGTGTAGTTGTCCTTCTAGAAAAAGATTCTATAAATTAGCTCTTTAGATTTTCCAATAAGTTTCGGCTGAAAAAATAAAGTTTACTTGCAAAACAAAGTCTCACTGCAGACTGGATCTAAGAGCTTTGGAGCATATTATCAAGGATCATCTCAATCCATGACCGCCAACAGTTTGTTTCACTCACCAATGCCCATCCTAAAGCTTGACTCCTCAAAATATACCCCAATTATCTACACCTCGAACCTCTGCTATCGGGCTCTACCGCGTGTAGCCTTTGGCGCCTCGCGCTAGCGTGTCGTAAACAGACACGAAAAACGCGAAAGCTCCGCCTGCAGGAGTTAAGTAAGGTAAGATGAAAGGACATAGCTCCAGGGCACTTGGCATTTGGCCCAGTAAGACCTCCAGTGGACTCGTACAAACTAGAATATTGGTCTTTGAGTGCAGGCCTACAAGATGGAGCTTACACCAGTGGTAACGAGAGTCTCAGAGGACAACGATTTTGGCGCTAAAACGGCAAAGTCTGCACAACTAATCCCTCAAAAAGACCACGATGTACTCAGCACGCCTCCGACACCAGTTATCTCGTCGCAGGAGCAAGAAGATGGGCAGCTTGGAGATAAAGTTTTTGGGCCCGCTATGGAATATTCTCGTGCCTCAACTTACGGTCCTCCAGCTGGTTCAGCAAAACAAATAGCTCGACCTATTCAGTGCACGCCAGCCACACGGAGTGATGTGACTGTAGTAGAGGCAGACTTACAGCGCATAATATCAGAGATCGATACTGCCCTAAAGTCGCTCCATAGAGACGAGCTCGACCGAGACTTGCTAGAGGATTTGCTCACACGCATGCGAATGAGTTTGTTGCGCCTGAACCTCAACAAGAACCTCATAAAGCTTCAGCTACAATCTAACGAAGAAGACTTCAGCACAGAGAGACAACTGTTTCTGAAAAATGTTACAACCTTTGAGCGGAGCATTGCGCTGCTGAGGAAAGAGAACGAAATTATTAATATCAAGAACCTGAAAATGATAAGGCGCCTAAGAGATCTGAAGACTCATGAGCTAAAGCCGCTAAAAAGAGAGAACAGCCAGCTGAGGCGCCAATTAAGCGACCTACGTGAGCTGAGCGAAATATCACGTGCACAGTCGGAGAGCCCCACTAGGCGAGATGGGGGATCCGTCTCTTCTGCTTCTTCCACCTTTGATACTACGAAACTGCAGCAAACTCCAAAGGTCTCTAGCGCTACGCCGTTATCACCTTCTTCGAATATGCTGGACACGCTAGGTAGACTCGCATCGCATGTCCTGGAGGACGAGGAGTTTCCGCAGAGCTGATGGGAAGAGGCGCTTGGCAGTGAAGGGGAACGCGACGGGCCCAAAAGATGGGGGATTTAAGATATATAGCTAAAGTGTACATGTAACGAACGAACGAAAGCCTGGTGCTGTGATATAGGTGATACTTTGAGCATGAATAAGTGTTATTGGTGAACTTGAGACGACTGCTAGTAAAGCCAATTCAATGCAGTAGTGTGCAGGTTTCAGTCTACAAAAAATGTCCAGAGTTGATCACGTGACTAAAATTTGCGTACTCGCGCTCACTCGGAAATCTGGAAATTTGGGGTTAATATAAGAAGCAAAGCGGGGAAAAGCATAGAGTAGCTCTGAATAGGCCCTCCAACCGGCAAACGACCCCTCCAGTTATACAGTAACTATTCCCAATATGCTGAGACTGGCCGCAAATCCATTCCTGCATACAAAACTCGCCGGTAGAACGTTGTTCACTACCGCCAGAGCCGGCACTGTCAGCAGGATCCGTGGGAACACAAGAGACTTCCATTTATCACTTCAGGCCCACAAATTTGATCTTGATGCTGAAATCAAGTGCAGAGAGTTGCTCGACAAGCTTCCCTCGCTTGAATATGTCTTTGAAACTAAAGATGGCCAAAAGAGAACGCCATCTGATGAAGAACTGAAGACCATAGCGTACCTCAACACCTACAGAGGAGAGAGAGAATTGAGCGACTGGGAGATGTTTTTCACCTTCCCTCGCAAGTATGCGCCGCTATATACTGCCAATGAACATGATCTAGACACTTTAAAGGCATCTTCTCAACTGATCATCGACAAAGTGCCATACGAAGACACTGCTACAGGAGAGATTAAGTGGCAGATAGTGAGAGAAGGAGACGAGAAAGAGGGCTGGGAAAACATCACACACTTTTTATTTGTTCCCAGTTGTGTTGCTCTTGTCGCTGTATTGATCTGGCGAGACGATCTCAACGTCAATGAATGGGCTGAGCTCGAGCTGTTGTACAGAGTAAAGCAGAGGGCAGAGGCCGAGAACGATACAGAAGCTTTACAGGCTCTGGAGTCGCTGGAAAAGAACGGTAAGCCTCAAACACGCTTTGAGCTTGACAAGTTCTCGAAGGATGATGCGGTAATTGTAGAGCGCATTCTATTGGGTGACTATGACAAGCTGGCGAGACTCAGGCCGCAGGCAACTGCCAACCAAGAGACGAGGTATGCCCAGCAGGCGGAAGCAAGCACAGCAAACTTGTAAACATGCGAGCTCTTGAACGAACGAACTCGGTGGGAGATGTTGTGAGCAACCAAAAAAGCGTGACTGACCATACGAGGGACGACAGCTTTACAGCTATTATCTTTGGTTGGATGCCATATGGTATGAAATTACGTTGCTAGCTGTTGTTGGCAACTGGTGGTATTGTTGATGCTTGTCAGTAACACTTTTCTTCGTCATGCTTTTCCCTTCTGCACTTCGCCATTTGTTCGCAAGCCGCTCTGGACTATTTATTTATTTATTATATATATTCTCTACTTATTGGTCTAGATTGAAAATTTAGTATTGCACTCGACGAGTTGGCCATTTGACAAAGGTTACTCAAAAAGACGTGAGATTAAAACATATTGCCCCTCTCAGTCCTTTGGCTCCACTCAATTGCATCCCGTATACTTATTCGGCACAACTATCCCTAGCATAGCCACTCCCAAGCCTCTCGTTTAGCTTCCCCGATACTTATTGTATAAACATCCGTGCACCCTTTCTTTCTCGGTGTTTCGCGCCATGAAGGCTTGGATATACAGCGTGTGACAATTTTACGTTTTCACAATTTTTGCTATAAATACAAAACAGGCACGCTTCTGCAACGTTTTAAGGGTTTTACTTGTCAACTTTGTTTCAAGTCCGTCCATTTGTTTCTTGAGGTGCTCTTTTAGTATATTTTACTGGAACCCTTGAGCAGTGCAACCGTATTACATAACTTGTTACCCGATAGCCACACTCACAGCGACATTCAGCGTGGATTAAACGGTTTCACTCTCAAACGCCTCCCTACTTTGATACACACTGACTCATAACAACTCACAGAAGTTGCCACTTTTGAATCCCACATCCCCAACAATGAGCAAATACGCAGAGCCAGACGTATTCCCCGCGCCCCCGGAAAAGCTGACAGTGTCGCCAACATCAACTCAGACGAAAGACCATCGTCGTAGGCGCTCTTCTTCAATCATTTCTAAAGTAGAGCCAGAGAACTTTGATACAAAATTAGACCAGGACATCCAGCTGAACCAGAACGCTAATTGGGTTCATTTTAAAGGTGCATGGATTATACACATTGTGATAATAATCCTTCTCAAATTTTTCTATGACTTGATCCCTTTTTTCAGCAACGAGATGTCCTGGACATTGACGAACGTGACGTACGTGATTGGCTCGTATATTATGTTCCACCAGATCAAAGGAACGCCTTTTGATTTCAATAACGGTGCATTCGACAACCTGACAATGTGGGAGCAGATCGACAATGGTGCTCAGTACACGCCTGTGAAGAAATTCCTCATGGGTGTGCCTATCGCCTTGTTTCTTATATCAACACATTATTCGTACTATGATTTGACCTTGTTTGTGGTAAATCTGATTGCTTGTCTGTGCGTGGTTATACCCAAGCTGCCTTATTCGCACAGGGTGAGGATCAACATTCCTTACATTACGGAGCCACAGCTGATAAGCTAAGAGGCTGACAAAGCTAGAGAGTCTATGATAGCGTTAACTGATCAAGCTATTCGCTTGGACTCTGCTCGACTCCGCTGAGCTTAACTCAGCTAGCAGGCATTTTGTGTTGTTCACATGTTTACATCGAGGTGTTACGAGTTTTTATTGATATTTGTGTATTAGCGGTGAATGTGATGTCCGTTAGCTAGACAGAGCGATTTTGTTACGTTGTCAAACATACTCGAAATGGCTAGCTATCTAGCCAATTGATCAGTTGACTAACTAGCATCAACTCTAGTTACCTCAGTTTTTTCACACACCAACCCTTACGAGTACGTAGCCATTAAATATGAGATTAGAATAATTTTTTACGCTTAGGTGCCCCCAGCGGCGGTTCCTGCCGCTCCTGTGTTTCTTCGTTCTTCCGCTTAGTCTTTGTGCCCTTACCCAAGTAGTCCGTTAATACCTTTGCACGCAGATACAGCTCTTCCAAAGAGCATCCAAAGGACTGCTTCACTGCTTCCTCTGAGAAGAGCATCGGGTCACGAGTAGCACGATAACGTGCCATCTGACGCATTAAGCGTTTCCATTGCTGTCTTGACCACTGGAATTGTCTCCTCCCGTTAGTTATATCGGCTGCCTCGTTGGCTTCGCTGGTTTCGTCTTCTGCTGCCAATTTCGCTTTGTTTTCATTGCGCTTGTCATCGATATTCAATCCCGGCTCTTCTACGCTTTCATCTGCTTCTTTGACGTAAGGTGCTGACTTCAACGTCCCCAGCAAATCGGAACTAGGCTCTAACCTTTCAGGAGAAGTTTCTATGGATTCCAGTCGTGAAGAATGCGTACGTGGAGCAAAAGGAAGCTTACGAAAGACTCTGTCTATCTGCGACTCTAGGCTGCCATAGCGATTACTTGCAGCAGGGGGCGAAGATTCATTCAAACGAGCAAAGCTTTCTTCTATTCGTGATATATGCTCCGCCGCTGAGGTGTAGATTGGCTCGCTTGGGTGGGGCCTTTCGCTCTCAAAGCTCTGGTCACTATGTACGCTGTTATTGTCACTGTCATGGATACTAGTTTCTTCATTTGCAAGCTGCTTCTCCTCTTCCTCATTGATTAACATTCTCTTCCTAATTGTGTGAATGCCCTCCTTGTCTCCGTAATTTCTGTTTATCGTAACGTCATCCTCAATTGGAACCCCGCTACGACCATTCTTTAACTTGAATTTGCTGGTGTCATGTGTACCTATTTCTACTGTCGGCAGAGGCTGCGACTCTTCAACCCAGCGCTCTGTTCTCCGTTGCTTCGGTGACCCATCGGCTTCGGGCGAATCATGATTTGGAGTGAAAGGCTCTAACGGGACAGCAGAGCTGCGACTCTCAATTCCAGCTGTTTCTTTCTCTTCGACATTTGCATTGTACCTTGACGAACTCAGTTTGCTTTCCGTAGAGGGAGCAATTATGGGGTCAGCCCCAGTTAGGTGATCTTTACGAATGCCAATATTTGCCCCAGCACGGTCTAGGATAGCTACAGGGCCTCCCTCGTGTCGCGGAGACGGCAGTGTGGAAGCGTAATCATCATATTCATAATCTGTGTTCTCGTTACCCTCTCTTTCCTCAGTAGTCCCTTTGGCCTGTCTTGTTGGCCTTGGCTCTTCTTCCGTTTCGCTCAGCTGTAAATTTGACTCAGCTACCAACGCCTTCACGTCGTCTCTCCGTACGCTAAGCCTCAGAGTTGAACCCAGTGGTGTGCGGTTGGGCGAGTGAAGCCTTCCACGTCGTATCACCGTTCTGTCAATACCGTTATCCTCTTTGGTTGCATCCGCATTGGTATAGTGCAAATGAATCTTTGTGTCTGTGCCTTTAGTTGAATTCCCATCTTCGGTCCTTCTCAAACTTGGTGACTTCCTAGACGGGCTTTTTTGGTAAAGCTTCCTGCTAATCAACCTTTCCACATCAGGGGTAACTTCCCCCGGGGGTATCACTACCTGTTGGCCTCTGTTTTCAAAGAAATAATGAGAGGGTAACGGGTTCCTAGAAGAAGGCGACTCTAGTTGTGCGCCTTCCTCGTCTTTCGCTCGATTCTGTGAGTCCCTATACCTTTCATAGAGAAGCCTATGCCTCTTCCCTTTCTCTTGTGTGTAGATAAAGGGAGAAAAGGTGAGGTTCTGTTTTGGCATGTGATAATAAATTGAAAGTGATTGGTTTTGATTGGTTAGGTAGCTTTATTTTTGAATAATATAACTTGCGGTCTCACTCAGACGTTGTTGTTCCTTTGTTGTGGACCTTACTTAATAAGGTAGCGATATCAAACGTATTACCGCGCGTATGCATGTCACGGCATTACCGCGAATGTCTGTCTAGGATAAAGATTATATAAGCCAGCGAAGTGAAAAAAAAATTTATCTAGCGAGATGCAGTAAAATTTTCATAAAATATATGGTATAAAAATTCACCCTTTTAACCACTTGTTTTTGTTCACCTACTACCTATACGTGCCACACCTCATTAGATTCGAACATGGCCACTGGTAAAACTGAAAAATCCCGCCGTACTAGGCAGGGTGACCTTAGAGATGGAAACTTAAGGGTGAAAGGTGAGAATTTCTATAGGGATGCCAAAAAGGTGAAGCACCTTAACATGTACAAAGGTGGAAAGGCTGTCAGAAACGCCAAAGGAGAAGTGATTGAGGCTGCCTTTTTGCAAGACACAAAGGCTCCTACAGCAAGAGTTGATCCTAACAGAAGATGGTTTGGTAATACCAGAGTCATTGCCCAAGATGCTCTTACGCATTTCAGAGAGGCTATGGGAGACAAGAAGGACGACTCGTACCAGGTTCTCCTAAAGAGAAATAAACTACCCATGTCCCTCCTTGATGAGAAGGATACTACAGAGTCACCAAGTGTCAAGATTTTGGAAACTGAATCATACAGCAACACTTTTGGCCCAAAGGCACAGAGAAAGAGGCCGAATGTGAGTGCATCTTCCTTGGAAGAGCTGGCCAGTTCGGCCAATGACGACCAATCGAAATTTGAAGAGAAACAGGAGTTGAATGCAACTTTGGGTCTCATGGGAGGCCTAGACACAGATGAATGGACTGCAGAAGCCAGAGAAGCCATTTTCAGCAAGGGTCAGTCGAAGAGAATATGGAACGAGCTGTACAAAGTCATTGACTCCTCTGATGTAGTGATCCATGTGTTGGACGCACGTGACCCACTGGGAACACGTTGCGTTTCTGTGGAACAGTATATCAAGAAGGAATGTCCTCATAAGCATCTGATTTACGTTTTAAACAAGTGTGATTTGGTCCCTACGTGGGTTGCTGTAAGTATACTAACAATGCAGAGATCAAGGAATGGATTAGTAAGTAAGTGTGAGTGCAATATGTGTTGTACCATCATAACAATGGCTGAAATGGTTGAAGCGACAGTTTCAATCATATCAATGGCTTTTAACCAGCTGTCACTCGTACTCATGACGCACCAACGCTTTTGTCAGGATCTTCTATTGAGCACTAGCTCATTCCAATATAGTCGATCTGTTACAGCTTTGGAAGAGAAATACTTGTCGCCCGTTGCTCTGATGTCGTTTTGACGTCGCTGAGCAACACGGTGTCTCCGTTTTGGGGACCCACTTAGACAAGGTGGGATTTTAAGAGTTGAAGTCGGTCGCCTTGGCTCTTTGGAGCCTGGGGACACCATTGATTTCGTAGTAAAAAACCCAACATTGCCAGCTATGTTTGCAGGCGCTAACTCATATGGCTCAGAACGCACTTTACGCTAACTATTCCTTGATTACTTCTGGTGGAGATTCCACTTTGATTACATCTTATACTAACATAACAGGCCGCATGGGTGAAACACCTATCAAAAGAGTTCCCGACTCTCGCATTCCATGCATCGATTACCAACTCGTTTGGTAAAGGGTCGCTAATTCAGCTACTTAGACAGTTTTCCGTTTTGCACAAGGACAGAAAGCAAATCAGTGTGGGATTTATTGGATATCCTAACACGGGTAAATCTAGTATCATCAACACTTTGCGTCAGAAAAAAGTCTGCCAGGTTGCTCCCATCCCAGGAGAGACTAAAGTGTGGCAGTACATCACGCTCATGAAGAGAATTTTCCTCATTGACTGCCCTGGAATTGTACCTCCCTCGATGAAGGACTCGCAGTCGGA
Source organism: Wenyingozyma naganishii (assembly GCA_003706235.2). Classification (NCBI taxonomy): domain Eukaryota; kingdom Fungi; phylum Ascomycota; class Pichiomycetes; order Pichiales; family Pichiaceae; genus Wenyingozyma; species Wenyingozyma naganishii. The sequence continues at coordinate 235,300 of PPKS02000010.1, read as the reverse complement.
CATCTTATTCAGAGGAGTGGTCAGAGTGGAGCACGTGACTAATCCTGAGCAGTACATCCCTGACCTGCTCGCTAAATGCCAGAAGAAGCACCTTGAGAGGACATACGAAATCTCTGGATGGAAAAATTCTGGTGAGTTTATAGAGATGCTGGCAAAGAAGTTAGGTAGATTACTCAAGGGAGGAGAGCCCGACGAAACAGGAGTCGCTAAGCAGGTGATTACAGATTTCAATCGTGGAAAAATTCCCTGGTTTGTGCCGCCTCCTGAAGACAATGAGAAGAAGGAGGGAGAGGATAAGAAGGCGCATTACAAGCGCAAGAGAGCAGAGAGAGAGGCTAATAAGCTGGCACAGGAACAGGAGGAGTACAACAAGGAAACAGAGGACGATCTACAGGAAGAGGCAGGTAGCAAAAGGCAGAAAGTGGCTAGTGCTGACGAGGGCGACAACGACGATAAGAATGAAAAAGACGATTTCAAAGGCTTTGACTAGCGGCGCATTTGATATCAGGTCTTACATACCGTGTCAAGGGTCATAGCATCTTCATACACTATATATTGTACACTACTAATGCTGGGAGAATATGGAGAAGCTGTGAAAACAATAAGATTCGTGCTGGAAGCAGTCGGTGCTACTTACACATCCCTGCACCAGTATATTTCTCCGTTTTCGCCACTGGTTACATGCTAATCTTAACAGAGGCACTACCCTTAGTTTAGCTCCAGATTCACCACGGTTAACTCAATTGCCCTAGCACGCTCTTTTGCAATTTACCACTAACGACATGAATCACGATCCATTTCATTGGGGACGTCCCTCGGACGCCACCTACGGCAAATACAACTACGAGATCTCCAACGCCTCGATGGTGAAGAGGGACCAAATGAACAAGCACTCTGACTTCCCCAGCATGCACACTCAGCAGCCCATGATCACTGGTACATCGGTGATAGCAATCAAATACCAAGATGGTGTTGTTATTGCCGCCGATAATTTGGGTTCGTATGGTTCATTGGCCAAGATTGATGACCTGGAGCGTTTAATCAAGGTTGGTGACAACACAATTGTTGGTATCAGTGGAGACATTAGCGATCTACAGAAGCTTGAGAGACTGTTGGACGATTTAGAAGTAGAAGATGCCTATGACGAGGATGGACCGTTTTTGGAGGCTGACCACATTCATGAGTACCTGACCAGAGTGTTCTACAACAGAAGGTCTAAGATGGACCCACTGTGGAACTCTGTCATCGTTGCCGGCTTAGACTCAAAGAAAGAGGTGTTTCTGAAATATGTCGACCTTTTAGGCGTTACCTACGCTTCGCCTACGCTGGCCACAGGTTTTGGAGCGCACTTGGCCCTGCCATTATTAAGAAAACGAGTCGACAATGAGGAGGACGCTAAGACCCTGACTGAGGAAGAGGCTGTTGAATTGGTGAGAGAATGTATGAAGGTGCTTTTCTACAGAGATGCGAGGTCGCTCGACAAATACTCGTTGGCTGTTATCAGTAAGACCAGCGGTGTGGCAGTGCACAAGAACCTGAAGTGCGAGGACATGAGCTGGAAGTTTGCAAAGGACATCAGGGGATATGGTGCTCCTCAGTTATAGTTAATAGAGTTTGTATGAATTGGTACGAAGTTCTTTTATATGAGAGTTCACTGGCTCAACTGAAGCCAGATTGGATTTATAAGTGAAAATGGAAAACATAATAGGGACTTTGATAGGTTTCATACATTGGTGAGCACTATCTTAGTTCACACTTGAAGACGTAATATACTATTTATCTTAATGTGGGCTTGAGAGAAGGGCTCTGCGATTTGGTTGTGTAACCATACGTTTTGCTATTTTATTTCATTTGAAAAACATTACTATGTATCAACTCAGGTTTACTTCCACCATTCACAAAATGGCGTAATTGCTATCACCTCTAGCACCTCTTTATGAGCTACGAGATGTCAGCTCCCAACTCATGTGTGATTAGGAAATGCTGACGGTCCCCAAAATCTTAAGACTTTATAGGCCAAACTGCAATCTTCAATAACGGAGAGTCCGAATTACGATCTACTTACTTGCCATTGATAGCATTGGTCCATATCTGTCTGCAATTCATGTCAGGGGTTTCCCTCTGTGCTCCTTTATGGCATTCTATGCTCAGCACCCCCCTTAACTTCATCTCCCCATCTCTCCCAATTAGGAATATGTCCATCATGCACCGAACAAAAGACGCTGAGAAAAAGCAACGGACTGATAGCCGCGGGTTCCTGGGCATAAACTGCACCTTTTCAATGGCTTTGACCTATAAATATACTATTGTATCTGACTGGATACGTGTGTCCTGAGCATCTTATCAGTATGCCGAACAGACGTGCGTTCGAATTGACAGTTTTGGGATGTTCTGGCGGCCTGCTGGACGGGAAGACCTGCTCATTTCTCGTCAAACCAAAGAGTATATCCTACAAAGAGCTGCTCCGTCAAGACGTCAAAGAGTGCGTTCTATGCGTGGATGCCGGAACGGGACTCTCTGGTGTGATTGACATTCTCAATTCCCTCAGGAAATATACTGAAACGGCTGGCCAATCAGATGTTTCCCTCGCAATAAATCCATTCAATTACTTGCTGCAGCTGTACCCGGATGCCGATAATATATCCCACTATGTAGACTCTCAGATAAGTGCCAATGCATTTGAGGATATAATTAAAATTTTGGACGATGTGAGCAGCTTGCAACTTGCCGCCTCCGTGGTCAATTTGGTATCCTCATACTTGATCACGCACGTCCACCTGGACCATATAGCCGGACTGGTATTGAACTCGCCAGCATTCGCTCGCAGTAACTCAAAGAGGGTATACGGCCTTGCCTGTACAGTTGATTACCTGCACAATTTCGTGTTCAATGGCCACGTGTGGCCCGATTTGTGCGATATTGATACTGGTAATCTTATAAATTTCAAAGAGCTGAAGCCTTGCAATTGTGAATCCAGGGAGACTAATTGGCACCGCCTGAACGACTACTTCAAAGTGAAGGCGTATCGTCTCTCTCATGGGGTAACCAAAGATGTGCACGGCAACCACCATTTATATCAGTCGACAGCCTATCTCCTTTCAATGACCGACTCTCCCAGTAAAATGCTTATTTTTGGTGACGTGGAGAGCGATGTAAGCTCTGGTAACCATCATAATAAAGAGATATGGAGCGCTGTCAGTCCATTTGTTCTCGATGGCTCTTTGAAAAGCATTGTAATTGAGTGCTCGTCGGCGAACCAACCTGAGGGGGTGCCGTTGTACGGCCATCTGACGCCTGAACACTTGATACGAGAGCTGCGTTATCTGCATACAGTATGTCTTGAAATCTTGTCCGGTCAACAACTGGGACGTGTGAGGCTGAAAAAACAGATGAAAGACCAAAGCGTCCGTACACTCAGGCCCCTGGATGGATTCAATGTGGTGATCACACACGTCAAAGAAACGTTCGACATCGCAAGTCCCTCTTCTCAGCTGCTAGAACGAGGTATAGAAACTAAAGATCCACGAAAAATGATATTGCAACAACTTAACGAGTTGAATACCGAGTATGCGCTTGGAATCAATTTCAACATGGCGCTTCCTGGCATTTCCTTTTTCCTTTAGACTAGGCGTTTGCCTGTCTTTGTTCGCTTCCAATAAATTCCATTTTTATTTGTATATTATCATTTTGAGAACGTGCTCACCGGAAGGTATTACAAACTGTTTGAGTATGACCTACTAGTTTAGATTCTCGCAGACATACTACCTTGAATAGTCTTTATCTGTTAGCAGTATATATCATTACACTAGCTTTAGAAGCATAGTTAGCTTTTACAAAGCGCAAGAGGCGTCCTATAAATTCTGCTCAGTCAACATGCCTAAAATTGTCAGTTAAACCACAAACAATCCTTCGGTTGTGTTTGCGTTGTAGTACAAATCCAACTGGCCAGTGGGGACTTCCTCTTCCTTCTCCACAAGTTTTACAGAGCTGACACCAACAGCACCGACCTGCTCATTCTCAATAGGGGCCTGGATGTCAAAGTCCACCGCAATAGGGAAAAGAGCCTCCTCGTCATCTATAGCAGAAGCAGAAATCTCGAATGTGCCGGCAGGGAATTCGTCAAGTTTAGTCACATGCAGCTGAAGGCCGTCGGCCACAAATTCAGATGTCACAACGTCGTTGTCGTCCTGCTCGATTACTCCGTTTGTGATTGGAATCACTAGTTGCAACTCTTTCAGCAGACCAGACTGCTGAAATACTTCGGACACCTCGTATTCGAAAGTCAGGCGCGCAGTGCTGTCGTCGTTTACGCTAACCCATGTAGTGAAAGTGATGGGCAGCAACACGTTCTCATCATCGCCAACAGCTTTAGGGATCGCTCTCCATCTTAAAACGCCTAAGCCCTGGTCGTTCGCTGGGAAAGCATTATTTAGGTCTTTTAGTTGGATAACAGAAGATTCATTGAAGGCAGCCTTGTCTACGTTTGGGTGGGTCTTGAACTGAGACTGAACCTTAGGACTAGTCTGCAGCGATAACTGTATCTTCAGTTTCGCCAGATCGCTATTGTTAACCCTCAGTTGAAGGTCGCCCTTCACCTCGCTGGCTTCTATCGTACCCTCTCTGTTAATCTTACCGGAGAACTTTTCGTTCATTGTAATGAGGACACCATTGTTAGCAATCTTGGGTTTCGAAGCAGCTGCTGGAGTGGCTGATGGCTGTTGGTAGTGACTCTGTTGCTGATTTTGATACTGATGATGTTGTTGCAAAGAAGCAGCTCTTTCTGGGTTAAGCAGTTGAGGATGGCCTCCTCCAAGAACACTGGGACCACCAAGTCCCGATCTGCCACTCTTCTTGTCCAATTGCAGCCCTCCAGTATGTCTTTGCGGTTGCAAAGGTTGCTGGAAATTGTTGTTTCTAGAAACTGAAGGGGGCTGTGAAGATTCACCAAAGGGAGAACCGTAAGGTGCAGCAGGGGAAGCTGTCTGGTTGAAAGGTGTACTTTGGGCATAAGAGTCCTGGTAATCGGCATATGCGTTAAACTTGTTCTCCTTCTTTCTAAGTTCCTTGTTCTTGAGCTCGACCGCCTTTCTCTTTCTCTCCTCAGCAGCCTCAAGCTCCTTATTGCGCTCGATGAGCTCCTGAATTTTCTCCTCATGAGAGTCCATCTCAATAAATGTGAGCACTTGACTCAGCGACAAATTCTCTTTGTATCCCTGGTTGATAATCTCATCAAACAAGCTCAAAATCTCGAAGCAGTTGTCGAAGATCTCACGCTCATCAACAGTAGCCAACACCGTCGTGATCGACTGAGTAAATAGGTGCAATGTATCAATATCCTGTAAGATATTCGATTGCCTGTTTGTGATCAGCACAACGTAATACTCCTCCAAAGGCTGGTACACGTATCTAACGTGATCATCCTCAACTGTCGTGTGTTGATTCTTCGTCGCGTCTGATAAGAGCGTGGGAAATGCAGCCAATAGAGCCGTAACTCTGTCTTTGCTCAGGTCCTTGAACTGGCGAGAAATCAACGCTTTTCCTCCACGTGTACAAATTGATGCTGCTAGGACTGCCATTGTGACTTACGTGAGTATGTGTAGGCTTGATGTGTCTATGTGGTAACTATGCGAAGTACCGGTGATTTCAAGTATGGATGAGGATCGGCTTTGATGATGAACTGCTGTATTAACTAGGGCTAAATCAAATGCAATTCCGCTCTAATCACTTGGTATAAACAGACTCAAACACTTGCCACTGAAATCCACGTCGAGCACGTCAAATTGCACTGATGAAAGGATGATCAGCTCTGCGTAAACACTGTCCTCCTTTCGCTTGTTCACCATTTTCGTATCCATTCTCACTGACTTTTCGCTGATGCCAAGTGGAGGTGCCAGGTGTGAAAGGTAAGATGAGACGCGCAAGAAAGAGATCAATGGAAACCTGCTCGGGAACTGCACTTCTGAATATTGTAACACCTTTGCACAGCTAAATATTTCACTATAAACTTTATTTAGCGGTAAGATATGGTACATCAACCCTATTGAATACTCTGTTCACACCGATGAAAACAGATTACTATGAGCTACTAGGTGTTGAGTCGTCTGCGACTGACTTTGAGCTTAAAAAAGCCTACAGGAAAAAGGCTTTACTGTTACATCCGGATAAGAATCCTGACGATGTAGAAAGTGCTAACAAAAGATTTGCAGAGATAAGAATAGCTTACGAGACTTTGAGTGATGTGCAAGAAAGAGCATGGTACGATTCTCATAAGTACCAGATTTTAAAGGATGAAGATGATGATGATGGTGTTGAGTCAGATTCATATGATTCGGGGCCAGTGTATTATGCAGGATCTTCTGTGAATGACATTATGCGATATTTTGATAATGGTCTGTACACGAAGATGGACGACTCTCTTGCTGGGTTTTACCGTGTGGTGTCTGTTTTGTTGGACAAGATTGCTTCTGAGGAGGTATCTACTGGTAAGCAGCAGAATCTACCGGGTTTCGACAGGTATAAAGACGACTCTGCTTATTCCAGTTCGTGTGACCCATCAGAGCTGTTGATGCCCAAGTTTGGCAACTCCCATTCCGACTACGGCACGGAAGTCCGCCTTTTCTATAAAGTTTGGGGAAGTTTCCGGACGGTGAAGACGTTTGCTTGGCTCGACGAGTATCGGTACTCTCAGGCGGGGGATCGGAGGACGCGTAGGCTGATGGAGAAAGAGAATAAGAAGCTGCGAGATGCGGGTAGAAAAGAGTACAACGAGACTGTAAAGAAGTTTATATCTTTTATCAAAAAGAAAGATCCAAGAACAAGTGTTAATGCACAGAAGAAATTTGAGGAGGAAAGAGTGCGAAAGCAGCAGCGTGCAGTGAAAGAGCAGGTTCAGAGGGCCAAAGAAGAGAAAGAAAGACTTCATACACAGTATGAAGAACAGAACTGGCAGAGCGTTGATCCTGATGAACTTGCCGAAATAGAAGAACTACTGAGCAAGATTCATCAGGATGAGCAACGTCTAGATGCAGAGAGTGATTCAGAGGATGAGGGTGTCTATGAGTGCATTATATGCAATAAAACTTTCAAGACCGAGAAGAAGTTCCGAGAGCATGAGAAGTCTCGAAAGCACTTGAAACTGTTAAAAAAGCTGCAATGGGAGATGCGCAAAGAGGGTGTGGAACTTGGGATTGATCAGGGCATGTATATGGTAGAGGAGGAAGAGTTTGTTTCTGCGGATGAGGAGTTTAATGAAGATTTTGTGGATTCAGATGATGATTTAGACGATGCGGATGGTCTAGATGACTTGAGTGACCTGGATGACGAGGAAAAGATAAATGGCTTGAATGACGTGATTGAGGTGAATGATGTCAATGGCGAAGATGGTGGTGAGGATGACAAACAAGTTGATAATACCAATGACTCTGATAACTCTATTCCTCCTTTATCTTCCCCTGAAATTCCTTTTCGCCCTCTAGAAGCAGAAGTTGATGATGACATGGAAAGCGACTACGATAGTCCCATAGCACGAAAGCCAACAAAAGAAGAGCTCAAGCTGCAAGAATTGAATGGGTTGTTAAAGAAGAGCCTCAACATAGATGATAGCGATGACGACTGGGGCAAGTCAAAAAAGAATACTAAGAAAAAAGGCAAGAATAATAAAAGTGAGCCAAAGGCTGAACGGAAACGAGATCCTGTGTCATCTTCAGCAGCTGCAGCTGCTGAAACATGCACTGTCTGTAACGAATCGTTCACTTCTAGAAACAAATTATTTACTCACGTTAACGAAACAGGTCACGCGTTGGCCCCATCAAAATCAAAGAAAAAGAAGAAGAACAAAAAATAATGGCATGTATTATATAGAGGAGATGAAGAGAGAAGAGAGGATGAATTTGAGTCTTGCGCCGTATATTTCAAAATTGAACTTATAATATAGTTTAAGTCTTGAAGGAGACAAAAAAATTAATGTTTGAGGCAGACAGGAATTGAACCTGCAACCCTTCGATTGCACTGTAATCCAACTGGAGTCGAAAGCTCTACCATTGAGCCACTGCCCCAACACTGAAGGTAAATTGGTCCGGTCTGCCTACACATAAACATGCCCGAGTTTAACAGGGTAGTATAGTTCATCTTGTACACACTGTATAGATAGCTGGGTAAGCATACTTTCTATAAGTCGTAGAGATTGATATTGTAATTTACGGGGGTGTGAAAATTTGATACTCAAAAAATCAGGACAGAATAAGCGTCGACTTCACAAGGAAAGCGGGCTTGAGAAGCTCCTGTTGATCCTTTTAAGCCATAACTCTGCTTCGAGTTGATGTACAGTTGGTGCAAACTGTAACTGGTCCATCCGTGAAAGCGTATTAGTTCTCATTCTTCCATCTTCTACAAATTGACATAGTCTATATTACGACATTCAAATTGTCGCATGGACGGACATCAAAGGAACGCAACCCATCCTTACTCGACCCTTCAAACCAGAATCTTTCGCTGCAAAGAAGAATCTGTGGTACTATCGGTTAGGTCTCAAAGCAGTAGGTTTGCGATAACTGGAAGTGTCGTTGTGCAACAGCTTAACAAGATGTGAATGCCGTGCTTTTATGGCAAGGTTCCAAAACTAATTATCTAATTTTCGTATTGCGACTAGGCCTTCTACTTATAATACAAGAAATTATTGAGAACATTGAACAATGATGACAACTATCAGTAACATACAGTAAAATACATAGACGAATTATCAATAATACACAGTGTTGAAGAAGCAGGCAGACGGCATCAAGCAGTTTCGAAAGCTTACCACGCTGAGTACCCGGTAGCATGACTTACCTGTCACTCTACATAGAATGATGATCTTTAATCGAGTCAATCTGCCCAGCAGCTTGAGGCTAGCAACTGTTAGTTTGAATTTGCGACTATCGGATCCACCTTCAAATCGTCCTCCTCAGACCTCCCGTCGTACTCTATAAGCTCCCCATTCTCTGTAAATAGGGCCTCCGGAAGTTGCGTATATAACCAAAAGAGTCCCTTGTTCTTCCTTGCTCTGTAGTCATCCAACAATTCAGCTATCTTCTCCAAAGAATAGTCCGGACGCTTCTTCTGTTCGCTCTCCAAAAACTCAATTACCTTTTTCCTTCTCTGAGCAGATTTGGCAATTCTTCCCCTTCTCCATTTGGTTCCGTACTTCTTTTCCAAGTGCTTCAAAGCTGGCTGATCCTTGTACCCGTAGTTCCACTCTTGGAGAAGATCTACCACATTCTTAGCTCTAGGGTTCAGGTCAATCTCAGGGTAAGGATTTATCGTTATGTTGCCAACGTTAGCTACATCAGCTCCACGGCTGGCTATAGAGGAAAGCAGATCTGCGGAAGCCTCGCTAATGGCGTGAATGTTAGCCTCAATCGCGCTGGAGTCCTGCTGCAAGCGCAGCAACACATTCTCTGTATCAGCGTTGGTAGCCGCTATCGATCCAAGAGAGTTGATTGAATTTACAGAACCAATGGAACCACCAGTTCCCTTGCTGTTCAATTGCAAAGCCAACACAGCAGCCTGCGCTGCCTTGTTGCGCAGCTCCTGCACACTTGCCGCTATTGCGTCGAAGGAGTCAGCAAGAGAGCGAGACATCGCATGGATTTGTTTCTCGTAATCATGTGAGTAGCCTGGAGCGGCAGAGGCAGCAGCGGCAGACGCAGCAACGGCAGCGTTGGCTGTTTTGAGAGCCTCAGCAGTGACGTCAACGTCGAGGTCAAGTTGATTGGTATTGTTCTGCTCTGATTGGCGAGAGGCACTGAGGCTGTTCTTTTGGGCTTCGTTTATGCGTTGAGCTTCGCTTGAATGGCTATGAGCGTTGGCGTTCGCAGTCGCGTCGTTTGCTCCATTTACATCATTAGAGGCGGCAACACCTAAGCCAGTGACTTCCAAAGACTCACTGACTCCATTGGCATCAGCTGTAGAATTGGCGGCAATGTCTGCAGTTGAGTCAGCAGAGGCACCTGCACTATTTTTTGACATGCTTGTTTGATCAACAGATGGACTTATCAAGTGCTTTGAATATTTGATTGGGCCGGTTTTTTCTAGGTCAATTTCGTTTGTTTATTGCTTCGGTAAAAACAAATAACGCTGATTTCTATGGTACGGCTAAGACAAAGCGTTCGCAACAGTGCAGAAGCTGGGACAGCAGAAAAGCACGAGAGACACTAGTATAAACACGAAACACGAAAAGAGTACCTGAAAAGTAAGCGTCGAAAGACGTAACGACGTGAACGACGTGAGCGACGTAGAAGGGGAGACGATTGCGACGAGCGACGGAATTTGCGACTGAAGGTACGGGGCGTCGAGAAATGAAACCATCAAGCCCGGGTAATATAAACAAATCGGTGCACGGATGCGTAGTGATCTCAGTAGCTTTGCTGCGTCGCTCGCGTCGCTTGCATGATGTACCAGCGTGTGTCAGAAAGCGCGTTGTTTTAAGTGTTTGTACTGACTTAAGATGGGATCAGATAGAGTGCAAAGGTGACATATATGGCCAATTTGGGCGAGCGGAGGCTCAGAAACAATGCGAAATATGAGGGCACAGCTGGCGCTGGCTGGATACGCCCAGAACAGTTCAAGGACGAAGACCCCCTAAGAGAGAACCGCAGCATTGTAAACACTTTGAGCCCGCAGCATGTGAAAAAGACGGCAAAGCCTACCCCAGTAAAGTTTAAGGCGAGCAGAAGATCTGCTACCGCTGCTCCTGCTAATTCCACGGCAGATTTCGTTAAAGCCACCGCACGGACTACGAGGCCTCCTGCTGCGGAGATTATCACGGATTTGGACTACCTGAACATAGTGGCCGACAAGCTAAAGCGTGTGAGTTTTGCCAATCAAGTGGGAGGAAGAGGAAATGGCCGGAGCAGCACAGTGAAAGAACTGCGAGCTGAACCGAAATCTGAGCCGGCCGCTAAGGCTACTATGCCTAGCATTTCGCCTGAGCGCCAGAGAACCCGTGCTGTGCTGGACGCTACCGTGCAAGTGGCCGACAGGCTTGCTGCAGAGGAATTGTGGCGCAGAAAGTATAAGCTGCAACTGATGAAGGAGAGGGAAACAAGCGAGAGAGAAAAGATTGAAAGGGAGAGAAGAGCAATGGAGCTAGAGAGACAACAGAGGCAGATGGATGAATTGAAGTTGGAGCGAGAAAAAGAAGAGCGACTAAGAGAAAAGCTGGAGAGAGAGCGAGCGTATGAGTTTCAGATCCAGCAGGAACGGGAACAGTTAATGGCTCGAGAGGCGGAGCAGCGAAGAAGGGAGCTACAGGAGCTGCGACAGTTGCGAATGTTGGAGGAAGAAAGAGAACTGGACAGGTTGAAAGAAATACAGGAGCTGGAGCTAATGGAGCTGGAAGAAATAAAGGAGTTGAAAGAGCAAAGGAGATTGAGGGATTTGCGCGAATTGCGAGATCAGAATGAAAGAGAACACGAAAGGAGATTGAGGGAACTAAATGAGCTGAGACACGTACGACAGTCAAGAAGTTTAGATGCATCGGAGGACTTTATTAGGGGAAGTGTTAGTCAAACTTCTCCACCAGCCCTGTCTGATCCCACGCACTCACGTTTTGCAGACCCGGATAATATCTCTACGCAGGAGATCCTTTTCAGCGTACCTCCTTCAGCGCCCAGGTTGGCGCACTCTCCTTGTTCAGAGGTTGTGGGACTTTATGATTCTGATAACGAAATGTGCACTCAGCAATTGTTGAGTGCAGGGGACCTTGAAGGGAACGGAGGTTCCCAAATCAGACCCGTTAATACCTTTCAGTTTCAGGAACGGAGGCTCAATATGCCTTCTGTCAACCCTTCCGATTCAGCAGAAGCATTGCCTTCCAAAATGAATCTCCTTACAAGTGAGATCCGGCGCCTGACATACAACTTGCATGTACTGAATTCGCAGGCAGCAGATGCCGATAATATGAACACCGAGCAGCTAATCCGCTGCTGTTAGCATTAAAGTGGATTGTACTATAGTATATACTGTTGCATAGTTTTATTTGCCACCGGTAGCGCCGTACGGAAGTCATGACAGGACTATAGACCTGGCCTGCTCAACAGTGAAAATTACGTATTGGCGCGCTTAACGAGACCTATTTTCCCCCAAAATATAGTTCTTTCAAGTAGCCATAAGACACAGAACTAGCCTACGACATCTCTATTAAAAGCACTTAGGGTTACCCTATAGTCAAAATAACCTATTAGTATTTGAATTTCCAGGAGCCTGCAATGTAATCTGCTGCTCTAGTCGGCTAATCTAGACCACCTCTCATCCCAGCTTGTGAGTACAGCCGAAAACAAGCCGGCTAAGCATCAACACCTGGAACCTACAACCGCCGCTCGCCCCTGCGTCGCTGTATCGTCCCCCGGCGCGTTCGCGAAGAGTGCCGTTTTAAAAAGTTGACGTCATCTTTGCCTAAAAAATATGCAAAAGAGCGAATTATGTAAATACGGTCTCTTCTGTATTACTAACAAATAGAAGCAGATCTCCCCCAAAGCCCCTGATTTGCACCTATTTACGACACTTTAGAACCCACTCGGCCTCCCGCTTTGCCAACTTTCACTTTGAGACACTCGGCAGTCCCTCCGGCTCTTGTCTGCCACCCTTTATTTCAACAGCAAGTTTTGGAAGCTTTGTCAGAGATTTTCCAGCTGCAAGCTCACTGCAAATTGCATCAGTACTTCGGTGCATTAATAAGAATAGAAACACATATCGAACATTTCTGCTCTTTGGCCCCAAATAACTGGAGTGTCGATGTCTTCAATTCCTTCAAACGCAACAACGGCTAGCAGCTTGCGTTCTAATAGGGGTCTAGACCTTGAACCCAACCCCTTTGAGCAGCTGTTCGAAAAGACTACAGAGAAACATGAAACGAAACCTAACACAGACGCAGGCGACGCCAATAATAAGCCGGCATTGGAAATACAACAAACAAGCACCACAACACAGAAACCTCAGCAGTCGCAAAAAGATCAAGACAAGACTCATTTCAAAACAGGGCTGCAGCATGTTAATGGTCACGTGCAAGCTCAGACGGCACACAACATCCTCTCACAGACAACCTCGCCTCCAATTTTAACTCCCGGAGGAAGACGCGTAACAAATAACGTGTTGCCACCTTTAATACCGGGTGTTTTGTCTCCTGGTGCAGCCTCTGTGCCTGGGACCCCTGGGTTCTGGACGAACTTCTTGCAGGGTACGGGCGCCAGCAGTGGGAAGATCGCCACGATGGGGAACAATGGAGCCGGACCCGTAAGTGCCGGGAACGGTTCGACTACACCTGGCTTTTCGCACCATACTCATCCTCAAGGCCATCTGCAACAAAGCTTTGTGCCTCAGGGTATCCAGAGCATGCCTATGCAAAACATGCAAATGGCTCAGGCTAACAAAAAATCTGAGTTTATCCCTCCTGATAGCGCTGGATCTGCTAACAACAGCAACACTAACGCTAACAATTCTAATTCTAGCGCCAACAAGATGCTTCTAACGCCCAATAGTCTAATGCCCCCCTCGTTGCAGAGCAACGGCAGCTACTCTTCGATGGTGATGGGTCTCCCCGTAGGTCCTCTCACTCCAAACGCGATCAACAGTTTTCTTGGTATCTCCAACAATACCCCCAATGTTTCTGATCATCAGCAAATGGATATGCCTTCGCACCTATCCAGTCTGACGGCTCAGCAAGCTGATAAACCCAGTAATGACACCCATATGAACCAAGTAAACGAAATCGACCAGCAAAATTCGCTCGGCCATTTTAGCCAGACGACTGTACAAGATCAAAGCAACCAGAATACAAGTATCACACCCCCACAGTCGGTAGAATCTAGGACTATCAATGCAGCCACCAACTCCGGCAAGCCTATTTTAAAAGTCAAGAACGACTCAGTGGTGAATCGTAGACCACGGAGGCCAGGTGCGGCCAGCGCAGATGAACCCACGGCCAAGAAGCAAAAGAGAGGACCCAGAACAGGTGTGTTCCACATCAAAACGGAGCCCGACACCGAGGCAAGTACTGGTAACGACGTGCGAAGTACCAATATAAACAATGAAAATGCTGAAGCCAGCTTTAACAAAAAGGCTGATAGCGGCGCAAATAGCGAGAGGGAAAGCAACACTGCTGATAGCAACGCTACTCCTACTCACAATACCATTGCCAGCCACAGTGCCGACAACGGTGCAGGTGGCAACTCTAATGGAGCTGGTGATAACACTAATGATACCAACACAAACAACAACGCCCAGGACGAGTCAGAGGATTACAAGCGCAGAGTTTTCCTTGAGCGCAACAGGCTGGCAGCGTCTAAGTGTCGTCAGCGTAAGAAAAAAATGGTAGAGAAGATGCAGGAGGAACTAAATTTTTATTCCAGCCAGTACAGCGTGTTAACAACACAGATTAACACGTTAACGGACACACTGGCCTCGGCTAAGACACTTCTACATGGAGTCAAGACATGTCAACCAGTAATTGACGCCGCTGGTGGATTTGCCAACCTACAGACATTGCTAAACGCAGCTGACTACGCTGTCCAGATGCGCAATTCACCAGCCCAGGCTGTACCTGGAGGAGCGTCAATGGGAGCGAATGTGCCCCACGGCAATATGAACTTTAACGTTGGTATGAACAGCGTCAGCTCTGCCAGCGTGAACAATATGAATGCTGCCAATACCAACAATGCTAGCAATGACAGTATCAATGTCGTCCCCAATGTTCTCCCACCTTCACAGCTAACTGTAACGCTACAACCTAAACCTAGTTCGTCTACTGCGTCAGCAGAAAACACCCCTCCTCAGCTCATAGTAGGGGGCAACTCTAACGGCATGAATAGCATGGCTAACACTAAGATGGCTAATGTCACGCCGGTTACTGCACCTACGGCGCCTGCCGAGACTACACAGCCTATGAAACACATCGTAAAGGAAGAACCGGAGCTGATGACCGCTTACCAGGGTAATTTTGTCATGGCTAACCAGCCAAATATCGCCGGCCAAACAGATATCGCTACGCAGCAGCCAGTCGCTTTTCAGTGATTTATAAATATATATTTAGTGTATGTGATACTGGCCAATAGATGAGTTTTGAGCGTGAGGTAATATGCATCAACTTAGATATGCCTCCAAGTACGACTAGCCGTATACTCGTGAGACACGGCGATGCAAAATGGGGCAGTGGTGCACGGATGCAATTATCGGTCCCCCACTTCGGACTCATTTTTCATTTCTCAATCACGATACCCCCAAACATACGAACTCGTTTGCACAGTTTCTACCATATCGCAGCCAATTGTCAGTATGTCGTTCCACTATGTCAAGGAGGCAGGAAAATTCCTTTGCATTGGCCGTAACTACATGGCCCACATTAAAGAGCTGAACAACGCTAAACCATCAGAACCTTTTTTCTTCCTCAAGCCATACTCGTCAGTGCTTCTCCCTGGACAAGGCCCCATGCTTATTCCCAAGGGGGTTGTTGCTCACCACGAAGTAGAATTGGCATGCGTCGTTGGTAAGGAGCTGAAAAACTTGGATCCTGCTATTTTTGGTCCCGAGGAGGCGCTTGAAGCCATTGATGGCTACGCTTTAGCCATCGATATGACTGCCCGTAACGTGCAAGATGTGGCTAAAAGCAAGGGCCTACCATGGACCATTGGCAAAGGTTTCGACACATTTTTGCCTCTGTCGCCCTTCATTTCCAAAGACAAGATCACAGACCCTTACAACGTAGAGCTAAATCTCGCTGTTAATGGAGAGCCCAGACAGAAGGACTTAACGAACCTGATGATCTTCCCCATCCACCAGGTGCTGTCGTACATGAGTTCGATAATGACCCTGCAAAAGGGTGACGTCATTCTTACAGGAACGCCGAAGGGCGTTGGTAAAGTTGAACCAGGTGACCGCATCGACGCGTGGGCCACGGTAGACGGCGAGGTCATTAGCGAGAGTAAGTTGTCCATCCCCGTCGAAGCAAAGGCGGGATTCTACGAGTTTAAGTGATGACATCGTGAAGATGCCCGTTGGTCAGATAGCTGATGACTTTGAATCGAGAAATTCATTCACAGCACTGTGGACCAGAGCTCACGAGGCCGAACTTTGAGGGAACGTACTGTCTCAGCTTTACTCCCGCGTTTGCAAGAACTTCTGAGCTCTGCTCATCCATGCTGTAACTCTGCGAGTACACCACCTCCTCTATTCCACACTGTACAATCTTTATAGAACATGTAAGACAGGGACACGTATTGCAGTAAAGAACAGCTCCCTTGCCTATTCTATCGCGGCCGCTTTCCAGAAGCGCATTCTCCTCTGCGTGGAGGCATAGACACGTATGCATTCCAACACCACTGGTAATGCCCGAGTTGCAACGGGCACACCCTCCTTCGTTACAGTTCTTGGTGTTTCTAGGAGTTCCATTGTAGCCTGTAGCGATGACACGGTTGTCACGCATGATCACGCAGCCGACCCTCCGCTTCATGCAGTTCGATCTCATCGCAGCCAGATCGGCCAGCTGCATAAAGTATGAGTCCCATGAAGGTCTCAGGCGTGTGGAATCTGTTAGGTTGAGGCTCTTGAGCAGATCGTGGAACCTCGCAACACTGTTTGTTGTGTTCAGAATCCGGAGAACAGCCGAGTCCATCATCTTGAGCAAAGCACCCTCGTTGGCGTACTTGAGGTCTTCACATTTGGTGCAGAAACTTTCCAAGGACACCTCGGAAGCGTGCTTGGCATTGTAGCGTGCTAGCCTTAGACGAAGAGGAGAGTCCACGGTGATATGTAGGAAGAACGGACGCTTTGCGAGAGCCTGTAGGAAATTGTCACAATCAATGTTTGTGAGCACAAAGTGTTTTAGCCAATTGCGTGTAACGTAGTCAATCAAAGCTTCTTCGCTGTCCAGCTCAATATCCACATGCAGCTCTTTCTCTCTGGTTGAAGAGTCCTTGAGATCGACCACTTTGAAGCCATGCTCCTTCACCAAAAACGCGGCGATGCTCGTTTTGCCAGCACACAGCGTTCCAGTGATGCCGATAAACATCTGCTGACTGGGTTAGTAAGAGGATGAACAACTAAGCCTGCGGCGTGGATTACCTATAGCTGGTGTAGGTGAAAAATCGCGTAAAGTATGTAAATATTTTACGTAATTTTAACTTCTTGGGTAATTTTGGTTAAATTATTTTTTATTTTTTTTTTATTTTTATTTATTTATTTTTCATCATACAAACGCGCGAAGATGTAGATGTGTACAAACCGGGGAGAGTACTCCTTAACTTTTCCACCCACACCATCACATGATAGAGGAAATCGTGGTCAAAAGGGCTCAATGCTCGTTTGTCCCCAATGCAACAAAATGGGCCCAAAATGGGTTTATTGCTTCAGTATTCAATAAAGAACTGATCTTCCTCAACCCCAAACACAGATTATTCTCTTCTTCCGAGGACTATGAGCCGCTGGCTCAGCTATCAGAGATCTTTGATCCACCGCAAAGGCTCACAGGAAACGTCTCGAGTGCGCCAAACCTTTTAAAGGATGCCATTGCTTTGGATGAGACAGTCACAATAGGACAAACACAAACGGAGAATAATGCCGTAAAGATCGTCTGGACCCCTAATAATTACAGCACAAACTATGAACCCCTACTCTGCGTGGTAACGGACACTCTCAACTGCTTTATACTGGAAAAACGGGGTAACCAATGGGACCTGAAGCTTAACATAGTTGAATGGCTTGTTCAGAAGCACGCAATTGATTTTAGCAAGATCGTGTCTATGACGCATTTGGCCATGCTGCGTATTCATTCTATTGCCTGGACGTCCTATCTCAGCCTGGGCCCTAAAGACAACACGTATTCGCCGCAGCACACTCGGTTTTTTACTCTTGCCACAGAGAGTAATAACCAGGTTTTGTACCAACTGCACAATGACGCTTCGGTCACAGAGAGATTGGCCTTCCAACTTGACCTGAACCCTGGAGAGTACGTGTTGGAGTGCGATTTCAGTGACTGGCTGTCAGAAAGTGCAGGTTTACAGGAGTGCTACTTGTCGCTGGTGACAAATCACTCAAGAGTTTTAGCTAAGAGGCTTTTCTTCGATACAAAAACCCTTATCCTTTCAGTAGGTAAAACCATTGAACTGGCTGGGCCTTCAAAAACGCTAGTATCGAACACAAAATTCGCTCTGCAACACAATCTCTTTTATCTCACCGTCGCATCCACAAACAAACTTGATACATATAAATTAGATCTGAATGGAAACATATCACATCTTTCACAGACGACCGGTTCTTACATTGCCTCTAACTTTTTGGTATCGTATACACAGGGTACGGCCCTGAACATCCTAGCTGCCGATCCACACGGTCATGTGGCTCTACTCAGCATAGACCTCGAGGCCTTCCAAGTGTCGCATTTTGTTCTTTATAACTACACCCAGGCGATCTCCGCGGCGCCTTCTGTTATTACTGCGCTCTCAGAATTGGTTAGTCCACTGGGTGCAAAGATCTCGTCTCTTGAATTAAGCCCACTGCGAAATTTCGTGCTAGTGGGATATACAGACTCTGAGACCGACCTTGTGATCGACATGCGGTATTCGCACCTTAAGGAGGCCAAATTTGCTGTGTTACCACTGTTTGATTCACAAAGTCAAGATCCCTTCAGTATATTGGAAAAGACGTCACCAGTGGTATATAGCGATCTTTTCCAGGCTCAGACGTACGAGCTTATACAGGGCTTTCTTTATAGCGAGGACCAGCCAGTACGGCAGACCCATATAGATATCGACGAAAAGAAATTACTAACATTACCTTTGTTTGACAATCTTAGCGTTGACAATCTTGCGTCCAACGCCTATGAGCTCTTCTTTAACAATAACGAGATCAACAGCATCAGGTTGGCTCTGATTGCCTCAACGCCAGACGTTACGAAAGACAGTGTCAAGCTACTCATGAGGAAACTTCTTGCCAAACTACTGGTAGAATCCAATTTACAATCGCTCGTTATCTCAACCAAAGACAGGATCTGTTACAACAGCTGGGCTACCTTTTACCGAAAACACAATCTTGGAAAGCACAAGATAACGATGGACACGACTCCAATTGCACTACCAATTGAGGGTATTGGTGCTACAGAGACGTTTGCAGATTTTGATGCCGCCACGTTTGATCAAACTTTTATCAAATCACTAGAGAACCACGTGTGGAGACGCTGTGATCTCACTTTGACACCGCTAACTTCCTCCAAGATCAAGACCTGCAGTGGTTCCGACACAAAGGTGACTACAGACACAGCACATGACACGCTAGTGAAAGCGATAACAGAGGTGTTACCATTGAACCTTTTACTGGGAACTAGGTATGAGGGCTAGCGTCAGCATATCGGGGTAACAATGACGATGAAAGCGCTATACACTAGACAAGAGCTAGAAGCTAATCGTGATGATTCAGCGCTTAAATATTAATGTAAATTAGATAAGTCAACATGTTAATCTCAACGCACATTCAAGGGACAGGTATGTGTCAATCAATCGCTGTATCTGATCTTCCTACAGATGACCTCCATACGCATGTGCAGTTCCGATCTCTCTCAGTTAACAAGAACCCTTGCAGCTTAGATGCTTTCTAAAACGGCAGTGCGCATTATGTACGTGCGTCGCGCGTTACACAAATATTGAAAACTTGGGCCGGTATCTGCATCTATAATTGCTAGTACCTTCCTTGATCTTTGCTTCAAATATTGCGAAGGCTGAGCCTTCCAGATCAACCTTATCGCAACGAAACTTAACCATGGCATCTCCCATATTTATATCGAATCCACCGCCCGGATTCTCCGTGGTTGCAATAGTCAGAGGAATCCAGCTTTCTATTCTCGGCATCTACCGCTCATGGCAGCAGAAGTACTACGAAAAGATATTTGAGGCCATCAAGTGGTCCATAATAGTGCATGTGGTGATACGGTTGCCTCTGATAGGCACAACCATATTGTTGAAGCTGCTGTCTTGGATCATCATCTCACCGAAACGAGCACATGCCATAACTTCCAGTCTGTACTACTACCAGTACCAGGTTCTGAACGTCAGCCCATTCTTGCTTATGTCATTTAGGTACTTTACATCAAAATTAGACGACACTTTTTACGAGTCGCTCCAGTTTTGTGACTCTGTATATAACAAGAAACACCCATCTGCTGACCAGCACTACTATGAGCCACTGGCCAAGTGCAACTATTTAGCAGACAACACCTCTGGGTCGTCATCGGTCCCAGCGAGATTAGCTAGAGTAGCTATGGCCAAGATGAACAAGCTCAAGCTATTTTATGGCAATTGGGTGCACTCGAGTCCTGCAGAGGTAACAGATTTTATATCAAAGTTCATTCTTCAGATTTTGAGGTCCACCATTGTTTTCGTGCTGTCAAAAACGCCGTTTGTGGGAGAGCTAGTAGTACCGGTTGTCACATTTCACCAACTTAACAGCATCATAGGAACGCCATACGCTGCATTTGTGTTTCTTGTATCGTTCTTGTTAACTGAGCAGCAGGCATTTTTCTTCCTCAACACAATTTTTGGAAGCAAGACCTTGATGATGACGTTGCTCCAACCTTATCTGAAGAAACTTCCCTTTTCTTTGAAGCAGCAGGAGAACTGGTTTAACACGAGAATTGGTATATTGTATGGCTTCAGCCTTGTGTTCTACCTTCTTTTGAAGCTACCCTACGCAGGATTTGTGGTGTTAGGACTTGCCGAAGCAAGTACGGCTCACCTGGTCACTAAGATCACCGATCCCCCTCCCAAAGCGACTGGCTCAACAAGCGACTTGAAGATTATGAACGAGTGGGTCGAGAATCAGTGCATGTGGAGTGAAACTTACACACGGGAACTTAATTCGCTAATTGCCTCGAATCACGAGCAACTTCCTGGCACGTTTACCTCGCCCAAAGAGTAAGCATGCGTGTGGTCACGTAGTTATGTATATCTAGTATAGAACATTTTAGAGATTCCTTTGTTGATTGTACCTTAGCCGCTCGATAAGGTCCTCGTTAGAGTACCCTGCAAACTTAGTTATGATATAAGGGTTACCACCCCATAATCTGAGCAGTAGCGGCAGTAACATCAGTGCGTGAAGCGACGCAATAATCACCAGCCCCATCCACATTCTAAAGTAGTATATGTCGAATATCTTGGACCGTGTAAACGCCAAAACTGACACACCAATAAACTTTGTCAGTGTGATACCACCAAGAACAGAGCCACCGACATTAGACAGCGCATTGAGAGCTCTGATATCACGGCTGTTAGGTACAGAACTGGAGTTCGTGTCTGACGGGTAGACAAAGGCCCTCACTATGTGCACAGAAAATTCCACTGCTAGACCCAAACAAATAAGCAAATTGACTAAGCTCAGCGCGTTCAAAGATATACCCCAAAGAGCCATCAACCCGCCCATATCGACCATCACCGAGAGAACCACAAGGATCAAGACAGCTGCCGAGCGGAAGGAGCCAAGAAGTGTGGAAGCTATGACAAAAACGATGGCCATGGCTATTGCCAATAGTAGAATAGTAGCCTCGATGATCGTCTCATACTGTACAAAAAAGATGTAGAATGGAGAGTATGCAAATACATCTGACACTCCGCTCTCCTTCTTAATTTCTGACACTACCCTTAAGGAGTTGTGATATGCGCTGATGTATTCGGCTTGCGATTTTAATGGAATATGAGAAGTTCTGAAACTGGATCTCTCTATTTGATTTGTCTCGTCATTTCTGTAGATGGAAGATGAATAAGGTGCCTTGCCGCCCAGAGGGCAGGGATCACTAGGCGATTCAATCCATTGATTAAATAACTTCATGAATTTGTCTCCCTCGGGGAAACCATGCATCCTGACGTCCCATTCTCTTCCCTCATAGCACACCTCACACTGTCTGGATGACGCGTAGGGAGAGCAAAACTGTGTCTCGTTGGTATTTTTTTTGTATCTACAGCACTCCGTAAGATCAGGATTGAGCCACATTAGGTAATCATCTATCCAGCTTGCAATAGGCTCAGCCAAAGTGCTCATGTTTGATCTCTTTCTCTCCTGCTCCACAACATTGACTAGGGAAAATGTGTCGCAAGTAGTGAACCGACCACATAACTGCTGTTGAGCATCACGCGATGTCACATTCAAGTCGGATACTATGAAGTACACTGGAGGTCCAACGTCTAGAAACTTGTACAGATCATTGAAATAGTCAATCAAGTATGAACCCGAAGGTATGGCAATTCTTTGGTCCAAACCCAGGTTTATAGTAGGAATTAGCGACAAAGAAATGCCAAAAACGGCTATGAAAAAGACAATAATGACCTTCGAGATGTCTTTTTGGAATATAAATGGAGCGTAGTAGTAGCGCACAATCTTGGAAAAGATGTCCTCATGAGAGTCATCAAACATTTGATCAAGCTCCTGTTCTCCGTCTATGTCATTGTTATAAGCAGTTGGAGCGTTTCCTGAGAGTGTAATCTCACCATCTTCCTTTGCAAGTTGAATGAAAGGTATAAGATCAAGCCTGTTATCTTCAACCCTCCGCTGGTCGAGAGAAAGAATACTACAAAAGGCAGTTAGTTGTAGAATTGTGTTGAACAAAACTGCCACAGCGCAGTAAAGAGCAAAATTCCTTACTGCGGGCATTGAAACCACACTTGCAAGTAGGAAGCAGCAGACTTGACATGAGGAACTCAAGAAAATACTAGGCCCAACTTTTCCTAATGTCAACCCAATTCGGTCGTGAACAGATAAGTGATTGAAATCAGACGCATTGAAGTACTGTAGTTCATGCGAAATTAAAAATATGTTGTCAACTCCAACAGCCAAAATCAAAAACGGAATAACTTCTGCAATAATCAAAGTAGACTTGACCTTGAAAATGCTCCAGAAACCTGCACTGACAAGGACAGAAATCAGCACAATGACAATACCAATCAACCCTAAGCCTATTCTAGTAAAGACAAATAGCCTGGCCATAGAGTTTACACCAGAGTGGTATTGCGAGCCAATAGAACCGCTCCCTAGAGAAAAAGAAGCGTATGCAAACATCACAAGGTATGAAATGATCACAATCTTAATGTCTGTATTGGTGGACTTGTTGAGCTCTTTTTCTAAAGAGATCTCAGCGCTAAAACTAAGCGACAGTCCGCGCTCCTCTGCCTCCTTTTGAAGATCAATAAGATAACTTTCCAGCGCTTGCTCCCAAGTAATCGACATCTGTACCTGCTCGCTAGTGGCATTATTATCATTATTGAGCAAAAAAGTGACTACAATAGCCTTTGAATCAAAGACGTCGTCTTGGGCACCTCCGAACACTAAGCTTTTCTTCAAAGGTTGTTGAAATGGCGGAAGACAATTTACAGGAGAAGTTGTGCATTCTTCAATCTTTCTTTGCCATGAACTCTCTGGAAGATTGTTGATGTCGCCACCAAAGTACTGAGTGAAGGACTCCAGGATGCAATAGTCGCCCATTGGCTTAAAACACACATCGCTGTACCCTACGGAAGCTCCGAGCTCCCTGTTTTCTGATTGCAAATTGACAATCTCAGCCTCCTTCTCAAACCACCACTCAATTGTATCATATTCAAGAATAGGGCCTCCTGTCTTGTTCGACAGAAAGAGCTGTTGTGTTCTGTAGAAAGGCCCAAAGCTCTCGTCAAAGATCTGCCTTTGTACAAAGGCATCTGCGGTGGGGCTAACCCACAGATTGACAGGGCTGGTCTCCAGCTCCAACTCAAAAATAAATGAGATCAGCAATGCAGAGACTCCCAAACTTATAAGTAGAACGAGCTGGTAATGCAAGGAACAGAAATGCCCAAGTTCATTAAACAACTTCTCGAGCTTTTCATTCAAAATGTACGACTTCCCTGCCATAAAGTTCTCAGAAACACCATAGATATCGTCATCATCCAAATACTCGTCGACCTCTTCGTCGTTATGGAACAAGGTATACGTGTATTGCTGCTGCTTTCTCCTGTGAAATATAATGAAGCTGATGTATGCCACTCCTGCCAGCAGGTAAAACACCAAAACTACAAATGAAAAACAAGGGATCATAGAGAAAACTCTACATGTTCCGTGGGGCTTACCTGCTTGCGGCAGCTCGGGACAAGAATTAGGACAATCGGGACAGGCACACCTGTACCTCTCATCTTCGTCGTCGCACCGTCTAGCAGTGACATTCAAAAGGTCCATATCACCACCCGTCTGGTCAGCGGTATATTTGAAATTTATTTGAAAGGGGGATCCTCCTAGCAACGGCTTCTCGTCTCCTAAGAACTTGAGAAACTCAGGATAATTCTTGGCTCCGCCTCCAATCAAGTCCATTGCATAACCATTTGTGGCGCCAAACTTAATGTTCTTGCACGAGTCAAAAAACTCAGACGAGAAGAAGGGATCTATGTAATAATCCAGCTCACTCACAATCGGCTTGCCGGAGGTTGACGTGCCTATTTCTGTAACGTTCACAAACGTAGACTGGTTGGGGGAGCACGTGAAGTGGCAGAAAAGAGAGAAGAAGTTCTTTTTGCATGCTGGACATGATGATATAAGTGGCTCGGCCTTCTTTAAATTAGTCTGGAGAGTTGCTAACTGCGCACTATCGCAGCAGGTGAGTTCTTCGTCTGACCACTCATCTCCACATATGGAAATCAGCATTGAGTAATCTTCCAGTGGCAACTGTTTCGCGGCAATGTTTTGCGGAGACGGCAGGTCTGCGCCAAACAGGGACTTTTTGCCTCCCTAGTGATTTGTTAGCAGGCATTTCAGTTTCGAATCACAAAATATCCATCTTGTCGGGAGAATATACTTACCGTACCATACATAGCGCAGTAGCCGTTTCGGTGAATCTCCGTGGCCTGAGCAAAAGTATGCAAAGCCACAAAGAATAGGCAAACAATTCTGCTCAATTCCCACAAAACCATTTCAAGAAGGAGGTTCTTAGGATACTGAAGTGAGCCGTAATAAGGAACAGCCCTTATAGCCCTTTGTGCTAATGTACTTCTCTATGTACTATCGCACTTGCTCGCACAGACGCGTCGATTTATGCACGTCAAATGTATCAAATGTATGCCACTGCATGATTACGACTTTCGACACTGATAATGAATATGCAATTTCTATGTGAGTCTACGTATGTTAGCGCTTTTCCATGCTAAGAAGTATAACAGTGGGTCCATTCTCCTGGATTTTTTAACGAATGGATCAGCCACTGTAATCTGCGGATGCCATTCTCAGATCACGCGGAACAATGGTACCCTGTATGGTCGTTCAGTCATCGTAAGTCATAAAATAGTGCGTTTTCGATTGGGAATCCGCATGCTCGGCAATAGTCTCGTCTAACCACTTCAAATCGTTATCCCCTGTGTGCAAAATCTCGTCCAAATTTTCGGGTGTAATGTACATTTTCCTCAGACTTTTGAACAACTTGAAATCGTAGTCTTTAGCGTTGTTCACTTCCGTGCCGAGGTCTCTGCCTCTGTCGACAAGTAGCTGGACCAGCTTCGAGAAATGTCTTATTTTCCCTATCGCACTTCCCCTTTCCCTATGCAAAAAGTAGTTGGCTAGAAGCTTGAACCGATCTGGGGCAATATCGAGCGTTCTCAGATAAGCTAATATCTGCCTGTTGGTGTGAATGTTGTACAACTTGAAGTCCTTGGCAAGAGTATTCTGGATAGCAAGCATCAGTCTCAAATTCCCTACTTTCCTGGCGTGTTTGATCAATATTGTCTCTGTACTTCCTCTAATGTTGTATCTGTTTTCCTGTGCCTCATCCGTTAGCAGACTCCAAGCTCCTTTGAAATCGTTCTCACATGCTAAAATTTGTTGTAACATTAAGTTGAAACAGCCAGCATCAGTCTGCTCCTTGGGAATAGATTTGTAGTATGCGAGCATCCGTGCTAATGGTACCTGCTCTGACGCCATGTCTTCCATAATCAGTCTGTGGAACTGAGGAAGGTATCCGAGTTTCTCTTTTTGCATCAACTTGACAAGATTCTTCCATACTTCAACCTCTCGAGGTATAGCCAGGAGCGTTGCATACCAAGTGTCAATGTCAGGTTGCACATCGACCGATTGGATCTGCTTGAAAAGCTGCGTCAACACCTGTAATTTGTCAATCTCCGTGTGCCCTGCATTCACAAGGGCTAATAGAATAGAATTGTACGTAGTGATGTCTGCCTTGGACGCACATTCTGTTTGCAGTTGTACCACCAGTCGTCTCACAGTGACTAGGTCAGAGTTGGAGAGAAAAAACTGAATAGCCATGTTATACGACTCTAAATTTCGAAAGCCAGCAATTCGCTCGTTAGGCAGAAACATGAGAGCATGGAGATACTTACAGACTCTGTGTTTCAAGTTGACGTACTTGTACTGTGTTAGCACCCTAATGGTGTCTTCAAAGGCCGCCTCGGAATCAATTTCTCTATTCTCTATGTTAGGAAAATGAGGCATCAGCCTTGGCTTTCTCAGAAGACGCTGCAATTGGCTTTTCGAGTTGCGGACTTTCTCCATATCGCTCAGATTTGTCAGGCACACAAACGCTTCCACGCAAAGACTCATCAGATCCCGCTGATAGTTTTGTTTGATAAGATGTTCCTGCTGATCGTAGTCTAGCTCCGCCGACTTAGAGGAGTTTATAATTTCTGATGAGTCAGATATCTCAGAAGGTTGAGAAGGACTCAAAAAACTCTTCCATACCATTGCCAGGCTGCTGCCACGAAGCTTGTTTATGGGCCCAGAGGTTCTGGTATTAGTGTCATTCTCCGGTGTTCTACTAGAAACGGCGTAATTTGCGTGTTGATGAGCACAATGTCGCTCAGCATACCATGCCGGACTTCCGGGCCTTGCATGAAGCCAACTCGGTCGCACGGTATAAATATGTCGTATATATTTCATATGTTCACGTCCACCGTTTGTATGAGCATGGTATGTCCTAATGGAAAATTGTACTCAATGATAGGAAATGAAACAGAGTTATTCAACCAAAACGAAAGAACTATAATAATGAAGTGTTCAAGTAAATCTGGCAAATAAGTCGGCTATGAAGCCCTTCGTTCGTTGAAAATGGTTACTATTCTCTGCCTCGTCTCTCTCTTGGCTTTCATTAAAATTGAAAAATTAACGCTTTAACTCTCCTGCCAGGATCCAAGTAAAACACACCTGTACACCACTGGAAAATTTTTTGCGCAGGCAAATCAAGCAGAAAAGGTAATTCACCAATCTTTTTGACAGTAACGTCACATACTAGACTCAGCAGCATTCACTCAAGCACCGCAATCACACTCACAGCATGAGCAGGGAAGGTTTTGTTGTTCCAAACACTGCGAACTTGGCTGCCGCAGCCTCGGGTATCCAGAACGTGAAGAACTATGGTGTCAAGTATGTGTGTGCTCAGTGTGCGGCTACCTTCACCTTGAGTCCCACTGAGCCGGTTAGGTGCAAAGAGTGTGGTCACAGAGTGCTTTACAAGGCCAGAACCAGAAGAATGGTGCAGTTTGAGGCCAGGTGATTATGTGGTTGTTGAAATGTGAAGCTTCTCGCATTTCCTACTCTTACTCCAATGCACTCGTCTAATCGACCTTGAGCTGTCTCTAGAACTCTGTTTGTACATTATATATTGAATTACGCATCACGCTTACGAACTATGATTTTGTTGGTGGGGCTTCATCAATAGCTTCTTTTCGAACTGTAGTCTTCTCGTCGTCTCTCTGGGTTACCTCCTGGTCCAAAACTCTGAACCACATTTGATAGGGACAATCGCGGTTACTGAAAAATCGAATTTACCCAAGGTTGTATTTGCTTAACTATGGTCAAGGAAATGACAGAGCCGATTAGCGTTTGCTTCAGGCCATGAACGTTTCACAAGAGGATGTGAGGAACACCAAAAAGACGAAACATGGCCACTCGACTAGAAAGGTGCCGAATATCGGCCCTGAATACAAGTTCTCGTACATGCACAGAGATCAGATAACCGTTTTGCGTACGTTCTACCCCGAGATCCCAGAGCTCGTAGTGTCTGGGTCCGTAGACGGAATTATCAAGTTCTGGAAACTTGATGCAAACAAGAAGGTTGGGCCAAGTAGTATGGTCAAGGAAGGTGACACTTTTGATGCGGGGAAGTTGGTGTTTATCAAGCAGTATCAGCTCCAAACTGCCGCTGTATCTCAGGTGGCTTTGCTTACTGATTCTCGACATAAACTAATGGCTGTTATTACTGATAGCTCTTCATTAAAAACCAACGGAAAGTTTCCCATATACATCTTTGATCTGCGTTCATTCGACATGATATCCATAATGGAAGTGAGTTTTGTCCCCGAGCAGATCACATGGGCATATTTAAATCAGGAAACTGCGGTAGTGGCTATAGCTTGCGGAAACAAAATTAGTGTGTTTGATCCTTTCTTCGAGGCTACATCACCCCGTTTGGTCTATGAAAGCGAGTCGGTCCACAAATTCCCGCTGAAGTCGCTTGTCTACAACAAAGCATACGATTATGTTGTGTCCATCGACGATATGGGCATGATAGAGTATTGGACTATAACTGAGACTTTTGAGAAGCCCGCTTGTGTGTCGTTCAAAGCAAAAACAGAGACTGATTTCTTAAAGATTAGGAAAGAGAAACTTCATCCATTAGGACTCACCTCAATCAGTGATGACGGTAAGCACTTTAGTATCATGACCTCAGACTTCAATCTGTGGATATTTGAGTCCCTATCTGGTAAGCTGAAGCATCGGTTCAATGAAAGCTTGACATTCTATAATAAAATTTTAGGTGAATCACCAGAGTACGAAATGCGTAAGAGACTCTCAGTGGAAGAGGAGATGGCAAAGCAGCAGAAGTTTGTTAAGCTCATAGAGATCGCTTTTTACGAGAACTTTTGCGTGGTGCCTTGCTTATTGGGTATCAAATTTATTGACATAGAAACGGGCAAGACAGAATTACTGATTGGCCAAGAAGAGAGTTCCAGGTTCTTGAGTGTAGCCATGACCCGCTTAGCTCAAAGAAAGCAATCGTCTCTAGACGTGCAAGGTAGCAAAACAGTAGCCCTCACTGTCTGCATCGCATCAGCAGCCTTTTCTCAGCGACTATACGTATTTAGCGAAGACAATGGGCCTGCTCCTGAGCTTGACGAAAAAGCCAAAGAGGCGAGAGATATTATCAACGAAGATCCAAACTCCGCATCTTTTGCAGCGATCAAAGGAGCAGATCCATGGAGAAACAAGTCTAAATATTCAAACACAAAAGTAGTGCTTCACACCACTCTTGGCGACATTAAGATAAAAATGCTTCCTAAACACGCCCCGAAGGCTGTTGAGAACTTTGTCGGTCTATCATTACAGAACCACTACCATAATATTCGGTTCCACCGCATCGAAAAGGGGTTTATGGTTCAAACAGGGGACCCAAACGGCGACGGTTCAGGTGGTGAGAGCCTGTGGGGCGATTTTTTTGAGTTAGAGACAGACCAGGAAATCAAGCACGACAAACCTTTCTTGGTGTCTATGGTCCACGGAGGGTCTCAGTTTTTCATTACCATGAAAGCGGCCCCTTGGCTAGACGGGAAGCACAGTATATTTGGCATCGTAGAAGAGGGACAGGATACGGTGAGGGCTATCGAAATGACAGAGGAAGATGACGTGTCTACGCCGGTAATTTTAAGCACATCTGTAGAAACTTGAGCATGTAATGTAGCTATGACTATTTCGCATTCAGTATCATCTCTTATCTAATCAAACTCCGCCCAAACTCCGCCTTATGCACAGCGCATATGCACGCATGAAAAATATCCTTATCCAATTTCATTCCACAATAATGAAAAGTTGACTTATGAGTAAAATAGTTGCTTCAGTCACATGCCCGAAACGATTTAAAGCATTCTAGCCTGTTAACTCTTTGAGACTAGAAAGGACTCATAATAAGTAGAGCTCGTACCTGTGTGGCAATAGAAAATTTAACCCACCGGCAAAAGCACACTATGCCGGCTACCTCTAAAGAGAAGACAATCAGTCCCGATATAGAAAGGAGCTACGATGCCATAGACAGAGAGTCTGAGAATCTTTTATACGGGCACGAAAATCCTGATGATTTTCCTGATGGTGGCGTCAAGGCATACTTGGTGTTGCTGGGGTCTACTATAGGACTGGTGGCCGACTACGGTATCCCGAATGCGGGTGGTACTCTGCAGAGTTATATCCAGCATAACCAACTGGCTGGCCAGACATCAGTCGGTCTTTCTTGGGCGTTTGCTCTTTATATGTTTTTCATGTTTTTCTTTGGCATTTTGACTGGACCTTACTTTGACATTGTCGGCCCTAAAAAGCCCATGATCATAGGTAATGTGCTTATAACAGGAGGGCTGTTAGCAACGGCAAATTGCTACAAAGTGTGGCACTTTTTCCTTGGATTTGCAACGCCCGTTGGAATTGGGTTGTCCTTTTGCATGTCGCCCCTGAATGGAATCGTCAGTCATTATTTTTTGAAAAAGAGAGGGCTTGCCGGTGCAATAGCCACGATGGGAGGAGCAGTGGGTGGCATTATATATCCTTTGATCATAGGCTCTTTGTTTTCCAAAGTGGGATTTGCCTGGGCTATGAGAGCGTATGCTTTGATCAACTGCGTACTCCTTTCAATATCCACCCTTATTTTGGATCCCCGGCTCCCCTGCAAGAAGACCGACAAATCTAAGCCCTTAATCGAAAGGACCCTTTTGATTTTAAGAGAAGCAATTGACATCAGGATACTAAAGGACAGGCGAGTGCTGGCGCTTGCTTGTGGTGTTTTTTTTACAGAGCTGAATATTTTGAATGTTGTTACTTATCTTTCATCTTACGGTTTAGCAGTTGGGTTTTCTTCGTCAACCAGTTACAGACTAATCACCATTTTGAATGCAGCCGGTGTACCTGCAAGAGTGATAGCCGGTTACTGTGCCGAT
The DNA here is from genome assembly GCA_003706235.2 of Wenyingozyma naganishii. Lineage (NCBI taxonomy): Eukaryota > Fungi > Ascomycota > Pichiomycetes > Pichiales > Pichiaceae > Wenyingozyma > Wenyingozyma naganishii. The sequence continues at coordinate 204,353 of PPKS02000010.1, read as the reverse complement.
CGCTGGGGCCGCTTCAACGTCATGTGTGTCTATTGCGTGTTTTTGAACCTTTGGTGCTGGTGCTTGTGGCTCCCTTTTGGGCGAAATCACGGAGTTTTATATGCTTTCACTGTTCTTACAGGCTTTTTCCAAAGCTCTTTAGTTTCCTTGGTCCCTGCCTGCTGTGGGCAGGTCTGCAAAACGGAAAACTTTGGTCGGACATTTGGAACGGTTTACTTTTGCGTTGCTGCTGGTAACCTAATAGGGCTGGGCGTTTCGGGAGTAATCATAGGTGGCGGGTCATATGAGGAGTACAGAAATTTTGTCGCATACTGCTCTGCCATTGGATTTGTTGGTGCTGCGACATGGCTGATGTCCCGATACTTTTGTGCAGGGTACCGACTTGTGAAGGTGTAGATATATAGATTTACAATTGAGTTATATTTACAGGGAAGTAAATTTTGTAGTTTAGCATATGATCTGCATTAGATGTCATTGTACTTAGGTACTGGCAGCTATAAATTAATGCATAGCTGAAACCATCTTCGATAATGCAATGATAGCCGAGCATAAATGAAAAGCTGGTTACAGGCTTACGTTCAAGGTAAGTGACAGCCGGAGGAGCTACAAATTGGTAAATAATGATAAGGCACCAACTTTTTACTTTAAGTGTAATAATGAAGGTTTTTATTGACACTAATTACACAAAGTATTAGAGCACATGATATTTCGTGCTGGCCTACTTCGCTTTGAGATGTTAGCGCACCTTCATCCTTATTGATGGTATCTTTGATCGCTTTAGCCATAAATTATTGTTAGGTTAATATAGACAGGTAAATAAGTATAAGTTATATGATACCAACGCACACTGAGTACAGGGATTGGAGAAACCCCAGCCGTTATGGATAAACCCTGCTCTATCAAGAAAATGAGTGACTAAAATATAGAATTGAAATAATGGATAAAATCGACCGGAATTGCCATAGCCAACAGTTATTTCAAAACGTTACACCATCAACGGTTTCTTCTTCCTTCTTCCCAGTATTGTGGAGTTGTTCAGATCCAAATTGAACAGCCTTGTATCTGATTCTGCAGGACTCGAGCCCGAAGAAGAGGAATCACTTGGAGTGACAAATATACCATCGCCCTCTAAAACCACACCCTGAGAACTCTCGATTTCACGTCTTTTGAGTTGACGTTTTACTATATCACCTACCTCATCAATCTCCATGTCCTCCATCTCTTCTTCAGGTAAAGACACAAGTCCTTTCCCACTGGAATCGGCAAGCACACCCTTGCGCAGATTGGAAGAGCGATTCACATGCCTTACGTGCCTATTTAAGGCTGCTTCTTCCTCCATTCTATGTACGGCTGCAGAAATATCAAACGCCTCTTTAAGCGCAACAGCCGCAGGAGAGAAAGCTGCTGGGCTCATTCTTTCCAGTATATGGGACGGCACACTTGACGCAACCACTGGATGGCTCTGCTCTGGCGATACAGATTGATATGAAGATAGGAGAGTGCGGCTGATGTTCTGAGACTCGCGCAAAACGTCTGGCGTTTGTGTTTGCAATCTCTCCAGCCTAGAGGCTTCATCACATCTGCTTTGAAACTCATTAATCCATGGGTCGCTTAAAAAATCATCTATTGTGTATCTTTTTGAGGGGTCAACAGTAAGAAGCTTGCCCACGCAGTTCTTGGCACCATCAGATATTTCGTCCCACCATGGAGACAAAAACACGTATTTACCTCTTGCAACCTTCTCCGTGAGTGACTCAATCTGTTCATCGTAAAAGGGTGGGAATCCACACAGTAAAATGTACAACACACATCCAATGGCCCACATATCAACCTCCTTCGAATACCTTTGATCTCTGACAATCTCAGGAGCAGTGTACCCCACAGTACCACAGGGAGTCTTTGTGTTCTTCTCCCAAATCTGCTTTGAAAGACCAAAATCAGCGAGCTTTACAACGCCAATCCCACCTCCTCCAATGTTGGGCAAAAACTCGCCTTCATCCATTTTTGACGATGGGTCATCGGATGCTCTCAGCTTGATGTTGTGTGATGGAATAAACTGAATAGGGTTGAAAAGCATGTTCTCTGGTTTGATGTCTCTGTGTACCACTCCTACTTCCTCGTGGAGATATCTGATGGCATTTGCCAGCTGAATAATTATGTGCCTAGATAGGTCCTCACTGAGGTAGGTGAATCTTACAACCTCAGCAAATATCTCGCCTCCAGCAAGCAGCTCCTGAACAATATAGTAATATTCGTCCGTTTCAACAAAGTTTAAAAACTTAACAACGTTCGGGTGATCGAGCTGTCTCATGATCGTCACTTCTTTTAGCACAGCAGCCTTCTGAGCTTCGTCGAGCTGAAACTTCTTGATCACCTTGACAGCAACTGATTCGTTGTTCAACTTATCTCTCGCCTTGTATACAACAGAGAACGCTCCCTCGCCAAGCTTCTCCTGCAACTCATACCTTTCTATGTTTTGTCTTTGTTGTATCTTTCTCTTTTCCTCATTTTCTTCTTTCACGATATCAGAGGCAAGCTGGGAGTAGTCCATTTTTTCCACAACTTCAGGTGGAACTTTGGCCGCCCTCTCTGTTGAGGACATCGACGTGTAAGGTGACTCAGAGGTCCTTCTAGGCGCCTCATCAAAATCATTTAAAATAGAGTCGTCATCGTTGTGAGAGGGTGGTTCATGAGCATAGTTTGACTCGTCCAGGTAAAATCTTGAGACCGATTCTACTTGAAAGTCAACAGCATCTGGCTTTATTGCATTGGCCTGCTTTCCATGTCTAATAAATTGCTTGAAATTCTGTACAAGGAACATAGTTAGTATGGTTACATTGGAAAGGGATTTGATGAAGAAAGTGAGGTAGAAAAGAGGCGAGGGCTACTCGAATAAAAATATGATCCCACAAGTCAAAACCAGCTTCAGGGAGCAAGACAAACTTTTTGAGACATTGCGCACTTGGGCTAGAGGAACGAAAACTCTTAATTTTGATAGCCACAGGGTGCTTTGAATTCGAAAATTGTATAGCAAATACCCTTGCGATCTTCAGACCGACTGTGAAAATGTGTGTGTGTGAGAATTTGTGTGCGAGTGATTGCAAGTGATTTTTATGCACTAGCCAACCAGAGCATTACAAATGGAACATGCCCTTCAGAAACAAGGCTTAAAACAGAAAACAATGTGTTCTATTCTAAAAAGCAACTTTCTTTTCTAACTGCATCTGCTGGGACGTCAACATGAGAGGAACAATAATATCTCGGCCTAAAAGACCGCGAAATTGCTAAGTTAGCATCAGATGATTCACGCAAGGTGCAGTAGCTCTGAGCCATGTATTTTCTTCTAGCTTACAAATCTGCGGCAGTTGTAACGTGTGCGGGACTTGTGCGCATCGATCCATATTATGCACCGATGCCAAAGGGCGTCAATCGGCTGGGCAAGAACAAAATACCTCGCTTCGTAGCCAGTGCCGCCGAGCTGCACAATCAGGCAATCAATCCAATATAGTTTTTTTTGGATTTTCGGTGCATTTTTTCAAGATTCTAGAAAATGTGCGGCACAAAGCGGCATTTGATCTGGTTATAGCATTTCGCTGGAGGTTGAACGCGGCAAACTTCGCTATTGTAAACCTGAGATTGATGTCCTCGGTGCTCGAGTGTCGTTTGGTCAACCGGCCAATGCACCAGACGTCTTAGTCCTTGTTCCGTATACTCCTCGTAATCAAAAAAAAATTCGCCCCTTTTGCAGATAGCAATGTTAGCAAATAGTCTAACAACACCGTGTGTAGCTAGACCTATAGCTATTCTTGCCAGCCCATTGTAGTCAGATAATATGTATTCCCCCTATGAATCTTCAAATCTCACCTTTCTCTCTTCCTTCTCAGCTCAAAAAAACTAAATCGTACTTACGGAGAACATCTTAGGATGGAGCCCTACCTGAAATCCCGGAGTATCTTATGGTTTTCTGCTTACTGCAGTAGGTCTATGTGAATGAAGGACAAATGGTATCCCGCTTTAAAGAATGCGCGGAATTTGATAGTCCAAATACTTGAGTTCTTTGCTATGAGTCTTGAGCTCTTCTCGACGCCTTCCTTTTCTGCTTCTTGTTCTCTTTTCCTTTCCAAAAAGCAAGCTGACGAATCGTGAATTAATTTAGTTTTTTTTGAGCTTATTGTCTTTGTACATCCTTGCACAGCCTAGTTTTTTGTACTATTGATTGAACCCCGGCAGGAAGGCTCACCAAAAATATGGAGTTAAGGCTAAGTATCGATACGTCGTTCTCCTAACCGGCTAATTTTGCAACCATGGAGGTAGCGTCTGAAATTTCGGGTATTGCAAAACGACTTCCCGCAAAAGTGGAGAACTTGACGCCCGTATATATTGCAAACGTTGTGACGCACTGCTACCACGCCTTATCTAATAAGCCGAAGGGCGTTAATACTCTCAAAAGGAAGTACCATGAAACTCACGACGACAAGGTGCAACAGAGTCAGGCACAACAGAAGTTGACTATGACCGAAGGGTTTGAGATGCCAGAGCGATGGATAGACCTTGCGGATACTTTGCTTTATTCTGACAATATAACACTGAAGAGGTCGTCTGCCCTTGATCCCATCATTCAGCACTTGTGTCAGACAAAGGGAGAGGTGCTGCTGCCACCTATTAAGATCAACTTGCAGTTTCAGGCAAGTGGATTTGCTAAGGTGACTTGCATGCTGGGGTCTGGGAAACTGACTCAGCTGCTTGAACTCTCCGTCGATCCTACGTATGCCCCTCTGATAGAAGCGGAGACTCTTTTCCTGAGAAATGTATCATCCTCCAGCCAGACAAGCTTTATAAAAGTTCAAAAGCCTGCTATGAAGCTGACAATATCCACAACTGACTTGGGATCGCTTAGCGTTTCCTTCGAATTACACTATACATTAAGTGTGCGAGAGTCTGTTACCCATCCTTACCCGGTAGATGCCATCCGTAAGCTAAAGAAACTCACACTGTTTCTATTTGAAGAGCAGTTGACAGACTATCAGAGAGGCAGTCTTGGTAATCATGTATACTCCAAGCCCTCTGAGTCAATGTTTTATGATTTGATTACTACAAATACAGAGGAGACGATATATAATGAACATTCCAAAAGCTTTGTGTTACCAGCTGTTGAGAAGCAATTACTAGGGTTCCAAAAAGAAACTTTGGATTGGATGCTGAAGCATGAAGGTGTCATTCTTGACGATGATGGAATTACTGTCACCCCTCTCACTTTTGCCTCCGAGTCAGACGACGACGAAGAAATCAGCAGGAAATTAGACAAAGTGTCGTTTGGCTGGTCCAGAATCAGAAACAGAACAACGGGACGATCAGTATGGTACAACAGGCATACAGGCAACATGTGCACATCGGAATCAGCGCGGAGATTTCTCACATCGATTGCGCATACTCCACCGGCTCAAGGATTGTTGGCAGAAGAAATGGGTTTGGGAAAGACAATTGAAGTATTGTCATTGATCCAGACAAATAATAGACAAGGGGACCTAAAGACCAAGCACGATTACTTTAATGACAGACCTATTTTAGAAGCAAAATCCACGTTGATCATTTGTCCGGACTCCATTTTAAGTCAGTGGAAGCAAGAGATTTTTGAGTTTGGCGGAGGCCTGAAATGTATCACATACAACGGTATTTATAATTACGAAAAGGAGGCTAGAAATAAAGACATAAAGCTGTCGCCTACCGAGATGGCTAAGAAACTGAGCGAGTTTGATATTGTTCTTGTGTCTTACAATACCGTGTCCCGCGAAGTTCATCGTGCTACTTACAATCCTACTATTAGACCGAGCAGATCGTGCACTAAGAGGATCCGATTTCCACTCCTTGAGGATTCAAGCATGGAATTTGATCCTAATTTCAAGAAGAAGAGCAAGCCAAAGAAGTTTTCTGACGACGACACCGAATTATTGATGCAGCAGCAGGAGGACACAGACGAGTACCAGAAGAGGGACTACTCTTCTCCGTTAATGTTAATGGAGTTTTGGAGAATAGTACTTGATGAAGTTCAGATGACTTCTAGTATATCGACCAATGCCTCGAAAATAGCACGGATGATTCCAAGAGTTCATTCTTGGGGTGTTTCTGGTACTCTTTTAAAGAAGAACCTTGATGATCTCTTTTCCTTACTTTCTTTTTTGCGCTTCTACCCATTTGATACATTTACATTGCAATCCCGAGACTCTGTTTGGAACTATGTTGTAAACGAACAGCCTTACTACCACCAGTTTATCAGGCTAGCGAAAAGCGTCTGTATTAGGCACACAAAGAAAATGGTAATGGCGCAGGTAAAACTGCCTCCACAGGTTCGTGTATTGCTAAAGCAACCGTTCACAGCAGTTGAACGCGATAATTACGATCATGCATTCAACAAATTCTTGAGAAGAGTTGGACTCAATGAGAGAGGAGAACCCCTTGATGATAGTTGGGACATAAAGAGCCATTATGCAGATATGAGTTACTGGCTAACGATGCTACGTGAACTATGTTGTCCCTCTAAATTTGGTACTACTCCTGGGCGTAGAAAGGGAAATCCTAACTCGTCTGATATCGGTACACTAGTGGATGTCTTGAAAGAAGTAAAGGAATCCGCCTTTGATGATGTTACAAACTATGAGAAGAGCGCAATATCAGCAACTATTAAGCTTGCTAAAATTTATGAATTCTTGAGGATACCCAATGATGCACTCCAGACCTTAGAAGCTCTGCTACCAGTCGTTGAGAAGAGGATCGAGGAAGTAGAATTGGACGGATCGGTGAGTGCGAACAAGAAGTCTCAGAGATTTAGAAGCTGGTATGAATCTTTATATCAGGTGTATTTTTTGATTGCGTCAGCACACTACCAGTGTTACAAACCTATGTCACCAATACCTACGGAGTACACGTGGATTGACGAGAAAGGTCACTTTGTTGAAGACGCAGAGCCGATAGACAAGGATCACGAGAACTTTGATCCCGATATGCTGAATGAGAGGGAGCGTATGCATTACGAGATTGAAACAAAACACTACAGATTGGCTGATAGGATTTTGACAAAGATTTTGGATGAACCAATCACTAAAATCTCCGTTGAAATTGTGGCGGTAAAGGAGCTTTTGGAAGGACTAGAATATTCAGTAGATCCTTCCACGCCTATTACGTTTCAGTATTCTGTAGTGCCAGACTCCAAACGCCCTGCTTATGCAGTTACCAAAGAGTTTGTCGTATCATCAGACTCCACACTATACCGGGTGGTTGGGCTTATACACCACGAAGTCACTACCGACGAGTACAATCCGTACTTTGTTGTTCAGACTCCTTTAGATGAAATCAAAAGGGATTATACCAAACTGGTTGCGCAGTTAAATGCACACGCTCATCTCATTAACTACAGTACAGGGAAGCTGCTTGACGTGTTAGGATGTCCAGTGACAAATGACGCCGATGATGCTACTGGTGAAGAATACCAGAAGTCATTAGTGGACCAAGAACTGGCTTCTACTTATTTGGAAGCGTTGAATAAGCTACTTGATGAGAGAGACATTTTAGTAAACTCAGTGGAATTCGGATCTGCCGTGAAGAGCCTGTCCAAGATAAATAATACCCCTATCGAGCTTGTTAATCGGGAGCTGATGGAGATGCTTGATGGAATACGAAAGAACATTTTTGATCCTAAAAATTATACTGAAGATTCAAGCTTGAAGTCGTTTTTGAGGAGAGCTCAGGTCGAAGAGCTAAGACGCAGAAAGTTTCAAAACTCGGGCGGTGTGGTCAGTAGGGAGCACGAATTTTACTTTGAGCTGTATCATCACTTAAAAGACGTGCTTGAGTATCAACAGAAGTGTCTTAAATTTTTCAAAGATGATGTTTATGAGGCACTGAACGATGTATTCAATGCGAGAGTTGAGTACTACAAGAGCCTGCAGCTTAAGTCAGATAGTGTTCAGAAGTATAAGCCCATAAAAAGACAGAGGCCTCCAATTTTAATTCCGGAGGAACAGGCAAAACTGGACACAAGGGAGACATTGGCCGAGATTGAAAGGCTTAACAAGCGTGCGGAAAATGCTAAGATCAGACTAAGGTATCTTGATACGCTTACAGCGCACGTCCACGACGGGCAGGAGAACAAGGACGAAGAACACAATCATGGGACGGAAAAAAAATATGCCTATATCGAGGAAGACGACAGGCTGTGCATCATTTGTAGGGCGTCAATCGAAATTGGCTCTTTGACTGTTTGTGGGCACCAATTCTGCAAAGACTGCTTGGAGGAGTGGTTCAAGCACCATCATACTTGCCCTATGTGTAACAGCCATTTGGACCACTCAAGTATATACTCCTTCAAGTACCCCAGAGCTGAACTGAAGGCTGATATTGTGAAAGAGGAAGAGCATTTACATGAACATACAGAGCGCTGTGAACAGCATGGTACACACACAGAGGGAGAAGCTGCGGCTAAACAGGAAGTGTACGGAGTTTATAAGCCATTGAAGGAAGATGTACTTAAGGAAATTCAGGAAATGAAGATGAATAATTCTTACGGAACGAAACTGGACATGATCGTTAGACAAGTGTTATGGCTAAAGGCTCAGCAGCCGGATGTGCAAATTTTGATATATTCCCAATGGTCACTCTTCCTCAAGCATATCTTTTTTGTGCTTAGATCTAACGGTATTGAGGTGCTTGGCCCACATGGTATAGCGCGTGATCAGCGCATGGGCAGACCTGAAAAACTATCAACAAGTATTGAGAGGTTTAAGTTTGACAAGTCGATCACGTGCTTTCTGTTGAATGCAAGGGCACAAGCTGCAGGTTTGACGCTGAACAATGCTAGCCATGTTTTCCTATGTGAGGCTTTGGTGTCTCTACCCTTGCAGCTGCAGGCTATCAGTCGCGTTCACAGACTGGGACAGACAAAAACCACTACGGTGTGGATGTTTGTTATTGAGGATACTGTAGACGAGTCAATTGCGATCTTGTCCAATAAAAAAAGAGCAGAGCTTCTTGGGAAATATAGACATACTGATGAGAGCGAGAAGATGGACAAGATTAAGGAAATTGTAGATACTGTATCGGAGTCCCAAGAGGGTGTGGCAATCGATGATGAGGAAGTTGAGGACAACGTCGTTGATGCAGTGGAACTGAGTAAAACGACTACTGGCATGGTAGACAGAAAGTTAAGTGGCGGTGAAGTTGTGGGACACGAGGACCTTTGGGACTCTTTGTTTTCGAATAGGCGTTGATAATATGTACGATATGAAGACATTAAATGGTAGTCGACTGTTGCGATTGGCGTAGCGTGTCGCAGACAGTCAGGCAACTCGTAAATGCGGTAACATGCGATCTGCATTCTGACTCTATGGCAGCTCACGCAATTACTTCACCATTGTCCAACGCTCCTCTCGGATACAAATATGCTCTTCAAGGACACTCTCGCCGATATGTTTTGGTCGTTCGCAAGACATCGTATTACTGGCAGCGCTGCCACCATATTCACATAATTCGATCACTTCGTACATAATTACACCCTTTTAAACAGCCAAAAACGCATGATCCTCCATTGAGCTGTAAATCCTGCCCTCCTCGACAAGCTCGTCGCATGATTTCTTCACCTCGTCTAACGAGACATTGAGGTTCTGTGCGACAAACTGCATAGGTACACCTTCTGTCATGATGTCGGTCTGCTCTTTGATCACCGAGTATACTTTCTCGAGAGTGGACCCGTTGGCGCCAGCCGTGTGGTCATTAACAAACAGAGATCCAGGATTGCTGCTGGCACCGGCAGCTTTGCCTCTGCCCCTCGTTGCGTCAAGATACACCTTAACAGCACTAAGCCCATGGTACACCACCTGGTTGTAATCGTCCACCTTGGATATGCCCACACATTGAAGTTGCTGCTTACCTGAAAACTCACGGATCGAAGTTGCCACTGAAACATAAGAGCCGATCTCAAAATTGAAGTTGTTACCTGTGTCATCGACCCATTTCCTGATGGATACGCTGCCTGTGCCGTCTTCAACCTTGAATGTTATGTTAGTGCCGTTGGAATCATCAAATTCACGGATGATTCCTACTATCAGCACAGTAGAAAGCTCTAAACCGTTGAAAGTCCACACACCATCCGCCACTGGCAGTTGCGCGTCGACAACTTCTTTGATAGTAACGGGGACTACAGTATTAGCGAGCTGCGACCTGGTCTGGGAGGAAGACGTATTTTCGTTGTTAAACCCTCCGCCAGAGGTCTCGTTGAACCCACCGTCGTTGAATCCGCCATAGTTGCTGTTATAAGGTTGAAATCCACTCATTGGGCTATTCTCTGACTATGATAGCTAGGGTGTACAGCTACAAAACGTTTAACTATGTACAGTCTATAGAGGCAAAAACACACGCGTGCGCCAGTACGCGAGCAGTACGCGTAAAGTTCTCCGAGTGCGTCAATCTGTGCGTGTAACTGATTGCACCCCTGCACCACAACAATACTAAGTGGTAGCAGATCAGATGTCCTCTAGGATCTGGCGAACACGCTCTGGATGCGCCCTTTGAACACCGCAGTATTCCATATGATAGGCACCACGTCCAGCTGTCAAGCTACGCAGCTTTGGGAGGTAACCAATCATTTCTTTAAGCGGCGACTCCGCATGTATCACCTTCTTGCCCATCGATTTATTCGTCTTCATGTACTTGAACGTAGGGTCATAAGGCGTGTACGTCTTCTCGGCTTGTTCTCTAGCCCACACAATCTCGTCTGATCCAGAGGCAGAATCGTCATCGACAGACGTTATTATTGCGTTGCGGGCACTCATCAAGTCACGAGTAACCGCACCCAGGTCCTCGTCTGTAACGTATACAGATACCTTCATCAGCGGCTCCAGTATGGTACACGAAGATTCGGGAAGCTCTTGGATCGCTTCCTGGATCGCAAGCCTTGTAATCCGAACCAATGGACTAATGATGTTAGTGTCCAGCGGGACCTCCCACTTCTTTATACGCACAACCATCGAGTGCAATGGCAATCTGGCTATCTGACCGCTGATCTGCAGCGCTGCAGTTACTCCAGAAAGTAGGGCATTCGTCATGTGCTCATAAGAGATCGGAAGTGAATAGACCTCAGCCTCGAGTGCCTCTTTAACAGCTTGTGGCATCGAGCCAGGCTCAAATACGACGAGATTATTGTCCTCATTGAGGAAATACACCCCCTCTTCTTCTGCAAAAGAGGTGAGCTCTGCTGGGCCTTCAAAAGAGTCTATGCTCACAGTGACAGAGTAGCTTGAGTCACTTTTAGGACCTGCAACCGCTTGAGTGATGACAGAAGTCGGCTGCAAGATGGTCTCTTTATATGTGACTTTTACCTTGCCAATGTCGGCCTTCACATTCATGTCGTTGACTAGTCTGTCCTTGGCTATCTCGAGGTGCAGCTCACCCATACCCGAGAGCACAAGCTGGCCGTTCTCTTCATCGTAGCCCATGTGCAAACTTGGGTCTTCCCTAATAAGTATTTTCAGACTCTCTTCCAGTTTCCGTTTGTCTGCCACCGTGTAAGGCAGCAAAGTCACTGAAAATACTGGTGGGGGTATTGCAATAGGGAGCAAACGAGCAGAGGCCTCTCTCGCATGCAAGGCATCACACGATTTCCTTAGCGAGTTGGTCACAATAGTGTCACCTGTCATGAACTGCTCCGATCCGGTGATAACGCCAATATCCCCAGTGTTTAGTTGCTGAACCTCTAGAGGGACTTCGCCACTCATGATCATGAGCTTGCCAATCCAGATTTTTTCTCCTGTCCTTGTGTTGAGCACAGTAGACCCAGAAACAAGCTTACCACTGTAAACTCTTACAAAAACCATGATGCCTCTATTTGGGTGAGTGAGAACCTTGAATGCTAGAGCCGTGGTCAGGTTCTTGTTGTTATTCACTACAACACCAGTCTCGTCTTTAACCACGGGCAAACAGTCAGAGTGAGCAGCTCCTTTGGTAGAATTTGCACTCTTTTTACTACGCTTAGGTGTACGACTCTTCTGCAGTACACTCACCTCCGGGGGCTCCACGTCTACGGGACAGGGCAAATAATCGTTTATAGCATCTAAGAGCGGCTGGACACCAATGTTCTTGAAGCTTGCACCGCACAGAATAGGCACAGCGTAGCCCTCCAGGGTTGCTCTACGCAGAGCAGATTTTAGTACAGACGAGGGCACCTCCATGTAGTCCTCTGTCTCAAAAAAAGCGTTAACAACGTCCTCGTCCACCTCTCCCAACTGTTCAACAGCAGCCTCTCTACATTTTAAACACTGCTCGTGGAGCTCAGGGTATGTCTCTTGGTTCACATCTACAACATGGACTTGCTTTCCATCCGTTAGGCTTGCTTTGTCCTTTGCAAAGGGCCACAAGAGCAGTTTTTTGGTAAAAACATCCACAACCCCTCTAAAGACTGGCTGCTGTGTGGCCGGATCAGTTTCGAAGTATGGTATGTTCACCAAAACAGCTCTTGTGCCGAGTCTACCAACAATCTCCTTCACTGTCCTGCCAAAACCAGCACCTTCTCTATCCATTTTATTAACGTATGCAATAACAGGAATACCCAGGTCTTTGCTCTGCTTCCACACCTTCTCTGTCTGAGCTTCTACACCAGCAACGGCATCCAGAATGGTCACTGCTCCGTCCAAAACTCTAAGAGACCGTATCACCTCAAAAGTAAAATCAGCGTGCCCGGGAGTATCGATAATGTTAATCTTGTGTCCGCTCCATGGTATAGTCACGGCAGCACTTTGGATCGTTATGCCTCTGTCTTTCTCCTGTGTTAAGTAGTCTGTCACTGTGTCACCCTCGTCGACGTTACCGATGTGATTAGTCATGCCGCTGTAGTAAATCATTCTTTCGGTGGTGGTAGTCTTTCCAGCATCAATGTGTGCAATTACGCCGATATTGCGGACTTTCGACAACTTGGTCTTCGTGATATCGAAGTCAGCCGCGGTAGCAAGAGACCGGTGTTTGGATGCGGCAGGTAAGCATCGGGGATGTCGCCTTGCAGTATGAATTGCAATGTTACTGAGTCTGGCTCTTGCCCTAATCGCCACTTTCGTTATCATCTGATAGGGTAGAAAGCTTTTAGGTTAGTAGTTTTCACAAGTATAGGCGACTAAAGATTGACGTACAGTTATACCAAATGTCCCCCACCGCGAGGGAACTAATTCTCCTCCGCGCTGCTGGGAGAACCAACCGCGCAGACAAAAAGCAGGCTACCGCGAGACTCCGTAGTTACTATATGTGAAAATTTCACCTACCAGACCGAAACTACCTATTGCTCATACACTCAGTCGTCAACATGAGCAGTACAGGTATGTACTCTTCTGAGCTGCCATCTTCTCTTTACAGCCTTATGCATACTAATCGATCAGAATTTGACATAAAAGAGTGTTACCTCAAGTTCCTCGAGGAGGATCCAGAAATCACCATGCCTGTCGCTGCCATTGAGGCACTCTTGACAATGCTGAAAGTCAAAGAGCCCTCTACATCTTCCGAGCTGATTCGCTTATTATCAGACGCAACAGAAGACTTAAAAAGTTCCATACCTAACGCCATTTCACTGTCAGCAGGGTGCGATCTCTTCACGAGATTCGTCTTAAGAAACACACACTTGTACTCGGACTGGGAAGCCTGCCGCGTGCACCTCGTGGAGAACGGACAACTCTTTCTGCAAAGAGCCAAGGAAAGCAGGGACATGATTGCCCACGTGGGGCTCCCGTTCATAAGGGACGACGACATTGTGCTAATCCATTCTTTCTCCCGTGTGGTGCTCAGTTTGCTAGCCCATGCAGTGTCGAAGTTTGTGCGGTTTAGGGTGTATTGTACAGAGGCCAGACCTTCGAACGAAGGCGTCAAAATGGTGAAAGCTTTGAGGGAGAAAGGCGTTCCCGTAGCACTGATCAACGACACCGAAGTGGGGTACATAATCAACAAGGTAGACAAAGTGTTTCTCGGAGCCGAGGGTGTCAGTGAAAGTGGAGGCATAATAAACCATATAGGGTCTTACCAGATTGGTGTGATTGCAAAGAATGCCAATAAGCCTGTCTACGTTGTTTCTGAGAGTCATAAGTTTGTGCGTATGTTCCCACTGGCTCCTGATGACTTGCCTGCTGCCAAGATAGAGAGGAACTTTACTTCTGAGCAGGAAGAGAACACAATGCACCACCTCGTGGACTTCACGCCCCACGAGTACGTAACGGCCTTGATAACAGATCTGGGTGTGCTCACACCAAGTTCTGTGTCGGAGGAGCTGATCAAAATGTGGTACGACTAAATGGGTGATGTCGAAGTACTAACGGAGACATTGATGTGACTGCTTAGGGGTTACATTCTCAGAATAATTCATCCTATAATACAGAGTTATGTGTATGTAGTCTATAGTACAGAAGCAATACATATGCAAATGCGAATCAACGTGCTTAATCAAAAGTAATTTTCTTACCAGTCGACTTCACGATGGCAGCGCTCTGTCTCTGAGCGGTGGCCAGGGCTACGGATGACTTCTGTCTCTTGTTCGAATCTGAGTGTTCGTTATACGACCTCTTAACGCCAGCCTTTACCTGAAACCCCTTACTTGGAGTATTCCTTTCTTGAAACCCGGTAGACCTCTCTCTGCCTACCTTTTGGTCACTCGGTCTCTCCTTCAATTCAAGGTCAGGCTTTGGTTCAGCTTTCTTCGTGACAACTTTTCGTGCGGACCTGTCTTCACCAAACTCCAACCTCAGTGGTCTACCTATCAGCTTGCGGCACGCTTTATCCTTTAATGCGGCAGTGGGCCCCTCCACGTCTTTAAAGTCAATGAAAGCAAAACCTTTACACTTGCCACTATCTTCAAAGGTAGCCATTCTGATCTTGATAATTTCCCCACAATGTCTAAAGTGGTCTTCCAGCAGTTCGCTAGTGGTGTCAAAGGAAAGGTTACCGACAAATAAAATTCTGGATGGCGGGTTCTTCGACAGCGTTGTCTCTTTAGTTGGTCTACCCTCAAAAGAATGAGCGTCTTTAATCAGCAACTTCCTGCCATTCAGGTTACCTTCGCTCAGCGAAATAGCAGCAGCAACGTGATTTGGTCTTGCGAAGTCGACATAAGCAAATCCTTTGATTTTTGCCTTGTCCTTAGGCAAGTTGACTCGCGTAATGTCCTTTTCTGTGATGGCACATATATCTTTCTCCTCGAGTTCGTCAGAGTACTGAGGTAAGTCCTTCGTTTTCGCAATAATGAACGCAATGAGATCTTCCTTCACTGTGTCAAAAGATAAGTTTCCAATCCAAACGCCAAACTTTGACTTCTCTTTTGGCTTGGACTCGCTTGATGCATCAGCCTCGGGTGCCTTGGCCTCAGGTACCTTCTCTACTTGCTTCTTCTTCTCAAGCTCCTTCAACGTTACTTTGCCCTTTTTCAAAAGTCTCTTTTCTTTCTTTGACAAGGGAGCTGACTCACTGAGGCTAATCTCTATCTCTTCAAAATCAGTCGCTGAGCCCTTCTTTCTCTTTGAATCATTGTCAGTCTCGGTATCGTTCTCACTTCCTTCTACATCCTCATCTTCTGCCTCTTTCTTCTTGTCCTCCTTTGTTTTTCTCTCTTTTTTCTCCTTTTTTCCCTTCTTCTGTTTCTTCTCTTTCTTCTCTTTTGCCTCCACGCTGCCTGCAATTGCAGGTTCTTCTATCTTCTTGGCCATTTGAATCAACCTCTCCTTACACTAATACACTATGCATCAAGTACTGAAATTTTTTTAAAAATTTTAAACTTTCGCTTAAAAGATTACTACTTTGGGCCATCGCGGCTCACTTGCATAGACAGCATAGAAGAGGAGAACAAGTGGTGTAGTCCGACATAGCATTCTGATGTGACGACCGATACAAAATGGTTTCTGCATTCGACCCGGCCTAGATGAAAGACTCAGCGAGAAGGTTGTTGCATCTTATCATATATATTGCCAATTGCCGCTAAAGACAGCTCGTATTTGGCCTGATCAGTAGTCTGGCGTACTCATAGTTTGAAGAGAAGTAACAAATACACTTTAAACGTACTTCTAAACCGATCATAGAACATATCCCCTAATGTGTGTGTACCATGGCAAGCTATACTACAAGCCCAACCCTTTATATTGAAGTAGCTCACATGCCATGTGACAGAGGATTAAATAATCCCTGCACCACATGTCTCAGCTCTTAGCTATAGAAGAAGCGATGTTCCAGAGAGAACAGAGCTACTACGCATGAACTTGTCCCCTACGGTTCTGCTGCAAAAATCGCAGTTCTTAGTACATTCAAGCTTACATCAACGCCATAGTTCAAAACTCTGTAACTTGCATCCACTGGTCGTCTCTAACTCCCCATAAAGGTCCTGGGGTCCGCTAAATTGAGAAACGAGAAAAATTTAGAAGCTCTGACTGATTTAGCGAGCTGAAATTTTTTTGGGTTTTTGTTGGGATCTCGAAAAGGTTCGATAGCCCACAAAGACTGGTCGGTGATTAACCAGCAGTGAAGTGAAGTGCTTTTTTTTGTTTTGGCAGTGCATTGGAAGTAGTTAAAAGAGCGATATAGACTAGCTCTACGTGAAACTACACACTATAGCCGATATACCCTCCACGTTCTTTCATACATTCATTATATCGACTTCGTCACTGTTAGAGTCATCATGAAGGTCACAGATAAGCTGTTGGCGACCCACAAGGATACCAGCGCACCTGCGACGTTTTCTTTTGAGTTTTTCACCCCGAAGACGTCACAGGGTGTACAGAATCTGTACGACCGTATGGACCGGATGTACGACTTGAATCCTTTGTTCATAGACATCACGTGGAATGCCGGAGGCAGGCTGGGTACTCTTACTACTGAGATGGTCCATACCACTCAGACCGTGCTTGGACTGGAGACATGTATGCATTTGACTTGCACGAACATGTCAATCGATGTCATTGATGCCGCCTTGAAGTCTGCATATGACTCTGGCTGCCAAAATATTTTGGCTCTCAGAGGAGACCCTCCGCTAGATGGGTCCGAGTCCACGGGAGAATTCAAGTACGCCAAGGATTTGATAAAGTACATCAAGAAGAAGTATGGCGACCATTTCTGCATTGGAGTGGCTGCATACCCTGAAGATCACCCGGAGGAGAAGGACCATGCGAAGACATTGCGTTACCTGAAAGAGAAGCAGGACTGCGGAGGAGATTTTATTGTTACGCAGATGTTCTACAACGTGGAGCTCTTTATTCAATGGTGTAAAGACTGCAAAGATCTGGGAATCACCATTCCAATCATCCCTGGAATCATGCCTATTTCCACGTATGCCTCGTTCATGAGACGGGCCAAGTGGTGTGAGATAAACATTCCTCAGCACTTCCACGAGGCTCTTGACCCTATCAAGGATGATGACGATGCAGTCAGAGAGGCTGGTACCAAGCTAATGATTGACTTGTGCAATGAGCTACTCAAGGCCCAAGTGGTGAACCACTTACACTTTTACACTATGAACCTGGAGAAGTCTACCCTGATGATTTTAGAGGGCTTAGACCTCGTGAACAAAAAAGAACCCATCGACCGTCAACCTTGGCGTAAGTCGCTGAATCCTACGAGACTTACAGAATCTGTGCGCCCGATCTTTTGGCAGAACAGGAAGTTCACGTACATCCAACGTACGTCTAACTGGGACGAGTTTCCCAATGGTAGATGGGGTGACTCACGTTCTCCTGCATTTGGATCTGTTGACCTCTGCGACGGTGAGATCATCCGCCACTCACCCGCAAAGGCACTTACCCTCTGGGGAAAGCCTGTTTCGCTGGCTGATCTGAGTAAGCTGTTTGTGGCATATTTGAATAGTGAGCTGCAGTGTCTCCCTTGGTCTGATGGCAAGATCAGCGACGAGATCCTGGTGATCAAGGACCAGCTGATTGCGCTGAACAAGAACGGAGTGCTCACGATCAACTGTCAGCCAACAGTAAACGGTGTCGACTCTAAAGACCCAGTTTTTGGATGGGGTCCATCGCATGGATTCATCTACCAGAAACAGTATCTTGAATTCCTCATTCCTTCCAAGCTAGTGAACGTGATCATTGACCGAATCAACGCGGTCAATGCGAGTCACTCAAGTAATGAATACAATACGCTGTCGTACTACGCGATCAACTCCGACGGCGAGCTGCACACAAACACGAAGAACGATGACATCAACGCTGTCACTTGGGGTTGTTTCCCCGGCAAGGAAATTGTCCAGCCTACAATCGTAGAAAAGATCAGCTTCATCGCGTGGAAAGACGAAGCTTTCCGAGTGTTGAAGGAGTGGAGCAACCTGTTTGACCATTTGGACGAGCAGAAGAAAGAAGAACAGAAGGACAGCCAGGTCAAGAGCTTCTTGAGCGAGCTGTATAATGACTACTTTCTCTTCAACATAGTCGACAACGACTACATCACGTCCCCCAACGAGCGTATCTTCAGTTTATTTGGGGACATTTTGCTTATCTAGTCACACTCAACTGTGCTAGTTTTTGACACAAAGGGTCTGACGCTCATGACTCAATTCGTCAGTGCCCCCACCGCTTAGTGCACTCAAACTAATCCTCGCTCAACTGTACATTAGTCACGTGGGTGATCAACCACCCCACAATTGCATCCTCAACGGCATGAAATCTGTATACTGTGTCTCTGTGGTACTGTAAACTAACACTCCCACTCTGGCCTACCCAATATATAGTAACTATAAAATTATCCTTATTCAAACCAATGCTGTTTGCTTCCCCTGCTATCCCTGCCCATACCTCTCTCTGTTCCTCGGCTCCTGCATATCGTGCATTTCCTAAACTCGCACGACTTTACCGCATTGAGCCACACGACTGAGTAATTCGGTTTCCCACTTACTTTTCCTCTCGGCTATTTTTCTGTGCGCACAGGGACCTACCACAGGAAATTTTTTCTTTTTCCTTAATACTGGAGTTTTTCCCCGTCTCATTTGCAAAGGACAAGCGAAAGGGAAAACGCTACAAACTTCCACGTTTGCTTCAGCTTGCTTCTGCTTGCATTCGCTTGCTAACGCTGGCATACGCTACACTTCACGTTTTGCCTCAACGCTTACTCAGTCACTAGACTTGTGACTCCTCTGTTTTCGAGCGACCTCGATAAGGCCCATATTACACGCTTTAACGCCTTTCACTCTCTTCGGCTTTCGGTTCTCATATTCACCTGATAGATCGATTGTAGTTGGTTTGCGAGACTAGCTACCCACTACTAAAACATACCGCTGTTATTCCGTTTGTTCAACCCGATTGTGTCTCCCTTGTTCTGTCGTGATCCGCCGCTTTAAACATGAATTAAACACTTGGTCCGTCCCGACGTGAACTGACCTTCCTTATACTATCAGTCAGATTGATCAAACCAATTGCACAATTTAGTTCGCTTGCTTAGCCAAAGGACTTAACTAAAGCGAAAGCAAATTATCTGTTTCCGAAACACATCACATTATAAATAACAACCAACAAAACAATGTCGGTAGTGAGTGAGGGATCGTCGGAGCTGCTGCCGCCGTCAGGGGCAAACTCAGCGATCTTCAAGTCGCCGCCCAAATTCAATGGATTCAAGTACAAGGGAAGATCTACTGTAACAGAGCACCCAGAGCTACTAGAGCTTTGCTACCATTTCCTTTCCACAAAGAACGTGGCCGGATTGGCCATGCTCTCGAGACAACGTGGGTTGCCTCCATATCTTAGGGCACTGGTGTGGCCCGTCCTTTTGAAGTACCACCCTTATGTTGTCAATCCATACATTACACCAGACGATGACGAGGACGACGAGCAAGATTTGGAGGAAGATATTAGAAGCAAAATAAGGCTTGACTTCAAAAAGTATACCCGCAAGAACAATGAAGCAGAAGCCGATGATGCTTTGTTGAATGAGCAAAGAGAGATTTTTGACGTCATTGAGCTTGCGATTTTTAAATTTTTAAGAAAATGGGGAACCCTTATAAATTACAGTAGCGGGCTGACGTGGCTGGCATTAGGATTGGCAGAGTGGGTCCCCCCTTTGGGGCCTCAGAACGGTTCACACTATGTGCTATGTGGCTACACTGAGACAACCAAGAACGGCACTAGTTTGAGGGATTTATACGAAGGGACCGAACTGCGTGAGCAGACTGTCTCGAACGAGTCAAACGAAATGAGGAAAGATACTTTGCATGATTCTAAAGCTGGTGTTAGTGGAGATGGCCGAGGAAATGGCAATACCCCTTCTCACAGTTCTCCGTCCTCTTCTACCCAAGTCTTCCCTGTGCCACTGAGCTTTCCCAAAGACCAAGAAGTATCCAATCCGTTTAAGCCGATGTCCTTTGCCGAGATATACGAACGACTCGTGCTAGTCATTTTGCACACGCCAGACCCGGGAACAAAAGGCTCGGTTAGTTCAGACACTTCGCACTCCGACGACTTATCCGAGAAGTCCGAAAGCTCAACTTCTTCGTCGACAGACTTCCCTACTTTTGGTGGTTCTGTCGAAGACAGAGTCTCATTTTTCTTATACTGTCTGCGTAAGTGCCTTCCAGAGTTATCGCAGTACCTTTCGGATGAAGGGTGTCTCAACATCAACGTTAATAAAGGCGATTGGATCTTGTGGTGGTTCAAATGGTGTGGTGCAAAAGCTTGGTCTCGTTACGATAGGGGACGAGTCTGGGATATGCTTCTCGGTTGGAGGCCCTCTGATTATGCAAGAAACACTGAGCTTGTCGATATTGCCGGGAGCTTGGACCTTGAAACGAAGGCCAGCATAGGCCCCGACTTATTTTGGAACCCTGCAGTTGCGGATCAGCACCGTTCGAAGAGGAGAAACTCCAGCATCAAGACACTTTTAAACAATGTGCATGTCTTTCAGCCGCAGAAGTTGTCGTCTGTCATCTTGGAACATCCAGGAGATAGAGAGGACAGTGATTCCAAAAAATCAAAGGAAACAGGGGAAGAAGTGTTCTCTGTATCAGACCCTTCTTCAATCCTAGACGACCTTCCGTTTTCGACTATGGATCCTTATTTTGAATTCATTTTTGTGTGCATAGCTTTCCTGAAGTCGAAGGAGTTTGCCCTTCTTGAACTGGAGCAGACTGAGATTAAAGAGTTTCTCACCCGGCTCTCTTCGCAAAGAATCGAAGGATTTCAGAGCGGACTGGAAAACGAAGTCAAAGAGCATATAGAAAAGGTACACAAAAAGAGATTGCAACATACACCAAATCAGAAGTCTTTCACTCCTGGTTCAAACACCCCTGCATCTGTCAGATCATATGTGGTCTCTGATGAGCTGAGCAAATTGGGTGACCATCTCAAGGTTCTTTCAGTGAACGAGTCGGGACCCGATTCGAATAGCGTCAGTTTCCTGAAAACAGATAACATTCCAAAAAAGACAAACAGAGACATCGAAAACATTATCGTAGAAGCCGGCGAGCTTTGGAGAAAATTTATATACCAAGAAAGCACGGAGTAGGCATTGTATATACGAAGTAACGTATGGTGACTTGATCATAAAAATGTGTCCAAGATAGAACCCTGTAAATATGGGTAGCCGTGTGTTATACATATTGGTTAATCAAAATGGCAATGCTTCAGCTGGACTACAATATTGATCCCATGTAGTGGCACCATGTCAAGATCTCTCTCAAATTAATTTACTTATACAACGTACCTATATTTACATCTAATGTCCTATGGCTTTTTTACGTTCAATCTCCTTCTCGATGGCTGCCTGGTTGAGCTTACGCCGTTCCTCTGCCTTAATCCTCTCTTTCTCTCTACGTGCAGCCATCTTCTTTTTCTTTTTCGCTTCGGCAATCTTTTGGAGCTTCTCTATCTCCTGTTGCTTGTGCAGCTCTTGCTCCTTAGACAGCTTCGTTTTCTCGTCTAACACATGCTGCTGCTGGGCATTGAGCTGCTCTTGTTGTTCTTTCTCGCGCCTCCACACCTCGTTGTAAACAAGTTCTTCTCTCTGTCTGCGCAGCTTCTCCCTCTCCATCATAATCTTCTGCTCTTCCTCCCTCAGTTTGTCAAGCTCCCGGGTACCATCCTCATCTAGGTTGAGGTTATTTCTGTTTCTAGAACCGTCGTGCTGCTGAGAATTCACTATGTCATCCTCTGTACCCTTTCTAAACTTGACAAATTGGTAGTTCTTGCCATTCTTTCCGGATATGTAAGGATTTAGAGGAAAGTTGGCAAACTGTTCTTCCTTCACGCGGAATTTTGCGTTAGGCTCCAGCTTGCTACCGCCGCCTCTTAATCTGTTCAAAATTGCCTCCTCCAGCTTGGTCGACTCCTTCACAACATCAATCTCGTCATCGTCGTCGTCCACTTCGTCAAACCACTCGTTGTCGCTACCATCGTTGATGGTCTCATCAAACTCTTCAAGGTACTCGTCCACCTCGCTCCAATCAATGTCTATGTGCCTCTTTAAGTCTGTGTTTTTGAAGACGTTGAATTTCAGCTTTTGCCAGTCTTCGTCCACCTCCTCGAATGCTTTCTTCCACACTTTTTTGTAAAGCTTCTGAATACGTGCACGCTCAGCACGGGTCTTTTCTTCCTCGGCCATCCACTTCATATGTTTGAGGTCGTCCGTCGATGGCTCGTAGATGTGCCAGATCGTATAGTGAGGAAGTCCCACTACAGAGAACCCCATGGTGCGGCACAGTTTACCAAACCCTTCGGTCTCAGCGTGCTTCTTGAACGAAAAAGCTGGAAACATGGCACCCTGCTTGAACACTTTGGCTTTGGACAAAATGGACACACCTCCTATGCCATCAAGTTCCATCTCGACCTCGGGGTCCCCATATGGGTCACGCAGGTACGCCAAATGGGGTCTCCAGGTGGCATACTCCGGGTAGCCCTCCACAATTACAGCATCCTCGTCCAATCTTTCAGCGAGCTCTAGGCCTCCTATACTCTCCTGCCATGAGTTTAAATCATACGGTTGCTCATATCCGAGCCAGTCAGGTAGAGGCCGCCAGATATTCGGCACTATCACCTCTTTGTCATGGTGCATGAGGTCCTCGATGATCGTTGGCGGCACTGTTTCAACGTCTGCATCTCTCCAATAAACCCACGCATGGTCCGGTCTCAGTGCCGTAGAAAGCAGCCAATTCCTCGCTATAGCCATCAGTTTCCTTCTAGGGCCCTGGGCCTGGAACCCGTGGCGGTCGCTAAAGGACTGGCCAATGATCTGCCCAAAATCTTTTTCGTAAATGTTTATTCTGCCAAAGTGCATTGACTCATCTGGGTCTAGCTGAATGTCCTTGAGCAACTTCTTCAGGTCCTTGATAGTTGAGTCCGATGTGTCTGAGATAAGAAATGCAAGGTCAATCAGATTGTGTGGGTACGTAAGGTTACGCATGTGACCCATAAACATCGGCAAGTGAGCCGCAGCGTCTCTCAGTGGCACGCAAAATAGCACTCTTTCATCGTGATTCCAACCCTCAGCTGACGAGCCATAGTTTCCGAGGTCATAAAATTCGATTTTGTACTCGTCGTAGGCACCGGAGCTCGTCGCCGAGGTCCTGTAACCGGAGGGCAAGTCTGGTTTGTACAAATTCGACATTCCGTTGGAGCTAAAGAGACGGAACGCGCTGGTTAGCCAGTGCACAGTGGAAGAAGACAACGAATTTCCAGGCCCAAGAAAAGGGCCAACTAAAAGTCCCACTAAGAAGTATGTCAGCACGCAGAGGGGCAGAAAAGCATAGAGAAGCCACAGCAATAAAGAGAGCCATGGTCCCAGTGAGCCAAAGCTCTTGCCTTCATAATCATCTTCGTCTTCCTCGTCATTATTACCATCGCTATAGTAGCCGGTATGCAAGACTCGCTTTCGTGCCCTTTCAGGTGAGCTATCGGTAGAGGAGGGCGTTTCTAAATCCGCAGTCTCGGGGGCACCCAGTTGCTGCTCGATATCAGCCAATAGCCGGTCGTCTATTCGTGGCATTAAACGGTGGATTTGTTTGGCACTTGGTTGATTGGCTTGTGTTACTTAAATTCCACCACACAAGTGCTCAAAACGCGTCTGCTTTCCAAATTTCGAAGTGATATGATGCGCGTGTCCTATGTGGTGAAGATCAAGAGAATGTACCAATAATAGAGGATCTTTGGAGAGGTTCCGTGGCAAATTTGCACTCACTCAATCGCTCTCTCTCTCTCTCTCTCTCTCTCTGGATGTAGTGTTTTGGCCGACTGAATTTGCGCAGGCACTGCCCTGATGTAACCTGCTACCAGACTCTTTTGGGATCTCAAATCTACGCGTTCTCTTCTTCTTTTTAGTACCCTCCCTGCTGTAAACGTCTACAGTTGTATTATGCGGTGCACGGATGAAAATGAATTGAAATTTCTTACAAGTGATAATCAGTGGATATACATAGAGCCAACTTCATCATCTAGTGCACAGGCTATCTCAGAATTATATCTCTACCCCTCCATCATGATATGTGCCATTTCTGGAGAGCCCGTGCGACAAGCAGCCGTGTCTACCAAAAGCGGGCGGGTGTTTGAACGTACATTGATAGAACAATATGTGAGAGAGAACGGGAAAGATCCCATCACAAATGAACCCATGACAGTAGAGGACCTTGTCAATGTCACCACCGAGGTCAATCCGGTGATTCAAAGCGTCAGGGAGCCAAATCAAACATCCATTCCTTCGCTCCTATCAATTTTCCAGCGAGAGTGGGACGCTCTGGCCCTCGAGGTATTCCATCTCCGTAAGCAGCTGATAGAGACGAAGCAGGAGCTGAGTCTAGCGCTGTACCATCACGACGCTGCTGTACGAGTAGCCGCTAGGGCGATAAAGGAGCGCGACGATGCAAAGAAGGCCTTGCAAGATCTCGCTGTGGGTATTTCCGGTGGCGATGCTAGCGGTGATGGAGTTGTCAAATCAACTGGCGACGGAAGAAATGGAAAAGCTGAGGTTGATGCTTCGTCTGAAGAAGCAAGACTCAATGAAGACTATCCAGCAGATGAGATACCACTCCATAGCGGATATGTGGACATTTTGCGGGATGCTCAACAACAGCTGTTCGCAAAGCATAAGCAGGAGAAGCACAAATCTTCATTTGACGCTAATAAGGACCTCCAGATTGCAAGCAAGAGCAAAGTCAGTGTAGCTGATGTGGATGGTAAGTTAGTTGGTGCAGCGTTCAAAGAGGACGATGAGGGCAGCACTCTGGCCAGTATATTCGATTCGAGCAAGTACGCTTTGTTTGACGTGGAGCAGGAGAAGGTGAGTAACAGTGGAGAACTCAGTTTTCGTGCCAACGAGGTAACTTGGTCAGAAGACAAGCCAGTGTTTGTGGGTGACGAAGTGTTTCGTGTCGGTGAGGACGAGGGAGCCGAGATAAAGGTAGGGGGCACTGCCATAGTGAAGACTCTGGTACATCCTTTACTCTCCAATTTAGTGATTCTCGTATTCGAAAATGCCCACTATAACATGTACGACCTAGACCAGCCGGAGGACCAATTGATTTACGCCAACTCAAGCGCCTCCATCTCGAGCAGGAAGATCTGTGTGGCAGATATCCACGGAGATGGTAATCTATTGGCCCTCGGAGACTCTCTCTCAGGAGAAGTGGTGATAATCGACATAGTTAAGAGTACTGTGGCAGCTACTGTAACCGGCCCAGACGGAGCAAGCGCCACTTGTGGCGTTAAGTTTGCCCCTAATGGTTACTCTTTAGTGGTGGTTTACAAAGGAGTTGCTGACGGCGATGCCCAAAGGACTGTGTGCATCCACGATCTAAGGAAGAATGTCATTTCAGCTCAGTGGACCACAGACTTGGGTGAAGCTACTGATGATATGAGTGTATATATAGCCATTGACAGAGCCACCACGCTGGTGTTGACTGGAACGACTCTGCATAGGTACATTAAAAAGGGTAAGGAGTGGCTGCCCAACGTGCTGAGACTAGAGGGAGACAGTAATGTAGCTGCTGCGCAGTTCAATGCAGCGGGGACAACTCTTGCGGTGTGCGACTACGATGGGAATCTAGTGCAACACGATATCACTGAGGTGTAGTTAGTTAGCTGCATCTACGACTACCGGCACAATTAATTTGCCGAGAAAACATTGGAGAAGCTGCACGGTCAGCATTCTCTGTTACAATAGGTTGGCTAGTGACATTTAATAACTTAGCCAATTACTCATAACCATACTAATTCACCTACATATCCAATGTACATTATAGAACCAACTCACTGCCATTTCGCGCTCTCTTGGTAATCAGCCAATACATGTGATAGCTGCTGTAGCTAACTTTCGCGCACATAATTTACTAAAAGTATAAATTAGAGTACTGCTTTTCTCTTGCTAAGCATTGTGCAGCCCTATCGCATACTTCCTTCACCAGCCACGGCTCTGACAGTGGTGTTCCTGCCCTTGTATGGCCGCAAATGGCCCGCAAATTCCAGATATTTAAAAGCAGAGGGGCCTTCAGCGCAGAGCGTGTGGTCAAAGATGCCACACACAATGACCCGTGGGGCCCCCACGGAGCCGAGCTCAATCACTTAGCTATACTCTCAAACAACAAAGACGATGCCGTTTCCATACAACGAGTCCTGGGCAAGAAATTGCAGAGCAAAAACAGCAGGTCTATCCTCAAGAGTCTCACGGTAATTTTGTACATACTACAGGCTGGATCCGCCGACTTCATTCGCTGGTGCAACGATAACAGGCATGTGATAACTTCTCTGAGAAGCTATAGGTCCCCAATTGCAGGAGAAGAGGCGGTTAAGCGGGCGGAGAATATACGAACCAAGGCCTCGTCAATCATATCTCTACTGAATGACGAGAAATTATTGGAGGAAAAGCGACTAAATTTTCACAAACTCCGGTCCGAGATGCTAATACCAGGGTTCCACAACTCCAAACGACACGAGAATCATGAAGTGGAGGCCTGTGACGATATTGACGAGGAGATCGCCGTGGCTATTCCTGAGCGGATGGTTAAAAGTCTGGAGATAAATAGATCACAGTTGTTTGCGTCTCTAGACCTATCTAATAGCGACGAAGAGGACGGTACCGACAAATCCAAGCAGTCACAGTTATATCCATTGCTAGAGGAAGATTCAGAATCTGCCCCAGTGAGTGTGAAGGACAAATTACTTTCACGCACACCAACTCTGCCCTCTAAGTTCACGCCTTTTACTCGTAGACTTGCCGCCGATCAAAATCATTCTGCACCAGTTAAGCCAAGCAGGCTGAACCCGAATTCACAGCCACAATCAGCACATGAGTCTAGAAGTGTTCCCCGATCACCGTTGAGCGAGACTAATCCTTTTAAGCACTTACTAGACAACGATAAGTAGACTTAGTACACAACTGTATAATAGACCGAGCCGGTCGGCGTAATCGACGCGTCGAACTTATGCATCTTTACACCAATTATTCTACCCGTTCTACTCCCCCACCGCATTTCCTGCACCGATTAAGTCAGATTTCCTTTTCCGGTAGTTTCTGAACTGCGCAGAGGGTTCCACCCATTTGCCATCTGTTAAATTGCCAATTGTGCTGACATTCAAAGGCGAGAGACCCAAAACATTGAAAAGTGGTTGTCTGCCCAACTCACTGACCCTGTTCAACGTCCTCTTGTCACCTTCACTGCCATCACTTTTGCCATCATGTCATAAGAACAATTTAATTGTCGCTCCGCCGCAAAGCTTCCCAATGCGGTAGGTTCCACAACTGACACCTTCGTCATTTATCTAATCAATTCTACGCTGCCTTTTTCGGAATTTCTGGTGCATTCTGCCTCGCCCCTGTTGTTTTCCCCCCTTTCTTTTAATTTTGCCACCAAGATATAAACATATATTAACAAGGTGTTTTTTTCCTCAACATCAACACTTTTGTTTGTTATCTGCCCCTTATATTGCTCGAATAACGCCAATCAACCATGCAAATCTTTGTTAAGACCCTCACCGGTAAGACCATCACTTTAGAAGTCGAATCTTCTGACACTATCGATAATGTCAAGTCCAAGATTCAAGATAAGGAGGGTATTCCCCCTGACCAGCAGAGATTAATCTTCGCTGGTAAGCAGTTAGAGGACGGAAGAACCCTTTCTGACTACAATATTCAAAAGGAATCTACTCTGCACTTGGTCCTCAGATTAAGAGGTGGTATGCAAATCTTTGTGAAGACACTAACCGGTAAGACAATCACGTTAGAAGTAGAATCTTCCGATACTATCGACAACGTTAAGTCCAAGATCCAAGATAAAGAAGGTATCCCACCTGACCAGCAAAGACTGATTTTTGCTGGTAAGCAATTAGAGGACGGTAGAACTTTGTCTGATTACAACATCCAAAAAGAATCGACTCTTCACCTAGTCCTCAGACTTAGAGGTGGTATGCAAATCTTTGTCAAGACTTTGACCGGTAAGACGATCACTCTTGAAGTGGAGTCCTCTGATACGATTGACAATGTTAAGTCCAAGATTCAAGATAAGGAGGGTATTCCACCTGACCAACAGAGACTGATTTTTGCTGGTAAGCAGTTAGAGGATGGCAGAACCCTTTCCGACTATAACATACAAAAAGAATCGACTCTCCACTTGGTCCTCAGATTGAGAGGTGGTATGCAAATCTTTGTCAAGACTTTGACCGGTAAGACGATCACTCTTGAAGTGGAGTCCTCTGATACGATTGACAACGTTAAGTCCAAGATTCAAGATAAGGAGGGTATTCCACCTGATCAGCAGAGATTAATCTTCGCTGGTAAGCAGTTAGAAGACGGTAGAACCTTGTCAGACTACAACATCCAAAAAGAGTCCACTCTTCATTTAGTCCTCAGACTGAGAGGTGGTATGCAAATTTTTGTTAAGACTTTAACTGGTAAGACCATAACTTTGGAAGTTGAGTCTTCTGATACAATTGACAATGTTAAGTCTAAGATTCAGGACAAAGAAGGTATTCCACCTGACCAACAAAGACTGATTTTTGCTGGTAAGCAACTTGAAGATGGAAGGACTCTCTCTGACTACAACATTCAGAAAGAGTCTACATTACACTTAGTTCTGAGATTGAGAGGAGGTTGTTAATGCTAGAATGCCTTTCCGCAGCAGCTAACAAGAGAAGCTCATGTTAGTCCTTGGGAATACGCTATCAACGCCAATAACGAACGATTTTTTTGGATCATCTATTTAATCTATTTTGCTTCTAACATAGAAGTGTTTTTTAGGTGTGTATTACAACATAAAATAGTACAATTTCATCTTTTTTCACGACGACACTGTATAATGCTTTTCTATCTCTTTGTTAACAACAGGTGACACCTTCAGACCGTGTATCGCTTCAATTTTTTCATCTACAAAAGAGCAATCTTTGATTAGTCTCTTTATCGAAGCAGAGCACCGAATGTAGTGAAGAAGGACATTTTGCGTAGTTAAAGAAACACCTTCACCAATACATTCTTGTGTAAGCTTCCTCCAAATCTGTACTATTCTTTCTTTCAAGTCATCCATGCTGTTAATGGATATCCTACTCAGCTTATCAAACACTACCGACAGACTTTCGCAGACTGCAATCTGAGATCTCCACGTAATTGCCACTGCTTGTGAGTCAAATAATGACTCAATACTGTCAAACATACACTCCAGCAGTTCTGGCGAGTGGTATGAGCTTGTTCCCTCGTCTACAGAAATTGTTCCTCTAATATTCTTGAGTAGTTCTACTCGCTTTTCCTCTCTAAGAATGTTTTCTTTTGAAGAAGCATTGAGGGCAGCTTTCACCTTTCTTCTTTTAGGCGTGCTGTCTCCGTCCACATCCATTTCATCCTCTGAATCTTCGTTATCTGAGTCGGCATAGTAGGAATCTGATATCAGCGTTCGAACAATCTTTGTGTACTCAGAGATCAACTCGTCCAGAGGAAATGCACTAATAAGCTTACCGAGTGATAAGACGCTGTGCCATTGATAATCATTGTTTTTCCTATGGACCTCGACGATAATGCACTTGGTGATTTCGTCTAGCAGCTCCGACTCAGCTAAGAATGGTTTTGACTGAACAGATAAAGAGATCAAAGAATCTAAAACATTTTCTTTGCCCGTCCACGTCCGGCCTTTACAAGATTCTATTAGCACTTGAAACAGTTCTGTAGTTGTTTCCGATGATCCCAAAGAAATACCTCCGCCTATTTTGTCAGCTACCTCTACAATGCTCTTTGCACACACCTTTCTAGTCTCAAAGTCTTGAGAATTAATGTTCACTTTGATCAAGTCCAAAATTTCGGTGAGATACAGTCTGATAGAACCAACTCCTCCTGTTGCATCTGACCACTGTCTCTCGAAGGTACTAGACACCTTCTTAGAGCTATCGTTCTTTGCCACAAAAGCAAGAGGCAAGAATGCTGAAGCCATAGACTGAAACTTATCGCCAGAATGTTTAGCAACCGCTTCTCCTGCTACCGCTGCAACATACTTGAGTCGTTCATCGTTACCGCTCTTGACACTAGAATCAAAGTAGTATTTTCTTAGACCGGAGGCAAACTTTCTCACTTGCTCCACCGACGCAATGCGACAGCAATAACCAGCTGCAGTTGCATAAGAACTTGCGATCGTCTCGTTTCTGTCCTTCATCTGCCCCATTGCCAACTTCAACAACTTATCACCATAATCTTTCACGACAAAAATATGCCTCACCACTAACGTAACAATCACCTTGCTACCAGTGACTTTGGAGGGCAAACCAACAGATTTCTTAACCGCATTGCTGAGATGAATATAAAAGTCTGCCATTAAGTCATCGTCTAATAAACTAAGTAGCTTCTCGATGGCCTCCATCATCGGAGAATGCCCCACACTTTGTAGCCTGTGGGCATCAATATCGTCTGCCTTGATGTTATATTTATCAGCATTGAGAGCAAGATAATTGACTATTTGTGGCTCTATGGTAGACATCATCACGATCATCTGCTCAATCATGTCGCTGACAAAAGGCTTCAAGGCCTTGCTTGACGAATTACATAACTTCATCGTTGTATCAAAGGCAAATTGTTTGATATCTTCCGCTTCACTAAGTAATCCATTAGTACCAAGCAAAAAGGGAATCAACTGCTTCAATATTTTTTCAGCCTTTACAAGAGATGAGGAGTCACTAGGGTTCATGGATATGGAACGAATCATGTTGGAAGCTAAAAATCTCGTTAGCGAGCCACCTTCTTTCCTTACACTGTCCTTGATATCATCCATAACTCTAAAACTCATAGTCCAAATCTCCTCTAAGTTACTCTCGTAGGCGTCCAAAGGCAAAATCCTCACCAAGTCTTGCAAGGCTGTTGTACTCGCTTGTCTGACCCTCCATTCTCTATTGCCCATATTTGTCAATAACTCTTTGAAGATGAGCTCTTTCTTTTCCAAGATGATAGCAGATGAATCAGGAACTAATGTGTTCCATATCTCGTTCATTGAATTAGCGACGCTCGGGCTAGGGTCGAACCTGTATCTATATAGCTTAGGGATAAGTCTGGATGACAATTTCTGGTCTTTCTTTAGCAAGTTGTCCAACTTTGATTTATCCAGTATCGCACTCAATCCATAGGCAATTCCTTTTCTGGAAGACCAAAGCGCAGAATGCCTGGCCAAAGACATAAACTTGTACACAAGTCCAGGATCTCCAACTTCTGATGCCAAGTTAAGAATGTCCTTATAGGTGGAAACAGAGGAATCACCGACGCTAAGAACACCAGGCTCAAATAGCTGAGTCTCCTCGCCCACAGATCCTGCAAGCAGTGATTTGGTTTTGTTAGCATCTGTGAATGAGAGCAACAAATTGTGCACCAAAGTATCTTTGAGCGAGGAATCACCCATGTTGTAAATCAAACTCAGCCCTCTAGATGCACTCTCTTGAACAATATCATCTCTATCAGCCAAGAAGCGCATGAATGTTAAGTGGATTTCTTGTGCTTTATCTACAACAACCTGAGATTTGCCACAAAACTGGGTCAGAGAAAGTAGCCAGATGCACCCTGCCTTTCTGAGCGACGGCTTGCTGTTTGCGGAGCTCTTGAACACCTGATCAAACACGTAGCTTACTCTGTCAAGCGTCACCAAAGTTTCTCGCCTTTCACGGTTCACCAGCTCTAGTTTTTGTTTCAAAAACCCGGAGTCCCACCCAGCTGCCAACACACTAAGCGCTTCACCTCCACTAAAGAGCGAGTCAATTTGTTTCGATTCATAAGTGTCAAAAAGTAACTTCTCGTATTCATTTAAGGACATTTCTCTTGTCGCCAATTCATCAGTAAGACCTAAAGCCGCCCATGCCAAAAAAGCCTTATCACCCTTTTTCTGAACGAATGCAGATAGTAATTCTTTGATATCTGCCCTTGCATCATTAGCCTTAGGAAGCTGAACTTTGGGTCCAAATGTTCCGAAGAGCAGTAACTCAGTGACGCCTTGAAGAGACTGGCGCTTCTTTATGGTGGATGTGCCCTTTAGTTGGGCCTTCAACTCGCTAGTAACAGACTCCATAACTTCCTCAGTTATGAATCTTCGCTTTGATTCGTTCAAAGTAAGTCTAGATATAACAAGACAAAGAGGAAGAATATTTTTAGTCCGAATCAACGTGTCCAGCGTCATTGGTATCATAGAATCAGCAACATCACAGCTTACAATAATTCCAAGCACTTCAGATAAATTGTAGACAACGTCGTAAGAAGTTGAAACGGTGGGATTATTAAGGGCATCTTTCAACTGGGGTAGATGGGTGGCAATATTAGAAACAACAGACTCCCCGCTTCTAGACAGGAGCTGCTTCACTAACGCAATCAGTGAGATTGCTTTGGAAACAACAACATCGCGAGCACCAATAACAGTATAGAACTCATTGAGGACCATCTCGATAAATAGATGCAAGCCATCATTATTGTCATTGTGAACACCTCTTTCTATATCCGACATCTCTTTGTCACCGTCAGAATCTAACGTCTCGGCTGCCTTCTTCTGTAGCTGGACTTCCAATAGCTTGACAACTGTATCGTCATACTCTACGGCTTTCTCCACTCTGGTCTGCCATTCCTGGTCTATAGTGATCACTGTGGGTGTTCCCTCAATTGCCTCCATGATCAAACATTTGAAAGCAAAGTTTATAGCAATAAACTTGTCAAGGGGCCCTTGCTCAAAGTTTTTGAAAGTCTTTACGAACTGCAAAAACTTTGGAAACTTTATTGAATCCTCGTTCACTTTCAATGAGTCCCTGATGCTCTCGGTATTCCATGATCTGGACACTTTGAACCAATAAGGGTGGAGTCCTTTATTTGCCTCTTCAATAATCTCCGGCTTGTCGTTCTGTAGCTGAGCCATACAGTTGAGTAACCTTGCCTCCGCATTTTCGAATGGAAAGGCATTGTTTATGAACTTGGCAGCAGTGAAGCGCACACTGTGCAGGCTTTCTTTATTCTTGGAAGATATTTGCAGTTCATTTGACGAAGATACCATCAACTGTCTCAAAAACGCGAGCAGTGCAACTTTTTGGTCTTCCGGTAGAGCGCATAAATGCACAGTTAGGCCAGATAGTGTATCCTGAATCGTCGATCTCAACTCTGGGAGCTCATTTTGCAATGCAGCAAAAAGAAACTCTATATACTGCATGCTGATTAAATAGGAACTCTTTCTCAAAATCAATCCTAATGCCTCATACTGGTATCTTCGCTGGCTCAGAATAGAAGAGTAATTAGAGCCCCCAGAGTCAGAGTCTGGTGATGTGCTCTCCAAATTAGATTTCAGTTGCGCAGCTAAATTAACATATAACTCATTCTCCGAAACTGTGCTCTCATTATCGTCGGCTGACATGACAGTCGTTACCCACTTGATGAAATTGACAGTGGTCTGTTTCAGTTTGGGGTATGAAGAATTCAGACCTATCGAAAATATTTTACCTACCAAAGGCGAGACAGCAGCCCTTTTACTATGTGTCAAACAGTGCAACATTCTTTCTTGAAGCTGTACTTTTGCAGGAGGCCTACTATTTGGTAAATCTCCCACAAATAACTTAAGAAGGAATTCAACTGTGAATTCGTCCTCATGGTCTATCTGCTGCCTCTTGAACAGTGACGACGCCCTGTCGGCAATTTGAGAGTGAGAATCAGTAGAACCTAAAAGAAATACAATAACTCGCTTGTCGCTCCAGCCGTACTCTAGCAGCTTCAGTATGTTCAATTTGCACTCAATCAGCGTGGCAGAATCAAACGAGACTCCGGCATTGTATGTGAAATATGCACAGTCTTCCGCCGACAACCCGGGCAAACTGAAATTTCGAGGTGTGGAACCGCCAGGTGCTGCCTCCACTGGCTGTAGCAACATGAATTTCGCAAATTTCGTAATTAAATAGAGCTCGTCTTCAGGATGGTTATCTAGACCTAAGAAAGTCCTACATTTCTCGTCCGCATTGGCAGCCCTGTCTACCTGGTAGGAGGACAAAAGTTTGCACAGAATGCTGAACAGTCTTGCAGATATCAATGGTTTCTGCCGGGAAATCCCACTGATCAATTCGGGGATCAATTCTCTTTGTTCATCCTTTGTTATTCTAGTAACGCCTTTTGAGACAAACAGGAGGGAGTAGGATTGCACAGTCAATGGGTCGACATTCTCAGGCAATTGGGGCTGCCGCACTTGCGAGAGAAGAGATTGTAAGGGTAGCTTCACATCAACAGAAGAACTGAGACGACTGATGAGATACTTGACCACTTTTGCCACCTGCTTTCTTACCTCAGGATTATTGGATGCCAGTTTCAAAAGGAGAGGGGCAAGATAGATTCGAAGAGCATCTTGAAGTTTTTCCTCTGTTTCGCTCAATGCAAACTTGAGCTCAACTTTTTCGATAAGGGAAAGTTCTCGGTCAGCCATTGTACTTGATATAGCCGGACATGGCAAAGGCAGATGGATAGAGCTTCAGTGAAATATTTGGTTGGCTAGTACAGAGAGGCAAATTGGATGTGGTGTACGGGTGCCTATAGAGGGTAGTGGGGCAGCCCTGCTGGCGCATAGTTGGTACTGGAGTTGATAGCTTTCCTATTGCCCATAAAAAAGGATTTAGATACTGACGATTGTAAAAATTATATATCAATCCTTGTGATCTATCTCAAAGTCAAGTTACGCCAACACGACTGGCTTTTGAGTATCTTAATAAGCAAATCTGTCACCTGATCTTGAAACATCAGCGTCAAAATTGCAGTATTATAGATAAAATTCATTGTATTTTAGGCTCACGTTGAAAGGTGAACATCATTGTATTCTAGCCTCGATGTCATTCCTCATATTATACGTCCTCTACCGTTAACTACTCATGCTGATTAAAGCCGCTCATAAGTGGTCAGAACCCTAATATACTTTTTTGTCAAAAGTTTATCTCATGCAACGTGGCGCAGCATAATGCATTGTCATGTAAGTGGCACATAAGCGTATGCAGGGGAACAAACAGGGCGCCATAGACCGTAATGTAACGCGTCTCTCTCTCGGTTTTCCGGCGTCACACTCTGGGAGATGCTGGCAAATGTTGACAAATGCCCTTCCAACTAGTGTCTGTATATGTGCAACATCAATTTACACTTTTAATTGTCCGGTCATGTAATGTTGACGCATTAACATTGTTGTCCACGGTAAATGCAAGATATATCCGGCACAAATGTCACATGGTATTTAGCTTAAAGGTGGATACCATAGATTGATAGCTCTTCGAGCCGTGAAGTATTTAAGTTTGGTACGCTGACACCCAATGAATAACCAAACTCTGCAGGTGGGCCTGACATATCAGTACCCCAGCATAATTCTATTAGCAGAAAAGCTGTCCATAGATGACTCACGGAAGTACGGTTCCAACTATATAAATAGAGACACTGCGGTCCCTGAAATTTTTTGTCAGAAATGGTAAAAGAAGCACCATTTCGACCATTGCTCTTTCCAAATGCTACTATTATTACTAGCAGAAGAGGTCCGGGGAAAAAACAAGCAAAAAGCGTAATTGTTCTTACCCCTTAAAGCACGCATGAATAGGGCCATAAATGTTACCAAGATTCGTGCAAGGTCCAGACCTGCGGTTCGCTTTTTTTATTTTGCGGACCTAGCGCGCTTACAATATGTATATTAACAGTTGCCTATAGTAGCCGAAAGTTAATTGGTGTCTGGGCTAACTTCCATCCTGCCAGCAACTTGTAAATGCATCTGCTCATGTACCTCCTTATAATGTAGGCACTAAGCCTTATAAGTGAGCCTATTTTAGCACTTAGTACACGAAATGAGCATACTGTGCCGGCAGTCTAAAGCCTAAACAGTGAGTATTGTTGGAGAAATTCGTTGCATGGTTGCAGCACGCTGTAACTCAAAGTGGCCATTACCCTGGACAAAACTCTTCGGTGCAGTAACAGATATTTTGAGGTACTCTTTGGTTTCTTACATTCAACGTTGAACTACGAGTGCGTGCAAGTCTAGCCGAGCAGGCGGTTCAAATTTAATCCCTATTAAACAGAAGTTATACGGCACATAATACTCGTTATATATATTCTAGTTAATCTGGCCACCCGATTGTCCCAAAAAAGTGATCTAAAATAATTCCTGAACTATGCATCCTCATATAAAAACTGCTTTTTTTCGCTAATTCGCTGGTAACTTTACTTGATCTGATTAGAAATATGTTCTTGCCTCCCTTAAAATGGGCCTTAGTAAACCCTTAATGCCAATAAATAAGACTATTTTTGCCCCGAACACATCCTGTAGAATTACCAGCCTTTGAAGCGGAAAAGATGCGCTGCCTTATAATAGGATTCCGGCATTTGACCGCATCTGGACTCTTGTCGGCTTGGGAATAGTCCATTTTGCATCTCTTAACAATTGAAATTATATGCATACTTATGCACAATATAGCATAACGTGCAGGACAAGAAAACCGCCCTTCTTTGGATGAATTGTTCGCGATAAATGCATGTGCAATATATTTTAAAGATGTCTATGCCTCCGTCGGCGTTTGACAAGGTCCCTGTGACAGTCCTGCCTTCTTCTAGGTTCATACTGTCATAATCAAAAAAATCGTTCTTGTCTAGAACATTCTGGCTGATTCCCGCCTCTCGTAATAACATGCATAAAATCACACGCATTGACAGAATTTGCTAGCAAAACTTAGTCCGTCATGCAGAAAGTCTAAATTCGTAAGCTTAAAGAGAGTAAGAGAGATTGAGAGTGAATAAATTTGGTCAAAAAATTCTATATCTTTTCCTTGTCACACGTACATGTCTTGTTATTTCTTCTTGTTATCGTTGAAGAGTCGTTGAGATAAGGGGCCAAATCGAGCTTGGAGCATCACATAAAGCAGCAAGTGCACGCGTGCGGCAAAAGTTGATTAAAATATCACTGTTTTCCCTAAGTGCCCTTAATTTTTCAGTTGTTTTGCCATCAGTTTGCATACACAGGCGCCTTCATTCTAGCTTTAGTATCAGTTCAGCCAACTCAATCGTAGACACACGCCACGCTGAAGTAGCTACTACTCTAGGATAGTGCACAGTTGCCCATTTTAGGCTTGCAGCAGGAAGTATAGCTCACATTTCTTTTCTCGCACACGCGTTTGTTCACATACAGCTATAAAATGTCAAGTGTTGTCTTTGATCAAGTTGATAAAAATATTGAAGTGTTAAAGCCAGTTGATCAAAACGCTACCAACTACATTGTTCCAATGAAAGATAATAAGTCGAAGTTTGTTTTTAAAAAAAGGACCGTTCCCATTAATGACTCCGTCTTGTCTGCAAAAGAAAACAAGAAAAAGTTGTCTCCAACTATTGACAAAGACGAAAATCTTGCTCCAGACAAACGGCCATCTGCGAAAATTAACGGTTTAGAAAATTTAACCGACACCGAAGATATGGTTGAGTCAAGTTCTGATGACGAAGAAAAGACTGTTGATGATGACGCAAGTGAACCATTCAAAGGAAGACCATCCTCGTGTGTTTTCGTCGCATCCTTATCCTCGTCTTTAACCGACGACCAGTTGTGCCACTCAGTTAAAAAGCATTTCAAGCAGTGGGGAAAAATATTGATAGTCAAAGTGTTGAGAGACCCTTCCAACAGGCCATATGCTTTCGTCCAATATACCAATGACAAAGATGCCAACATAGCAATAAAGGAAGCGCAGCACTCGGTTCTCAACGGCCGCACCATTCGGTGTGAAAAAGCGAAGGTCAACAGAACCCTTTACATATCGACCTCAGCGGACGACAAGTTCGACAGAATGAAGATCATGAACCTTCTGAGCGAGTACGGTGAGATTGAGCAGATTGTCGCCACCGACGAGACTGGTGAGCTGATGGAACTCACAAACAAAACTTTCGCCAAAGAATGGTTTGTCAAGTTTGTTTATAGAGATGAGGCGATCAACGCATTCACTCATCTAAAAGAGGCAAAGTCTTGGTCTGTCGAATGGGCCCAGAACCTCGAATCAAATCACGACAACGAGCCAGATGTTTTCATTGACAAAAATTCGGTTTTTATCGGCCAGTTGGATTTATCAATCACAAAAGAAAAACTGATGGAGAGATTCCAGCGCCACGGCAAAATTAAAGAGGCTGTCCTGGTGAACAGGCCATATGCAAATTTTGCTTTCATCAAGTACGAGAACGAGTCTGGTGCCGCTTCTGCCGTTGAAAGAGAAAACCACTCAACGTTCAAATCCAAGGCTATCCATGTCCAATACCGGGAGATGCACAATAACAACAAAAACAAATGTTTTGATGGACCCAAGTTGAGAGTCGCGCCGCCACCCGTCAACTTCAAAAAGAAAGTCATGTTGACCAAGCATGCTCTCCTTGCAAATAATTACAGACTCGGACCATCTGCGTATGATAGCCTGAGATCATCGTTTCCCAATTTCAACAGAAGAGCGTCTATTCCCAGAACTTTTTTATCGTCCAACGAGAACAAGAAAGACTTAAATTTCTCACGGAGAAGTTCAAATGACTTGATTGAATTGAAAAGACCTAAGTCAAAGGGTTCTCAACAAACATCTGCCCCAAATAAGTTCCTTGAGTCCAACGAAGGGTTAGGTGTTTATAAAAAAGGCGAAAGGGGTCTTGGCAATTCTTTCAACTTTGAAAGTACTCTAGCTACCGATAAATCTGAAGGGTCTTCCGATAGGCAGCTGGATTCGGGTAGCAAGCGATCCTCCTTCACATACAACTCATTTATGAAGGCCAAGGAGTTCAATCCAAATGAGTTTTACAATGCATCCGGGTCGTCTTCCAGCAACTTGAACATGAACAACATGGCCATGTTTCAGACCCCCATGATGCCGCCCAACTCAGGGGCGGCAGCTCCGCAGGTGGCACATGGTGCCTACTTCTTCTACGCGCCTTACGAGCACACCCAAGTTTCTCATGCAGGAACTCCAGGCGGTCAACATCACATGATTTTACCTCAAGGTGGCAGCAATTTTTCATCGGGTAATCAGTTGAGACCCTCACCAGCACCTCCACCCTCGGAGTCGAGCGGCAGGTACTATTTTTCGCCCATTCCAGTAGCCATGCCAGGTATGCCTGGTGTCTCCGACGGGCATTACCCTGTTTCCGGAATTGGAAATGGTCACTCTGTGTCCAGCAGAGGCATGCTTCCTCCAGGTAATCTCCCTAATGAGCCTATCATGACTCCTGGAGACAACAGCAACTACGAATCTCCATTAGCGCCAGGCACTCCTACCGAGTACTATCCATTCCAGCCTTATTACATGTACTACAACCCCATGATGAGCGCACCGTCCACAGAATTTCAAGAGAACTACAACTATACCAATGCGGTCGATCAACAGCACTCCAAGCATGGCTACGATTCGAGTTCTAATGAAGCAGAAGACCAACAAGAAAAGCCGAAGGAGAGCAACCCGGCAAACTCAAAGTCAAGTTAAAACCTAGGAGTATGGGAGGTGACTGTTCTTCAATATTTGCTTCTGTTTCGCATTTTGTGTTGCAACCATTTCCAATATACCCCAAATCAAACTATAGTGTATCAGCTCTGCATACTAGTGAGTTTTTTTATTCTTGCACAGTTGCGACACAAAAGTTTTTAGGATTTCTATTTTTTTGTTATTCTTCGTTCTTACGTTACCAAGCGGCAGTAGTTCCGAAAGCCAGCCGGCTTGGCTTTTTGTTTCTTCGGGTGGCTTGTTGGCTTCGGTGTCGCCAGTTGGTTTTTG
Source organism: Wenyingozyma naganishii (assembly GCA_003706235.2). Classification (NCBI taxonomy): domain Eukaryota; kingdom Fungi; phylum Ascomycota; class Pichiomycetes; order Pichiales; family Pichiaceae; genus Wenyingozyma; species Wenyingozyma naganishii. Next base: position 164,169 of record PPKS02000010.1, on the reverse strand, counting down.
TAAGTGTGTCTATATAATTCATGATAGTTTTAAATGTGTTATTTGAGAGTTAAATGAAACTGAGAAATATGAGTTTTTATAAATTAATAGGGAAAAAGACAATGCGTTGCGCGCCGCGCACGTGACTAAGAAAGAATAAGAAAGAGCAAGTGACTGCAGAGAGAGCAGTGAAGAGTTTAAATGCCAGAGTGGCAGGAAAGTGAATTGTAAATAGAGTTTAACCTAGTGTTCAGTAACCGTTACAGAAGTTTCCTAGTAGAATCGATTGATTTGATGTTAGCGTCGCCAATGCGCACCGATAGTTGGCAGTCTGTACTCGACAAGACTCGATCATTTGCCATACTTGAGACCCTTAGTCAATTGGCAGCTCAAAACAAACTTGACCCCCGAAATTCGCCTAGTTCATATCACCCGGGAAGGCACACTCACAAAAAAAAAAGCGGTGTAACACACAACAGCGAGATCACGTTTGCCTCGAACTCCACTGCCTCGCACTTTTATGATAAACCTTCAGACGAGATCAATGCCGAGACCAGGACGCTATGGAAAAAGGATCCCCACTATTTCACGACGGTGCACATATCTTTACTGGCCTTGCTGAAGATGACTATGCATGCGCGCTCCGGTGGGGCCATTGAGATCATGGGAGTGATGACAGGAAAGGTCTTTGGCTCGAACATCGTTGTGATGGATTGCTATGCTTTACCTGTTGAAGGAACAGAGTCGCGCGTGAACGCACAGAACGAAGCATACGAGTTTCTGTTAGCATATTTGCAATCGCAGCAGAAGCTGACAAATCGTAAAGAGAATATCATTGGCTGGTATCACTCACACCCGGGATTTGGATGCTGGCTAAGTGGCATAGACATCCAGACCCAGCAGTTGAACCAGGGCTTTCAAGATCCATATGTGGCCATTGTTATTGACCCGGAGCGCACGGCTAAGCAGGGGACGGTTGAAATTGGTGCCTTCAGGACGTATCCACAAGAGGCGAATGGACGTGAGGGTGAACGAAAGAGACATAATAAACAACCAAGTGATCGTGAGCAACAGGCTCAAGCAGGCAACAAAAATATGGGTCTTCACGCTGATAAATACTACGCGCTGGACGTCCAGTTGTTAAAAAGTGATCAGGACGAATCGTTGCTTGCACTTCTTGCAAATGAGTTTTGGTATAGTGGGCTGAAGGCCCAGGACAATAACTACACTCATATGTTCCGTAAGCTGAAGCATATACTTGAAGATATCGAGGAGGAGCAGGCATCTAGTCTTGGCAGCAGTATACCCAGGCAGGAGTTTCTGCGGAGGTCTGTATTTGCTGGCCGCGGTGACGGCGGCAGCGGTACTGCTGCTGCTTCCGGTGACGATGTTAGTTCGGATGGTGGCGGCATTTTGAGTTTTGCTGGTCACTTTGCTGGTGCTGCTAGTCTTGCTGACGATTCAATCAGTAATTCCACGGTCAACTCGACAGCAAGTATTGTTAATTCTGGCGACAGTGCCGCAGAAAACTTGCGCAATTTGCCCAGTAATTTGCCCAGTGAGGTCGCTGGACCTTTATCTAGCACGTTCATGGGGAATATCGGATTGCGCAAGAGCACTCGCCCGCTAAGCCTCAGTGACGGGGAGTCGCCCCCAGGTACAGGAACTCCCACCAAACGGAGGCTGATCCCCAACTCTCACATTGGTCTAACTGGAGTAAAGAATTCAGGCTTGGCCGACGTGGGTACAGAGGGGAAAACACGTGATTCTCAACCTACAAATGGTCATGAGCAATCACTAAAAGAAGAACGTTCTCGTCATGCTGATAAAAAGAGAGGGGCTACTGCAGACAGGAATTCGGGTTCGTCGGATAATGCTTATGCGATGCAGAGCGTTAGAGACCTTGAATTGTTTGCCATTGATCAAATGAAGAGTTTTCTTTTGGATGACTTGCACAGTGGTATATTTGGCTGATTTTTAACAACTATTTATATTAGCTTGGCTTAGCCACTCTGGTGAATGGTTAGTTGGTTTTTTTAAGTTAGGTAGCTCATTTATTAGTTACTTTGCTTGCCTGTCGGAGGTGCAACTCAAAGTGGAAATGGTTGCTTGAATATTAGAAGAGATATTTACACAATATCAAGCCAAGAGTAGACCTATTTTTGCGATGGGCACGAGTCGTTTTCCATTTTCATTCTTAGTGCCCTCCTTCAGTGCCAGCACTGAAGTGGACGTGGTCAAACGCGTTAGCTCTTTGTACGAAGTTTCCGCTATCTTGTAAGTCTCTAGGAAGACTAGTTTCGTCGGGCAGAAGCAGGCAGTGCGGAATTTGAAAGTGTTCTGACGGTGACACGGTTTGTTGTTGCTGTAGCTGTTGTTGTTGTAGTACTAATTGCTGATGAGGATGTTGAAGACACTCAAATCCTAAACTTGGAACAATAGTGATGTTCTGGTGTAAGTACTGCTGATGCTGATAGGCAATCATCATATGTTGAAATTCGCTTCCTTGACGACCATATTGCCTTTCGGATTCTTGAGTGGTATTAAAATCATTGTTGGTGTTCATGAGATGGCCTGAATGTTTAAGAACGTTTATTGACTCGTTGGTATGTGAGTTGTATTGCTCAGTCAAGTACCCATCTAGTTGCCCATTATAATATCCGTTGAGCTGGCTATGCTCATAATGTCCATTGCTGTCTCTGGAATTGTCAGTTTCACCATGTTGGTAAACTCCATGTAACAAATTTTGATTTTGGGCAAGGTTGGTCCGAGGGGATTGATCGTATGGCAAGGAATCTGGTTCCTCCGTTCTATTAGTATCGTCAAAATGTGGTTTGGTAGCAGTTTCGGTAGTGTTTACGCTTTCTGTTCTTTCCTTATGTGTGGAGAAGCTTTCTGTGGGTACGATTGTTCTTTTAGGGCTACTCCTACTGTTACCGCATACCTTAAGAAATATGTTTCGAATATGGGTAGTATTAACGTCCGACAGACCGATGTCCTTTGGAAGAATACTTTCCCAATATTCGAGCACTCTCCGTACCTCTTCCACGGTATATCCTCTCAAAACTTCTGCCTTTATTAACCTATTTACAAAGGTGTTCTTTTTGATGGAGTCAACATATTGCAACGAATGGTTATGTTTTGTGCTGTCAGAAGGAGGTTTTAATGTCACCTCACCATTTTCAAAATCAATGAGAGCAGAAAGTCGGTAGCGGCATGGCTTAGTAAATATTCTCACTTTGCTGGTGCGCCTTCTTTTGTCATTTTTTTTAACACTATTCGAAGGTAATTGCTTCGAATAAACATTGGTAGCTTTAAGAGCATTAGAATTCTCTGAAGTAGATGTGGTGCCGGTTCTGCTTTCTGTTTCATGGGCGTGGTCTGAATCAGCTGTGCCGCATGAGTGTTTTCTGAAAGTTGTCGACCTTGTAGTGCATCTACAAATAAATGGTTGAGAGTATAGCTTGCGATTGAAATTGTTTTGTTTTGTTGGTTTGCACCTTTTAGACCCGTGACAAGACTTGAGAATGTGATCCATGATGGGCCAAAGCTTTATAAATACATGCATGGGAATAGTCAACGGTTTCAAAGTGTTCATGAATACCACATTTCTCAATTCTATTAGAGACTTCAGTTCCTCAATGTTGTTTAGGTCGTACACATATTCAGATATCAGCTTGAACAACGCTGTTGGGTGCTCTATTGTTGTCAATACCTTTCTCTCCAGCTGCCGTAGAGGCATTATGTCTAAATTGTTGACAAAATCTTGATGGCGAGACTCATCGTAGGCTAATTGCTGGAATTGAGAGTTGTCTGCTTGATTTTGATTTATACTTTCCGGCTCAGCAGGGTATGAATAAGGCTGGGAATTGTTTGAGATGGCGTAGGCTGTATGCCTGCTTTCACTGTCGAGAGCGATTTGAGGTCCATAGAAAGGAAGCAAACGAGCAGGAGCCTTATTGTCTGTGATTTTATTATCCATTACAGCCACAATATCTTCAGAGTTAGATTTCGCAGGACACAGAAAGTTAAGGAATCTTCTATAATCCTTAATGTACGTGCAATAATATTTCCATTATAGTAATGATTTGAGCTTGTCGGATCTTGAATAAGCTTCTGGCTTTTTTCTGTTTGGAAGGGTCAAATTGGTATAATACTTGGACGAATATATGACTTTTACGTCAGATGAAACCTGAATAGCTGACCCCGTTGGCACAATCTAGGTGTTTTTCAAATTACGAAGGAGAGGAGCGAATTATGTGACATAAAAAAACTTAAATTTTCAAAAAGTGTTGGGATGACGGTCTTGAAAGAGAGTTAGAATACTTAAGCCTGCAGAAAATTGGAAGCAAATATAACAGGAGCCGTACAAGATCCGTACAAGATCGTGCCTAGCATTTGAACGCATTTGAAATCTTTAGTGCCAGTTCGAGGTTTCAAGGCCCTGCATGTGTTTGCCTTGAAGTATGCGTAAACAATCAAATCTTTCAGAATCCTCGCTCTCCTGCATGCAGAGTAATAATACGTAAATGCATCTAAATGCATTAGGTAATTTGATATTAGAGTATTGGCATAGGACACTTATAATGCATGCCAATTAGACACTTTCAAAAGGTGTCAGTTGTGCTAGATATGGGGCATTATGATGTTTTGAATCTTTTTGAAAAATAGATGAACATTTTTTTCCTTCTCTAATATTGCCGTAAGAAAAAAGCTTCGCTACCTATCTTCTATTTTTTGAGAGATCTATCTCATGCGCGTAATACATGCTGAGTTTATTTTTTTCTTGCCTCTTTCGTGTACCAAGAGCTCGTCCATATGCAGTATAAGAGGCATGTCTTTGCGTATATTCTCGGTCCTTGAGTGAGCTCTAGCCGCGGACGTAAGAAAAACCTTTCTACTTATCAACAGGGGCTGTAAAATGGATTAACGTAGATTGCATGAATGGCCTCGGCAAAGGGCGTTTAACTTTTTTTTTTATTGTTTTATTTTCGGTTTTCTCCGTAGCGTCAGCTATGGCACAATCTCGATTATGTCAGTTTCTGAAACGAGAACCATGCTGCAGCCTAGAGCGAAAAACTGATCTAAGTTAAGACAAATTCAAAGACAATTGGCCTTTTTGTTACGAACCACAGCATCAATTGAGCCAGCCATATTTTTGACTCCCCTTCACAATGCACTTTCATCAATCGCTCTTGCTACGTATTGTGACTCTCGCCGCTTTTTTCCAGCTGGCCATCGCTGCTGGCAAACTTCAGATCGAAAAGCTTGTCGAGGTTCCAGGAAGCCAGTGCACGCAAAAGGCCAAGGCCGGGGACAATATTCAGGTCCACTACACGGGAATGTTTGAGGACGGTAATGTGTTTGACTCGAGCATCAACAGAGGTGTCCCTCTTCCGTTTACGCTTGGTGTTGGACAGGTAATTAAAGGTTGGGATCAAGGTATTTTGGGGTGAGTATTCTATTGTTACTGGTTAACGACGAAGTCATTTTCAGGGATTGACTGCTAAGAACACGTTAAAGAAGCTTTTTGTACGAGCCTTGTAAGAACAGGTGAGACACTGTTGCACTCACAACAAAAGTATAATACAAATAGGATGCATGCATAGAGCTGCAGCGAGTCGTTTTTAATGTGCTGCTTCGGCGTCTCTCCACTCTTTTCGCCTCCTTAATACGTGCCGTTAATCTTTAAAAGTCGATAGCATACTAACATAGACAGAATGTGCATTGGCGAAAAGCGCAAACTTACTGTTCCTCCAGATTTAGCTTATGGCGAAAACGGAATTGGCCCCATTCCCGGTGGGGCAACTTTGGGTAAGTTAACTGTATCGAGTATTTCTTTTTATGCCCTCACGACTTTGAAACGCACTTATCAATGTCTGGTGTTATTTTTGCTATCTTCAAAACAATGTTTAGCTCACATCAAGGCTAAACTTTAGTCATCTTTATGATTAGAAGTTTTCGGCGGTGTAATGTTAGCTGAAGTTTACCAATTTGTTGATGATGTTTTCAAGGATGGAGGGTGCAAAAAGCGGTTCCTTGACCAACTCGAGAGCTCAGTTTGATGTTTACTAACTTTTGTGTCTCAATTTCAGTTTTCTTGACAGAATTGGTAGCCATTGAGGGTAATGTTCACGAGAGGAACGAACTGTAAATCTACAGCACAGTTTTAGTTGTTCACAGCTTCAGGGCGATGCTGTAGGATTATGTAAAAGGTACGTATGTCTTTCTCAATGTGGCATGCAAGCCGGACGATCGTGCGCAAAACCTTAATTTTATAGCTAATGAATAGAGGCTTGCAACCTAGCTCTAGGTATCGTGAGAATCCGCGTGTGTTTGAATCGATCCTTACAGAGGGTCTCCTGGTCAGATCATCCTGTTTAGCGTTAGAAGCTTATTCTGTAAACTGCGAATACATCCTTGGGCATAATTTTGAGCTACGTACCTTCACGATCTGCTTTAGGTTGTAGTCACTACAAAAGAGTTAGTGTTCAATAAGATTTCTTTGGTGTGATAGTAGCGCTGTTGTTGGAATCGACTTTTCTTTTGCTTCTTTGAGACGCTTGACAGCTTGTCGAAGACGCAAAGCTCTTATCCCCGTCGACTCTGTCTTGTGGCATGTCAGTTTGTACCATGCCAAGGCGACTGTGTGCCTGCATGAAGACGCATGTAGACGCATTATAAAATTACGGACTCGAGAACACAGATTAAGACCATTTTTCCAAGTCAGACCGCTTCGTATGATTTTTCCTTATCTTACCATATGTCGCTAGATACATACGCTACTGTACAAGTAGAAATCAACAAAGATGTGGTTTACGATCAAGTGCTGAAAGCTTTTGATGATGGAGACAGCGATCTGGAGATCATTTCGCACGAAAAGGACCGGCTTATAACCCCAGCTACAACAAGGCTTCTTATTTTGGACTCTTCGTTCAATCCCCCGCATTTGGGCCACTTATCTTTAGTTGAGGAATCTTTGAATTTCAACTATGGTACTCAAGTATTTCTGAGCTCGGAGTCTGATTTACCAGCAAGCAGACAGACAGAGGCCGTGCTTCTGCTCCTGTCCGTTAACAACGCGGACAAAGTGGCGCAACCGGCCAGCTTTCCCCATAGACTAAAGATGATGGATCTTTTTGCCAGCCATTTGAAAGAGAAATTGGGTGTCTCCGTAGCACTTGGTATTACAAAAAAAGCTTATTTCGTCGACAAGTACAAGTGCATCGAGAAGTATATAAGAAGTGTGCACCCAGAATATCCAGTTTTAAAGCTCTCGTTTTTGATGGGTTTTGATACTATTATCAGGGTATTCGATCCCAAATATTATAAAGATCCTTTGGTGGAGGTATTATCAGCATTTATTGAAGACTCAGATATTTTTATTTTGACAAGACAATCAGATCAACAGAGTATCAATGATCAACTCAAGTTTATAGAAGCTATCAAGACAGGAAACAACTCCGAGATACCACGGAATTGGGGTGCTAAGTTGCATATTGTACAGTCTTCCGGCAAAGTGTCTGGAATAAGCTCCTCGCAAATGAGAAAAGCGATAAAGTGCAACGGGTCCTGGTCGGATTGCACTATTCCTTCCATTGCTCGTTATATCCGGACTCATCACGAAGTTTATGGAGCACCATGATTCGTTACCCGGCTATCTTTTGATTTTTATGGTTTGGTGTACGGATTTTTCCTTTTCCCAAAACAAGAGGTTACCCGGCCTACGTTATAGAATTTTCCTGCAAAGCGTTCCCATTTTTAAAAACTTCAAAATGAACTGTTTTTCCTGAGGCAATTTGCCCTCTAGTTTTTCCTGTTTTACAGCAGTTTTAACAAGCGAGTATTACGTTGTATTAGTCATTTGTTTGATTACATCTGTCCAAGTTCTTTTCTGTGTACCTTCGACCATCGGTTGTTGATAGCAGCTTCGAACTTTACGGAACTACGTCCTTAACTCGTCTTACAGCCACACTTTTAGTGCTCACTACTGGACTACTTAGTTGTTCTGTTCAGGATACTCGACGCTGATTGGCTGCTTTCAAAAGGACAGCAAGTCTCATTTTCGCGAGTTTTTTTTAGTGCTCGGCAGGGTAACAAAAGGAGTCTAGATATTTTTAGGAAAAATGTCAGCTCTCAAACGCTGTTTTTCTGAAGATAAGGAAAACCAGTCCTACAAAAAGTCAAAAATATTCACCAGCCTTCCCAACTTTGCCCTTACAAAGAGAGAACGTATTGTGAGCTCGTCCGATGATGAGTCTGCTTGTGGTGATTCTGACAGTAAAACACCCTTGTCTTCTAAGGTAAGAAATAAACTTAGAAGACAGAGGAGAGATTATAGAAACATCAAGAAGAATTTAGGAGCCACGCCTGTTGACTTCAAAATTTCAAGAGCTGTCGCTCAATACAGTGACGATGAGGACGTCCCTGTAGGTAAAGATGCACCTGTGGCTCGTCACAGGAAAAGTTTTTCTGTTTCCTCTGCTAGTCACTTCAATATATTGGCGACCTCTATTCCTTCCCCTCCGCAATTTGAACAATACCAGCAAGCGCAAGTCCAGGCTGATCAGCTTTCAAATCAACACCATGAGCTACACTTGGTCAAGCCTAGAAACTACATCCCAGACTGTGATATTGCAGCCAGATCAAGATGTTTTGAGTATCTTATTTCTGCTATTGACGAAGTGTGGGCGAGATACTGTGACGCGACAACGTGCGCAGAAGATGAGGTCTACGGTTTCAACAACAATGGTTTACCTCAAACTCCTGCATCGCTTGTCTCATCAGATGACGAAGATGGCTACAGATCTGAGATTTCCGCTACGACGAACTTGACTGAGTATGAGACAGATTACGATGCTGTAAAAAACAAAGGGGCTTTGAATAGTGCTAACAAGATCAATCGTGTTTGCGATTCTCCCTCAAATGTTAAGCTCCAGGAGTTGAAGGACAGGCTGATCAAGGCCAAGTATTTTTTGCAAGACTACGTTGATTCGAGTGATTTGTCAGATTGCCTCGTCTTCTGGAAAAGATGGGATCTGATAAAGTATGTCACGATTGAGCTCGTAGAGGATGATGATGAAGACGACGTGGTGGAGGAGAAGATTGCTGAGCTGGAACGCGGTCGTTTCCTCGGTTCTCTTGGCGCCTAAGATTTTGACCGAAATTTTTACTGCTTCCTAGAGAAGCAAAAGTTGTACACTAGTTGCTCATTTTTGTTGGTGTTTTTCGATGTGTTTTTGGTTTGGCCTGTATATTAATAACGATCATACGATGGGGATTTTGAGTTTTTTAAGAATGAAAATGAAAATGATTTGGCATTTTCATAGCTATGGATAGCGATAATTATATACATACCGGTATATATAACCTCTGTTTGTAGGTATATAGACATATCACAAACAGTTATTCCAATTGATCGCATTCGGTAAGTAGGGCGTACGCCTTGGACGTTGTGTAAATTGTCAGTATCATTTCCTTAAACAAGTTGAGATTAGCCTGCAGCTCTCTTCCAAACTTTTGCTTTTTGTACTCGTTCAGGTGTTTGATCCATTTGTTCACATGAGCAAGTTTCAGAGGAATGCGTAAGTCCTCCATCGAATATGGATAAACTAGTTTCTCGCTTGTCATGGGAGGCACGCTTTTGGAATCTTGATTCAGGCATACGTACTGTTGTTCTAGGTTGCGAAGAGCTAGTGATATCATATTTTGAGGTGTCCCAAATAGGCTTCCTTGCGTGGCCTTAATGGAAGCTAATAAGAAATGAACGAAAGCCTGGTTGATTGCGAAATCACTGTAGAAAAAAAGGTTCAATCTGACGACAATCATTTTGTACATGAAATTGTCTTCGGTCAATGTTTTTGGGGCTTCAACAGTTGCTTCTTTGGCTTTTTGCAGTGCCTTATAATAGTACGCGGATACAACTGTAAGCTTATCTCCAAACATTGATCTTATCTGTTCCTGAACGTGATTGAGATTAGACTCAGATTTATCGGTATTGCTAAATAAGTAGGACTCCAATAAAGAACCCTTAGTGCTCTCGAATAGCAATGAGGTGAAGAATTGAACGATTGAATCGTGCTCCAGAAGATCTGTCAGTGTGGCATCTCTGGTCGTAAAATCGCTCTGTCCTGTGTAATTTTGGAATACAAATCGGTGCCACACAATTCTATTCCAGTCACTCAAGTTTCCGTAGAGAAACTGGTCAAATAAAGCGTCAGACAACGCAGAGCACATCAAAATTTCGACCATTTTGAAGTACATGGAGATCAAACAACTAGAAGTATATTCGCTTTGCTCAAAAGTGCTGAACACATTTTTTGTTATCGCAACTATAGCCCCGATAAATTGTGCCGTGATTTGGGAGTCGCCGCCTTTGAGTCGGGACAGGTACCAAAGCAGAGTTTTTTGTAATTTAAGGCATTCTTTAGAGTTTCTGAATTGGTAAGGAGTGACAACACCAGCGCCATTGGTGACATACATATTGCCTTTAGTTGCAAGTGACTCCGTTAATTGAGACACGTATCTAAGTAATTCATAAGGATAGCCGCTTGTTAGAAGCATCTTTTTCATGAATTTCGACCGGCACGCAATAGAGATTACTATGTCAACTTCCTCTTCGTGATCGATGTGAGCTGATACGGAACTCAAGTGCATGTTCAGGGTTGCAAATTCTCTGACCATAGTAATTTCGCTGAGGAACAAGGAATCTAGGATTTCAGGGTAAGTGTAGTAGAAGTTCAAAACTCTTTTCACAAATGCTTGGTGCTCAGGCATATAGCAACAAGAGGACTCAAATAGCTGATACATTACGTCTTCGATTCCTCGCACAACTTCCAATTTGTAGCTGCTGAAAAAATATTCTTCTTCCCCATATCGTGCTAACACAAAATCTGCGAGGGCCTCTCTTGATCTCAGCAGTTTGGGATCCCTCAACCACTCTGATTCTGATTTCATGGCTGGCAAAAAGAGCTCTAGCCTGAAAATTTCTTTTAGCAAAGGAGGACGTTTTGCAATGCTATCGCACAGCTGCTCAAACTTTTGCGATAGCCGTTCCTGGGACTCGGCGCAAGGCTAAAGGGCCGTTAGTTATGGTTGTCACACAAAAAGTGTCGATGTGGGTCATTTAACGTACATGATCTCTCAAAGTCACATATGATTCGTGAAATTGTCTAATAGCTACTTCTGCTTTTGGCTTAAACAAGCCTTTACAGCTAATCATAGGGTGTAAGGCAACTGCATTTTGGTTCATTGCTTTGATAATTCTTCTTTTGCGTCTCAATTGGCTTGCATAAGTTTTGGGGTCTTCGTTAAAATAATATATTTGGGGAAATTCCACAAAAACGTCAGATGTCACGTGAACACCTCGCACCTTCAGTAAACTTCAAACATGTCAAGATGCATCTCAGGGAGGTTACTGAAACAGGACTGAAACAAGGCACTTGGTGCACAACTTGCCTTGTTTTGCATTCGCAACACTATTTGGTATATAAATACTTGTAATAGACATAGTTGCAGTTGTCGATAATCAATTTATAATCAATCAAAGTTTTTGCTCAAAAAACTGCACCCTCTGCTAAGCATTACATGATATGAACACCAACGCTATTAACAAGACCAGCCCATGGGAATTCAATTCTATAGCCAGACAGGTCCAAGAAAAGCGGGGGAACGGTGTGTCCAGCGAAAAACGAGTGGCGCTCCGAGAAATATCTAAATACTCTCTTGGTAGGACGCCTCCCTCTGTCGCTAACAAGCAACTGAATGTTAAAAATAATAACACTTCTAGTGGAGAAAACAATAAGAACGGATCATTGTGTTTCAAAAATGACTACTCGAATAATTACATTCACTCAACAATTCTGCCAGTCAAATTCATTAGGAATTTGAATAACCCACTGGACGGTTATCCGAAGCTGCAAAGACTGCTGAAGCTGAAAGAGAATCAAGTAAAGAACTATGCCACTAAGATTTACGGGTGTAGAGTCAAGCCAGAGAAGATGATCGAGACAATTAACAAGTGGATCTACGAAGATTCGCTTGTGTTTGATGTCATTATGATCGGATCACTGACAGAGAACCAATTTCTCTATCCTATCTTACTCAGTCTGCCCATCGACAAGCTCTGCGCTAAACCAGGGTTTCTTTTTATATGGGCATCTACTCAAAAAATTGCAGAGCTGTCTAGATTGTTCTCAGACTCAAGCAGCTGGACCAAAAAATTCAGGAGGTCCGAGGAGTTGATTTTCGTTCCTATCGATAAGGAGTCGCCCTATTATCCTGGACATTCAAGTATTGAAAACCAGCAGCTGATGGAGGAGATGCAGTGGCATTGTTGGATGTGCATTACGGGTACTGTTCGGAGATCTATAGACAAGGATATCATCCACTGTAATATCAACACTGACATTGTCATCGAAAATGAAAATACAGTCCACTCTTCTGTTCCCGCACAGATTTATCAAGTTGCAGAGAACTTTTCCTCCTCCAACAGACGCCTGCACATTATCCCATCGCATACGGGGTTTAACACACCGGTGCGGCCACGTCCTGGGTGGGTCATTTTGAGCCCTGACATCATTTTGGACAATTTCGACCCTACTAAATATAAACAGGACCTGCAAAAAATCGGAAACAATATACCGTACGACCCTGAGATTGAGATTTTGAGACCAAAATCTCCGAATAATAATTAAGCGAGACAGCAACTCAAAAACATTTCGATCAATTTCACTATCAACATCGGTAAGCGATCATCAGCATCAATGTTGATACTTTATTGACTCTGAGATCACGCTGTTCACTTATTAAATCTTTCATCGCTTGTTTCACAATGCATTTGTAGCACTACATCCTAAATTCTTATCTACTTCAATTTCTCTCACATAGTCGCACGTCAATAAACCCCACAAGCCGCACGGCCACTGAAGAGCCAAAATTTTTCCAAAAAAAAATTTGTTTCTCGAAATTTTTCATATTTAAGGAGCCTCAGACGTTGGGAGCGGCATATATGAAGAAAGAGCATATCTTTTATTTTCGGAGATATTCCAACCTCGTACCCACGCTCGTTTGATTTCAGAACATTGGGAGATTTCAAAGGGTGTTTAACCCTTCGTCAGTCGCTACTGCTTACTTTGATTTTTTTGCACTAATATTTTTCACTCGTTTTACATTTTTCTGGCACCGAAGACTTTTTTCGATCTCTGGCGTTTGGCTCTAATTCTTTGTTTGTCTAAAGTGCCATAAACATACAAAGGCCAAGTACACAATTTACACAAGTTGCAGCGACACTTCAAAGCGCGTACATGGCGACCAGCACCGTGTCACAGCCAACGGGAAGAGCCTCCATTTCACATCTAGTCAGCGCAGTTGCGGTGGAAAGCGAGACCGATTTGAAAGGGTATACCGGCGAATATGGCAAGAAAAATGCTCTAAATGTGCAGAGCTCAACTGGATTTAGTGTTTACTCGGAGCTCTCTTTGGGTCCTTCTCCAGAGGCTATATCACAACAAAGCCAAGATCAGCAGATTGTGGGAAGTCAAAAAACACATATTGATGGCTCAGTAGACGCGGCAGCTAAAAATTTTGCTTCCCAGCCACCGCTTCCCTTACTCCAGCAACCTTTACTTTCACGGCCTTCCCATGTGAACAAATATTCCAGCCAAAATGCTGCACCTTTATACCAACAAGCATTGGCTCCATCCAATGGATACCTTCCTCCTCCGACGATGCACGCGTCTCTGAAGTTGCAATCATATTCTCCGTATTATTACGGCCAATCTCCATATTATGGCATATCCTCTCCATCGAATACATCTTCTGCCCCGGTTGCTACCAACTCTGTCACGCCTGTACACCCCTCTCTCCCCAAGCATCTCTACAACCCAACTCAAGCTGTCACTCAGGTAACTGCTGCTTCGCACATGAAACCTGAACCTGGCTCATCTTTCCCAGTGAATTCGGGTCACCAACGTTTACAGCATTCTGCGAACAGAGCCCCGCCCGTAGCTTTCAGATACTACAACCAGCAGCTTCCTTCTGCGAGTGCTCCTAATGTTGAAAGAGGCTCCAACGCGGAAAGTAGCGATGCTATGGGCGACCATCTCTCTGAAAATTCTTCGTTGAATGGGTTCGAAAGTGGTGCAGAGTCTACAAGCTCCAAAACCACAAATTCTTCCGGATTTGTTTCCTATGACACCGATAGTGTCAAGTCAATGATCAAGGGGAAGCGTTTACAAAATCCCGACCCCACAAAAGTTGCCGATGACGACAAGCTTAAGCCGTATAGATGTCCCTCCTGCAACTGGAGCTTTGCACGTCCTAGTGACCTTCGGCGCCATGCCAGATCCCACGCTGAGCCTAGCTATCATTGTCCTTTTTGGAATTCAGATTATGCCACCTGTCCACACCGTAATGACGGTTCATTCAATAGGCTAGACGTTCTGAAGAGACATTTGAAACTGGTCCATTTTGACCAGTACAATAAGGACTCCAACAAAATGTCTGGTCTTGTTGAACGCGTAGAAGGCGGTGTTTGCCTCTCCTGTAACGAGTACTTTGCCAATACACAAGCGTTTATTGAGCACTGCGAGGACTGCGCTCGCACGACTCCTATGGAGAAATGGCGCTACAAGAAAAATGGCATAATTATGACCGTCAAACGAGAACCTAAAGATTTAGAGCCACAAAAGGAGACTACGACGTATAACCTAACGGCCCTCCCTTCCTTGTCGAACGAATATGGTGTGAATGAACAACAGTCAAAGACTCCGCAAAAAAGAAAATGTTCCCATCACAACCCAGAAAGCATGCTGAAACGCCAGAGGGGGAGGCCCAGAAAGGTTGTCTGAGTTCCTCAACTGGAAAGTGTTGCTTTGCCTAAATCTGTAATACAATGATAGACTATGTATTCACGCTTGATAGAACTGATACAACGATACATCTGATGAGTACAACATACAATACGACATTTTGGGAAAATCCTGTAATGCTAATAATATTTCCCAAAACAGTAATACTCTTTTTGAAAAAAATCATGCGCGAAAAGAAAACGTAGGTAGAGCACGGCAGTGGAATGTCGCGAAAGGGAAAAATAGAAGACACATCCTTAAACGGCACGAATATATTTCTAGCGTTATCTCTTTCCAAAGTCAAAGCAGTAGTGATCTTCTAGTACCTTTGTCTTTGCTACAATATTAACAGTTCTTGGTAGAAATGAGAGGTAAGTATCGCCAATGAGTCATTTGGTCCATTGCAAGAGCCTAGGGAACCTTTACTAATAAACTATAGACTACAAGTTGGTGGTGCTAGGAGCAGGAGGTGTGGGAAAGTCATCTGTCACCGTTCAATTTGTCCAGGGCATCTACGTTGAGAGCTATGATCCTACAATTGAGGACTCCTACAGTAAGGAGATTGAGGTTGATGGCAGGGCATGCAACTTAGAGATTCTAGATACTGCGGGAGTCGCTCAGTTTACAGCAATGCGTGAGCTATACATAAAGTCAGGTCAAGGATTCTTGCTGGTATACTCAGTTACAGACAAAAACTCGCTACAGGAGTTGCTGGCAATTCGCGAACAGGTGCTCAGGATAAAGGACTCAAGCAATGTGCCTATGGTCTTAGTAGGAAACAAGTGTGATCTAGTGGATGAAAGAGAGTTGAGTCCTGAAGACGGAATAGAGGTGTCGAAGCAGTGGAACAAGGTGCCCTTCTACGAGACCAGTGCTATGTACAAGATGAATGTCGAAGACGCTTTTATCGATGTTGTTAGACAGATTATAAGGAAGGAGTCACAGACGCAGCAGCAGAACTTCAACAGTAGCCAAAGGCAGGATGCTGCAGAGGCCAGGGCTCAAGGTAGATCCCAAGCTTCACCAGCAGTGCAGTCTCAGCAGAAAGCAGAGCCATCGGCTTCTACTGGGGCGTCCCGCCCGCAGCAAAATACGAACGCCAAGCCAAAAAAGAAGAAGAGATCAAGAAAGTGTGTTATTCTATGATCTTGGACGTTCTACTTCTGTAACCTTAATGCATGTACTATTTACCATCTAATAATCGCATATTGACCGATAATGTTGAACAGCTCGCAGAAGCGATTCTCTCCAAAAAAACAAAATGTTTACCTGCGGTAAAAAAAAATTGCAAAAAAAATATGAACTAAATGACAACCGTGGGGTTCGAACCCACGCCTCCGAAGAGATCAGGACCTTAACCTGACGCCTTAGACCACTCGGCCAGATTGCCATCTTTCATGTGGGTTCTTAATGATCGTGGACTTTGTTCCTATCAATTATAAGTTACCAAACTTATATTGCACCAATTTGGAAATATCGATGGGCTTGAAAGTGGGAAAATAATGTAGATAAGCGAAGGTCAACCGTAATACGCAATATCCTAGTAGAATAATTGATGAGGGCAATTTCATCGTCTGATCCCACATCTAAGAACTAAGAAAGTGGTGAATGACCAGATGCTCTCACACTCTATCTAAGCTAATAATCAGCTGACAGTATAATGCGCGCGTGAGAATTATTTAAACTCCGATAGCAATATTTTGGGGGCTTGCCGCAATGGCCACCCCGGCCCATCGAGTGGGGCACGTCAGATTACAGAATTAAGTCGCTCAGGGTGGAGACAATAAGCTAAACTTATTGTGCAGTACTGTCCGTCAGTTCTGAGTGTAATAAATTAGTCGTGTAGGTCTGTACTTCTTCAAACGAGTTTCACGAAAATGCATCTTACAGACGTTGGACGGCTAATTCCAGTTCAGTCTAATGAAGCCAGACTAGACTAGCGTAATGGTACAGAACCTTCCACAACTTGTAAACCACATGGCTCGGAGAATAAATGACTGCTGTTAAAACTAACATGATTTTATGCACCTCCTGCAGGGCACATGCATTGTAATACCCAATGTGATTTAATCAAAAAAAGGGATTTCTCAGAGTATTTTGCGAGACGTTAAGAAGTGATAAGAGAGCGTCAAGGCAATCGTAGTGTTTTTGATTCATAAGTGTAACAGTGCTGAGAACTTCTTTCAGTAGCCTGAATTGGGGCTGAGGATGGACATGCCTTCGAAAAGAATCGAATTTTTTAGGATATTCTCGGCTAGAATGTCTTCAGGAAGGATTGCCTAGTTAGCGGCTATGCATCGGAGTGCCTCAAAACCTTGGCAGTGCACCTTGCGATATTACTTAGACTGCCCTTACTCCGCTTAAGTCGACAGATTTCCACGTTTGCCGACAAGCGATATAAAAGCCTGGTGTTGAGACTATCATGTTTTCATAGAGTCCTGTAATCATTTCTTTCCCCATACTTGTTTAGTTACTTCAATTATCTTAACATTAATACAATTTTTGACGTACGATAGTTAAAAATGATGAAAGCTCTCAAATATTTAGGCCCCGGTAGGAAAGCTTGGACAAGCGTTGCTAAACCTACCATCCTTGAACCAACAGACGCCATTGTTAAAATCGTTGCAACCACAATTTGCGGAACAGATCTCCACATTCTGAAGGGGGACACCCCAGAAGTCAAGGAGAATACTACCTTGGGACATGAGGGTATTTCTATTGTGGAAACTGTTGGCTCAGCAGTCAAGAATTTCAAGCCCGGAGACAAAACTATTATCTCGTGCATCACCAGTTGTGGAGACTGCCATTACTGCAAGAAGAATCTGCAAGCCCACTGCAGTAAAGGTGGTTGGATTTTGGGACACAACATTGATGGAACACAGGCACAATACGCCAGGATACCTTATGCTGACCACTCTTTGTACAAGGCACCAGCTAACATTCCCGACGAGTCTCTCTTGATGCTGTCAGACATTCTGCCCACCGGCTATGAGATCGGTGTTTTGAGTGGTAAGATTGAAAAAGGAGATACAGTCGCAATTGTTGGCTGTGGACCTGTTGGTTTGTCTGTCCTGTTGACTTCTCAGAACTTTTCCCCTTCGAAGATCATCGCAATTGACATGGATGACGCCAGATTAGAAGTGGCAAAGAGGTTCGGTGCTACACACACCATCAACCCTTCAAAGCAGAATGTGAAGGAAGTGGTTACAGAGCTGACCAGTGGCGGAGAGGCGGAAGCCGGTGTTGACGTTGCCATTGAGTGTGTTGGTGTTCCAAAAACGTTTGAGACTTGTGAGGATATTATTGCACCAGGCGGTAGAATAGCAAATGTCGGAGTGCATGGCTCAAAAGTTGACCTACAGCTGCAAGACCTTTGGATCAAGAATATTGGAATTACCACCGGTTTGGTTTCTGCCTATTCGACACAGGACTTGCTAAAGACAATAGTAGACGGAAAGATCGACCCATCTAAGTTTATCACACACAGGTTTAAATTGGATGAAATTGAAAAGGCATATGACGTATTTGGACACGCTTCCGACAACAAAGCCATCAAGATGTATCTTGCGGCTTAAAAAGAGTATATAGTGGTTAGCGTATAGTAAGTAGATACCATTCGTCTAAAATGTCGCGTTAGTCAACAAATTGTTGTATTTTGGTGTTCACAGCTTTTTTCACTGATGCCGCTTACTCCTACGGCTTCCATATTTTGAAAATAGTTTCAGAAAGTTAGATGTTTTTTCATTAAGCTATATTACAACAAGTCAGTGTTGTATACGTAATAGAGCAGCAATTTGCGTAGGTGAGCACAAGGTCAGGTAGGTTTTGGTCTAAAGACGTTTATTACGACATTCGCTTAGTCATTGATCCACTCATTTGCCTACTTATCACCAAACAATGCGTCGCTCGATTCCTCATTCGCTACCAAATCTCACGCGCACACTCAGATGTCGCGATAAGAATGCGTTTCAAATAAAGCCACTCAAATTCACCCTCCAGGTTTTTTCCACCCTTAGACTACGTTCCTTTTCCTCGCTATCCACCGTTAAAATGACCACTTCCAGTGACGTAGCTGAACTAGACGTATCCAAGCTGTCCCAATGGACTCAGGACTTCAAGACTAAGGACCAGATCGGCCAATTGGCCGGATCCGTTTTCCGCCACGGAGATATTGACGAGCTTTTGCAGAACAGAGACGCTGAAATTTCCTACGCTTCGAACGTCTTTAACGTTAAGCTTGAGCAGGAGGGAGCTCCAGTGACAAACCAGAAGTCCTCTGGAAGATGCTGGCTGTTTGCCTCTACCAACCTGCTTAGAATTGGTCTGATGAAGAAGTACAACCTCAAGGAGACTCAGTTGTCCCCTTCATACCTTTTCTTCTACGACAAGCTGGAAAAGTGCAACTTCTTCCTTGAGCAGATTATTGACACTTACAAGGAGGACGTTGACAGTAGACTGGTTCAATTCCTTCTGACAGACCCCACTTGCGATGGTGGCCAGTTTGACATGTTCACCAACATCATCGATAAGTACGGCCTTGTTCCCAACAGCGTTTTCCCAGACTCGTTCAACACGACTGCCTCGAGAAGAATGAATGAGCTGATCACTAGAAAACTGAGAGAGTTTGCCGAGGTTTTGAGAAACAAGCTCGAGAAGGGAGAGTCTGTCGTCGAGGAGAAGGTCAAGATGCAACAGGAGATCTACAGACTGATGTGTATTTTCCTAGGAACGCCTCCCGGCCCCAACGACGAGTTCACCTGGGACTTCTACGACAAGGACAACAAAGCCCATACTATCAAGAGCACCCCTTTGAAGTTTGTGAAGGAGCACCTCGAGTTTGATACCTCCAACTACTTCTCTTTACTGCACGATGCCCGTAACGACTACAACAAGGTGATCAAGATCGAAAGACTCGGTAACGTTGCCGGTGCAAAAACCGTCGAGTACCTTAACATGGAGGTTGACGTTTTGGTCAAGGCTGCTGTCAAGAGACTCCAGGCTGGCAAGCCTGTCTTCTTTGGTACTGACACTCCTAAATACATGGACAGAAAGAAGGGTATTATGGACATTGATCTGTATGACTTCAAGCTCATCGGATACGAGGCTAAGCAGAAGAAGGCATCGAGAGTGATCTACCATGAATCCCTCATGACCCACGCCATGCTGATCACTGGCGTTCACCTTGACGAGGCTGGCAACCCAGTCAGATGGAGAGTGGAAAACTCTTGGGGTAACAAGTCTGGTATTGACGGCTACTACGTCATGACCCAGGACTACTTTAAGGAGTACGTTTACCAGATCGTTGTTGAGAAGGAGGATGTTGCTGAGCACGTTGAGCTACTCAAGGATGCCACTCCCATTGCACTGCCTCCTTACGATCCTATGGGAGCTCTGGCTACATTCAAGAATGCTGCTTCTCCCATGTAAGTGGCCTTTGGATGCTTATTTAATATGTAGGCTGATTAACACAAAAGTAGAGATAACGACTGTGGCAGAGCTACACAAACACATCCAACATAAAGAGCCCTGGAGCTTCAAGATGAAACACCCGTGCACCAGGTATCTTTTTGCATGCACTTTGCGATCTTTAAAACCTAAGCCATAGCGAAGGTAACTCCGTATTGTTGAAGTTAATGGTCATAGCCGCATCAAAAGCTTTCTGACGCGTTGTTCAAAACACTTCAAGAAGCACTTGATTACCAGTGCTTACATCACAAAGAAGTGCGAGATAAGGCGAGTCTAGACGAGACGAGATAAAATGCGTGTGAAGTCTATGAAAGCCTCTGTGCTGGTCCACATAGCGTGTGTTCTGCTTGGATGTGTCAGTGGCGATGCTAGTGTTGGTGGTGGCTCGAATGATTTCATCGAAGTGACTAGCATAAATGATATTGACAGTGTGCCGCTATCTGATGACGCCGGGCGAATGAATACAGCCAACGAAACACCTGAGGTGAAGATTCTCCCCGGGTCCACACACCCCATGCAAATCCCACGCCCGAGAGACTTTGCCAACAGGATCTATTTGGCATTTGAGCTGTCAGATGTCTCTGATCTGCGCTCATTCCTCGACACTCATGCCGACTGGCAGTATGAGCACCCCGCCAGATCGCTGGACAACCACCACATTCTGTCTGTGCCCAAAGACCACAAAGACGTAGACCTACTAGGAAACTTCAAGTCAAACGAGTACAGTTTGATGAAGCGAGATGGTAATGGTTTGCTACAAGAGCTACAGACTCTAGGTGTCCAGTCCGTGCACATGCTGCCGCCCAAGAGACTGCAAAAGAGAGCGCCTGTTCCAATCGGGCTGGCTGATGCTAACGGTGACGTCGACAATACCCCCACCGATAGCTCGCAGATACCTATAGTAGAAGCTCAGCGTGAGTTTGGCATCGATGATCCAATGTTTCCCGAGCAATGGCACATTATTAATGCCGCGTTCCCTGGACACGATCTCAACGTGGTACCTCTCTGGCGGAGGAACGTCACCGGCCACGGTGTGGTAGCTGCCATAGTAGACGACGGACTGGATTACGAGAGCAAAGATTTGAAGCCGAACTTTTGTGCTGAAGCATCATGGGATTTCAATGATAACACAAACCTGCCTAAGCCAAAGCTTCGTGATGACTATCACGGGACCCGATGTGCTGCCGAGATTGCTGCTGCTAAGGGCAATGGGTACTGCGGAGTGGGCGTGGCCTACAATGCCCAGGTTGCTGGTATACGTATTCTCTCTGGAGAACTTACAACTGAGGATGAGGCCGCTGCTATGGCATACAATCTCGACCTCAACGACATCTTTTCATGTTCTTGGGGCCCCACAGACGACGGCAGGTCCATGGAAGCACCTGACAAAATGGTGCGGAAGGCGATGCTTAAAGGTATTCAGCGAGGGCGGAAAGAGAAAGGCGCACTCTACGTGTTTGCTTCAGGTAATGGTGGCCATCTTGGCGACAATTGTAATTTTGACGGTTATACCAACAGCATCTACTCGATTACTGTGAGTGCGATTGACCACAAGGGATTGCACCCACCCTACGCTGAGCAGTGCTCTGCTGTCATGACTGTGACATACTCTTCCGGTTCGGGTGAACATATCCATACTACAGACATCAGAGATACTTGCTCTGCCACGCACGGTGGCACTTCTGCCGCTGCTCCTATTGCAGCGGGTATCTACACTTTGGTGTTACAAGTGAACCCAGATCTGACTTGGCGTGATGTACAGCACCTCACGGTGCTCAGCTCAGTTGAAGTAAATCCCGACGACCCCAGTTGGCAGAAATCTGCTGTGCCCGGTAAGCGTTACTCGCACAAGTATGGCTATGGCAAGATCGATGCCGAGAAGATGGTTGATATGGCGCAGAACTTCACTTTAGTGAAACCGCAGGCATGGTTCTACAGCGACACAAAGCGTGTCGACAAGACTGTAAAGGATGTAGATGCGGCCGTCAAAGACAATATCACTGTGAGCAGTGAACAGCTAGCTGCTGCTAACGTTGCAGGCATCGAGCACGTTACCGTCACTGTTGACATTGCTGCAGACATGAGGGGCAAGGTACAGGTTCTGCTTAAGTCGCCTAGCGGTATAGTGTCCGAGCTGGCCGCCCCCAGAAAGTTTGACAAAAGCAAGGATGGCTTCCCTAACTGGACGTTCATGAGTGTCGCACACTGGGGCGAGAGTGGAGTGGGCGACTGGTCGCTGGAGGTCGTGAATATGGACAAGAAAAATACCATCAAGTTCAACAGCTGGCAGCTCAAGTTATTTGGAGAGTCGATTGATGCCGAGAAAGCGGAGCTGTTTGATCTTGACAAGGACTACTCACGCCGAGAAGATACCAGTGAGGCAAAGAGTGGCGAAGCTAAGACCAGCACTGATCTTAGTCATTCTGCTAAGCCCACAAAGTCTGTGGTTAATATTGCAACGAGCCATTCTGCCACTGCTAGTGCTACTGCCAGTCCTACTGACATCGGTGGTGATTTCGACCATGACGAGGATGTGGACCACGGTGACGGGTCAACCAAGGTTGGCGATAACGGCTACTACGAGGAATATTTCTTCTTTTTCGTAGTGATAGGCTTCATTGCATGCATCTGGATGCTCAAAAATAGAAGAAGGCCAGGGCGCAGCAGGAGAACAGATGATTACGAGTTTGACATTATCCACCCAGAGGAAGAGTTCGAGTCTGAAGAGAACTTCAATACGAGCGAGGAGGACTTCAATCCACAATCTTTCAGGGCGGCGTCACAAGCACGTAATAGCCTGGATGCCTCTAAGGCTAGGAGAGTGGAGCGGGATTACCAGGAGCGGGAAGACCGCGAGAGAGACCGTTTGTTTAACGATTTCAACGGCATCGATGATGAAGAGGACGAAAATGGCCTGTTCAGAATCAAAGGACCAGACGAGTAAATGTACGTACATAGTATAGAGGCCATAGAGTGGACAGAAAGTTGTAGAACGATCAAAGAGACCAAATAACTTTTTGGGCGACAAGTGCTTTGCACATCGCCTCTTGTTGTAGTCTGGAGCTAGAACCAAACAGTTCATACCGATGTTCGAACAGATGTTATGCTAAAAAAGTAGAGACAATAATGACCACATCAGGGTTTAGCACCCCTACCGTAAAATTTACAGCATCTGGCAAGTATTAAGATCTTCGAATAACATAGTGATAGCTGGCTACAACGTTCTGTTTTCGAAATAATCTATGGGAACTTGAGAATGAAAATACCGAAAGTACCTGAAGTCCAGCTCACGGTGCCACAGGCTTTGAAAAATCCATGGAAAAATGAGAATTCACCCCGCATATTGGAACTACACCAATCAACAGTTTACTCTTGTGCCAATTTGAGAAAAGAAAGATGAGATACAGTGCAGCCCTTCTGCAGAAACTTAGCGCCAAGAAGGCTAAGCAAGCTGCTGCCAAAACCAAGCCTGGACTTTGGCAGCAGTGGCAACGATTGCCTACCACGTGGAAGGTTTATGTGGGAGCAAGCACGTTCGTCGCTGTATGGCTGGCAGACTCGTTGGGCGAACGAATTATGCATAACCAAATGGCAGATTACGAGGGACAGATAAAAAAGCAAATAACAGCGGGTCAGGTCAGACCGGAAACGGTGCCTCTGTCGAGTGAGGAAGCTGTGAAACGAAGTCAACCAGATTCAGATTAAGCTAAAGTCATAAAAACGCAACTAACTTTTGGGATATACTTATTTAGATATTCTTAGCATAATTTTTTTTTCCGTTTGAGCTGGATTATGGATTAGTTCTGAAACTTCTTCTGTATAGACGACACAAACTCCAAAAACTTTGCGGGGTTTGCGTCGACACCCTTGGTGTAGACAAACTCAGAAGCTAAGCGAGTAGAGAAAATGGCCCTAAGGTAAGCTGGGGGAACTCTTTTCAAGATATTCTCGAGGCCTACTTCCTGAAGCAGCAGAGGAGGCAATGCAGTCATCAAAACGGTATTTCTAAACGATATGTCATCCTCCCAAAGCTCCCTCGACTGGGACAGGTCATCAGCCAGCTTGTTGATGGCCACAGATAACTCGTCACTTAAAAGGCTAATAGGCTTACCAGTCTCACCTTTCAGCTTCCATAAACTCTCAAACTCATTCTGGGCGTTTCTGACGATAATCTTTTGTACCTGCTTCACGTACTCTTTGTAGAAGCCAGGGACCTCGCCGGTCGTCGCATCCACACACATGTTCTTGAGGAACCCATCGTCGTCAAAGGACAGCGACGCCAAAACTTCGAGGGAAGATGATGTCACTCCTCCCTTGTTAGTAGAGGCATCCTTGAAAACAATAGCGCCAGCCTTCTCTAATCTCAGTTTTGCAGCTTGTGTTATGAATAAGTTTGCACCTTCCACATAGATTGGAACAACCGATTTACCTGTAGCCTCGTCGATTAGCTCGCTGACATTATTCGCGTCGATGGCGGCAGGTCTACCACCACATGGAACAAACAGTTGCACCTTACCCTTGCCAAATACTTCTTTGATCTTAATGTGGAAGGTGTTTCTGAATGTCAATCCGCTAGTGATAACTTGCCCATTTGGCAATTTCAGGTCCATGTCATCGATCAAAACAACAAACCCTTTGCTACTAAGCTTAGATTTGTCAAAATGATCAATCATCTTTCTTGCACGAGCCAGTCTGATCAGCTCTTGTTTGTCGATACCATTTTCGTCAACAATTACACCAGAACCGTCAACCAAGCCAACATAGGTCTCATCTCTAGAAAGTAGAATCTCGTTAGAACCCAAGTCTCCATCTGGTCCACCAGTTTGGACCTTGTTGACCTTGCTTAGATCGGTGATACCCAGCTTCTCGTAGACTTTCTCTACGTATGCTCTAACGGACAAGGTAGTCATACCGTATTCGTCATGTGGGATTCCTCCCAAAGTTGGCGACTTACCAGTGAAAAAAGATTTCCACCATGGGGCACCTCTCTTTCTAGCGTGCAAGGTAGCCCAATCGACATAACCGGCAGTGTTCTCATCAGGTCCCATAAAGAGGATCTCTGGCTTGTTGTACAAATCAACAATCGCCTCCTTGTCATTGATGAGCAGATCCATGATCGAATCAATGTACTTTGTGAACGACTCTTTTGGTCTCTCCTGTGCTGAACCTGGGTTGAGCAAGATAACACCCTTTGATCCGCCCTCAGGTATATCCTTGTTTTTGCGCTGCTGGGTGCTGGCTAAGTTGTAGTTCTCATCGAAAAGGTTTCTTGTGTTGTTGATAAAGACATCCTCATTTCTCGACTTCACAATTCTAATACCACCTCTTGCAATATCCTTGAATCTAATGTGAAATCCACGGAAGTCAGAACCGACAACAAAAAAGAGACCAAAGGGGGTGTTTGGGTACTCGTCCTTTGGCAGGAAGGAAGGATCAAGTCTGAAAGATATGGCAATCTTTGAGGTGGTGAAAAAGTTAGTTTTCAAAATACTGTTGTTGAACGAGTACAGAGCCTTTAGGACTAAGATGTGATTTTCATTTTGAGCAGAAGTACGGTTCAAGATATCTTCAAATTCTGTGTACGAGCTAATAGGCTTGATAATGGAGACTCTCTGATATGATAAGGTTCTCTCCATAGACGAGCTGATGTAATGGGAGTCAACAAAGTTACGGTAAAGCTGCTTTACCAAGTCAGTGTGCGAGCGGAAAACTTCCTCGATGTAAGACTGAGTATATGTCTCACTCGTCAGCCTTTTCCTAATTTTGCTGATCAGCTCAGAGTGCTGAACGGAAGTAGAAGGAGCTAGGATGTTTTTCAAAGCGGTGAACTCAGGCCCCAATCTGTTCAAGAAATGTGTCACAAATATGACACCACAGTGAGCGTAGATACACTCCTGAATGGACAATTCACCAGAAGCAAACTTATCATGGAAGATATTGTTTGGAATCGAGTACAAAAGGGAGGCCTCTTTCACTAGCTGGTAAGTAATCAGGTCAGAGTTATCTGAGCGCTGAATGTATGCTGAGAGGATGGACACACCGTTTGAAAACTGCTCAACGTATTTTCTAGTGATGTTGAGCCCGTAGTACTTGATCAGGGTGGTTAGGGCAGAGTTGTAACGAGGAGAGCTGTTACGTCTATAACCAACAATCACACGCTGTTCACCAGTGGAAGCAATGGTGAAGTGCTTGATAACTGGGCCCTCGATCTTTACAACATCATCAATCACCTCGGAGTACAACTGCTTGGTGTGCTGGGTGGCTGCGGACAAGAAAAAAGAGTCCCCAATTTTCTCAATGTCAGTCTCGTTAACGTCAACCTCAGGGTACTGGAACTTGCACTTGTGGATGAAGTGGCAGTTCACAAGGTCATCGGAGGGGAGGTAAGCACTAAAGGTCTCGAGTCTGTAAGTATCATCATTACTGGGCTTGTCAAGGTACTTGTCATCAATCTCAAGCTCGAAATCGTTTGATCCAGCCTCAAAGTAAACGGCATGATCGTCGAGGTTTCTCTTGTGGTGTAAAAAGGGCTTATCGGTGACACCTCTGGCAAAGGCATCCAACTTAGCAGAGTAAAGGGCTATGATGTGAGACGCAATGTTGGCCACAGTCTCAGTCTCAAAGAACTTATCTATGATGCCCAACGAATGGTAGAACCATTTCGTCTCCGACTCAATAAGGTTCTCTGGGATAAAACCCAACTTATCTAGGTAGTCCATCACCTCATTCTCTTGTTGCTCTTTACCCTCGAAGGATGTGGCCTTGTACCCAACAGACTCCAAGTCCTCTGTGCTGAGGTTCTGGAACGAGCGCTCGCTGAAGTTGTTGTTGAGAGTCAGGCCAGCCAGGTGTGCCGGCAGGTTCAACGTATCGGCTTTGGTCATTGTATTGTTCGATTCACAATAAGATAGAACAAAGGATCTATTCAACTAAAGATCAAAAGCCAATCGGAGAAAATTAAGCTAAATATATATACTGCGTTATTTTTTTATGTATGAAGGCTCTTGAAAAAGGAACAGCCAATATGTTGGATTTCTTGGTATTTTGACATTGCTAATGTCACGAACCATATTACTACTACTCCACCATTTTTGACACACCGTTAATGCCGCTTACACGTCACGCTTAGATGCTACAGCGGAGTTAAAAAAGCATGGCCTCTCGCTAAAGATTGACCATCTTGGTCACCACCATTTACCTGTAGGCCAAGGAAGGTCCTAATTAGCAATGTTTTTGTGCACTATGTACGAAACAAGAAAAATATGTGGAGAAATCCAATAGCTGCCCAAAGCGGACGTAATGGTGGCGGTGTTGCACATCTGAGGCAAGTTAGCCGAAGGCTGAAGGCAAGATTTGTCTTCTTGAGTTTAGAGTAATCAGAAGATCTAGTTCCATTCACTGCTGTTTCCCGGCTCGAATTGCTCCTTTATCCATCTCTTACTAGACCTTTAACAAAACACTTGTCTTTACACCTTCTGACTCGGACATCCAGATTAGACAGGTGTTTAATCAAACTGAGGGAATTTGCAAAAATAAACGAGAGCAAGAAATTCTATGGCAGTGCGCAAATGAACGGCTTTTTTCTTCGGTACAAATACTACAGGACATGTGTGTGCACGTACGAAGCTGTGGAAATTGGTAAAAGAACGTGCCTTTTTTGTGTAATTACATGCTCATTAAATATGCTATGCTCGAGGATATTCCGCCTCGCCGACCCAACTGAAATCCAGATTAACCGAGCGACTTTTAATGCCTTCTTGCACTAGTTTACAGTTCCCCCAACCTTTCTTGAACTAGCGCGTTCAAGTACGAGTTAGCGCGTAATACTAATAGAGTAGTTCGCGCTTAATATTTAGTAGCATACTGCATAAAATCGCTGGCGGGGTTGCCTCGTCTAGGTGGGCAAACTTTAAGAGCTTGACAAACACTCAGCCAAAAGACGGTTCCCCTCTTTATGGCAGTCTGCAAAGTGTCAAAAACTTACCTTCTGCTCCTTGCGTGCTTCTCTGAAGTGCGAAGCTCTCAATCTCTCAATCTACCCTTCCAAAAGGTTATTAGCATTATTGGGTACGATAAAAGCGGCACGATGTCAGTTTATATGCTTCATATATCTTATTTCGTAAATTTAGATGAAAATGTGCCTTATCCTGCTGCCCTTGACAAGATTGATGGCCACGGTCAAAGGTCAGGCGAAGCCACCCCAAACTCGTTGCGGGTGGTAACCAGGAAGGCATGCATGGTGTCATGGCTCAGAAAAATGTGTCAAAACTAAAACCTGCTCCTCCGCTGTGATATCAGGTGTACGGATGCTTCCTATCTAGGGGGCTTTATCGACCAGCAGCGACGCAAGGCTAGCATAACCTTAGGATGCAGGCAAAAGTAGTATAATAGATACCTTTTATTGCCAGACAAGTATCATTGGCGCACTAATAGATACCACATTACGTGAACCATGGCACCGCTATGGATGCCGCAGAATATACAGAAGCGACTGCTGAAGTATCTGCTGCAGCAATTGTCCCTGTTTTCTGAGATCGAGCTGCCTAATCTTGACGTTTCCCTAGGGACAAATTCAAAGATAAACCTAAGGGACTTGCAATTGGACCCTGACAAGATTAACATCCCGGGAATTTTTGTAAGAGATGGCAAAGTGCACGATCTTGAACTAATAATGACCATGTCAGATGGCGTTAACGTTGACGTCAATGGCATGGATCTTACAATTGCATCTAACCCTTCTGTGCTTCACAAGGATAATTTACAGTCTACTATAGCAAAGAGTACAGTGGATTTGGCCCAGAGTGTTATGTTTGCTGATGATGAAGTTGATGACGTCGAGGAAACTGAAGAAGCAGATGAAGCACACCGAAATATTACAGAGGACTCCACAGATACACCAAAAGAGACAACCAAGTTGAGCTCCATGATGACAAGGGCAGTGGATATGGCGCTGGCTCGCCTACAGCTAGATATCAAAAATATGAAAATCGTTGTCATATGGGATAACTCCGTGTATCATATACTGATAGATCATGTCTTATTCAACACAGATGACGGAGTGCGACATGTGCATCTTGAAGGACTGAGCATAGCATTGATAAACCAGGAACAGCCTCAAAGTTCAACAGACGACAACATGGATGAGAAAGATTTGGAAGACTTTGAGGAGAACAGAGATGACAATAACGACATGATGAGTTCTTCAATGGTGATACCTTCTCCGGCCTCAAATCTTTCAGAGAGTATGATTTATTCTCACGAGGAGGCTTCGTCGATTTACATGAGTGCCACCTCTGCTCTCTTGAAGTCAAAGAGTGCTTCCGAAAATAAGTCAAGTCAGACAGAAGCAGCTGACATATGCTTTATAGATCAGCTTGATTTGTCTTTCAGAGGTACTCAAGACATAACGGATCTGGAGATTGACATTGGCGACATCAACTTAGCTGCATTGCCTGCTATAACATCCATAGTTGATGTACTCATTTCATTGAGAGAATTTGGGACACCCTCGAAACAGAGCGAAGTAACTGAAGACGAAAATACCTCTCTTTTTGAGCGGCTCAGCGTCAAGAAAGTGACAGTGAACCTTGAAGGCGGTATTTCCAAACACTTACCAGATTCGGGTACCAATTTGATTGCATCCGACGTCCTGTTTTCTTACAGAAGCCTGAACTTCTTGCAGGGTAGCATTCAGGATATTTGGATGGAGAAAGGTGATGAGAGGCTGTTTACATTTGAAGAGAATACACACGTTAGCGACTTACGTTTTGAGCTCGTACAGAACGACAATCTTTGGCGAAGCACAGTGCTTTGTTCAAAACGAGTGTTCTTTGACGTTGATGCATCACTTCTATCTATACTAGGACAAATATACCAGCGCTTGGATCCTTTGCTCCGGGCAGAACCAACTGTCTCACACGATTTGAGATCTAATAGGAGTTTGGGTGATCTAAGAAGGCGTTCGGATTTCCACAGTACTCTGAGACCACTGGTGAAAAGAAAAGCTAATTCATCTATGAACGAGCTCAGCATACAAACATCTAGCATTGTAATCAATTTGCATCTATCAGCGACAATTTCAATACGAATTACGTTACTGCCGATTTCATTTAACTCGTTGGAGGGGATCCTTCAGTGTGACAGAATTTCTGTTGAGTACATCACGAAGCCTGATATTGTGGTCAAACCTTTTTTAGTCCTCGATGGATTAACGCATGCCGCTTATAGCGAGGCTAAGACGTGCAGTAGCTATAACTATAC
Source organism: Wenyingozyma naganishii (assembly GCA_003706235.2). Lineage (NCBI taxonomy): Eukaryota > Fungi > Ascomycota > Pichiomycetes > Pichiales > Pichiaceae > Wenyingozyma > Wenyingozyma naganishii. The sequence continues at coordinate 133,615 of PPKS02000010.1, read as the reverse complement.
CACACATGATGAAATAACTTGCCTCACAGAAAATGGTATCGAGGTAGAGAGCGTAGCCATCAGTTCCGATTTTAGTAATCTTCGAGATTTGATGCTTGCCTTCACGGAATTACACAATCCATTTGCGTTTAGTGGGAATCCACCAACAAAACGTGCCGGTAGTTTGTATTTGAACCAAAAGCGTTTGCAATCACAGATCAACGTAAGAAGAGTCACTTTTGAGATCTTTGAAATCAATGAGCAGTTTGGACATTTGAGGGGTCACATAAATAATGCATCTGTGGCAATGTACGACAAATCAGATGCTGCTTTAATAGTTTTGCAAAGTGTCTTTGGTGAAAGGGTTTTCCCTGATTACAAAAACTCTGAGGTGGTGTTAGATTTTGCTAATGAGGAAGATTCAAACAATCCGGTAGTATTCTTCAAATTAGCACCCAATTCAAACAGTATACACATACGAAACTTGACCTTAAACTATTTTGGGGCATGGTTCGACTACTTTGAACAACAAAATAGCCGGGCCGACAAAGAAACGGAGATTCAAGACATAAGTGAGCCCCAGAGTTCTTCTAGTGATTTGACATGCCGTTTGACGTTTGCGGATATAGCGATTGGACTGGTCCCAACCGCATTACAGTCAAAGGGTATACTCGTCTTTAACAAGGGAAATGGCGATGTTAGGTTTGGAAGTCATACACACTTCAAGCTGTTTTCGAGGTCCATCTATTTACTTATGGCAGACGATGTGAAGAATATTTTGTCACAAGAGGCTGCGAAGAGTCATCGTCACTGGTTAGTGATGAATAATCGTAATTACTCTGCGGCGTGGTCCGTCTTATCGACCATGAAGAGCAAAGGGTATTTGCAGGTAGGAACCCTCAGCTCCTTCAGCCTGAACATATCAAAACTACCAAAGAATGAAGTCGCTTACACTTCTAAAGCGTTAATGGAAGTATTGGTGAAAGCAGATGAGCTTACATTTGACTTATGCGCCGATTCATGCCAATGTTTATTGCAGCTTTTGAAAGATTTGAAGAAACCGGTTCAATTTTCATTCGAAGAGCGTTACAAAACAGAAGTGCCAGATTTTGATGTGTTCTCCGAAGTTGATGACTCCCAATTCCAAGTACCTTTTACGCCATGCACAATTGAGAGCGAGCACTTTAATGAGGAATCCCAGAACACAAATAGCTTTCTTCAGTTTGTCGAGGATTTTTACGATGTTCAAGGAAAGAGTAGTTCGAACCTTATATTGAACAATTCGTCGTCGACATCCGATCACATGGCTGAGGATGAACTAAACGATAATCTGCTTTTTGAGAATGACCACTTTGCGACTACAATGTATGAGGGCAAAAACCTGAAAACCGCTCCAATAAGTGTTGAGGCACACATCGCTAAAATTTCCATTAAACTGTATGATGGCTACGATTGGAAGGAGACAAAATCTGAGATCAGAAAAGCTGTTAGAAGAGTTGAGGCTAGAGTTGCGCAAGAGACGCAAAAAAGGGAGGATAGCTCAAGAAAAGATGAGCAAAGAAAAGAAGTGACATTCTCCGACGAAGTGCAAAATGATAGCAAGGCATCCGTGGGCTTTGAAAGGCCAATGGTTGAATCCTTCGAGTCCTCTCCAGAATTGGTCAGTGAGACACTTTATGAATCGATCCATTTGGGACTCCCATTGGGGAAGTCACCAGCAGATTTGACAGACAAAATCAACCAGTCGATTCATATGCAAGGAGGAAGCAGCGAAAGCGTTAATTCAAAGATGTCGACTAGGTCGAGTTCACCTTCAGTATATAGCCAGGAAAGTGAGCAGCGTAACTTCAATCCCGTAATATCCACGAAGAAATTGAAGCTTAGACGCTCTATAAAGCACAAAGTGGCCATTGAAGTCCAAGATCTTGCTTTCAACATGTTACTGTTCGATGCAAGCGAACTCCGTGAACCAGAAAGTGTCCGAGTTTTTACGTCTGATGAGACTGAAGATGACTCGGAGCTAGTTAATCTAATGGAGATAAAAATCAAAGACCTGCAAATACTGGATAACATGCCGTCCTCAACGTGGAATTTATTCACTGGATATTTGAGGGAAGCCGGGGAACGAGAAGTGGGATCTAACATGGCGAGGATCAGCATTGATACAGTGAGACCCACTGCCTGCATGGCTGCTACTGAACTCTTTATCAGGGTATCTATTCTGCCCCTGCGATTATACGTTGACCAGGACACCTTGGACTTTCTCACTCGCTTCGGGGAGTTTAAGGACTCTAGATTTATTCCACCATACAGCAGCGATAAGCCTGAAGATGATATATTTATTTCAAAATTGCAGGTCGATGCGGTGAAGATAAAGCTGGATTATAAACCCAAGAAAGTCGACTACGCTGGGATTAGATCGGGCCACACAAGTGAGTTTATGAATTTTTTTATTTTGGATGAGTCCACAATGACTTTAAGGAAGGTAGTATTCTACGGCATTCTTGGTTTCCACAGGCTAAACAAATCATTGAATGATCAGTGGATGCCGGACATTAAAAGGACACAACTAAGTGGTGTCCTTGCTGGAGTCGCTCCTGTTAAATCAATAGTAAAAATCGGATCCGGCTTCAAACAGTTGGTCGCAGTACCGTTGAAAGAATATCAAAAAGATCAAAGAGTCATGAGAGGACTGTCGAAAGGCGTCTCGAGTTTTGCAAAAATCACTAGTAACGAAATGCTCAAATTGGGCGTGAAGCTCGCAGCAGGCACACAGGCCGTCCTAGAGAACACAGAGGAAGCTCTAGGGGGCAACGGATCTTCTGGGAGAGTTACTTCTGCCAAATCTAGAAGCGCATCGAGATCATCTGCGGACAACAGAAAGACCACTAAGGGGATCATTGGGAGGAAAAACACAATTCGTAGAGGTTCCATGGAGTCATACGGAGAGGGTGATAGTGATAGCGACCAGGATCATCTAATTGAAGACCTTGCGAATGCAAGCATATTTGTTGATTCAGTTTCTGGAGACTACTATTTGTACCAGTCAGGAAATGGGGAAGCTATTGATGGCTACGATGATAATGAAGACGAAATTAGTTTGGAGGATGAAGGACTTACGGATGAGAGCCAAAAGACCGTCAGCCTTTATTCTGACCAGCCAGGAAACTTGAATGATGGCTTCAGGAGCGCCTACACTTCACTCAATAAAAATTTGGAAACAGCCAAAAGAGCAGTAAATGATGCTAGACGGAGAGCTGCTGAAAGTGGAAGTGCACAAACAGCAGCAAAAGAAATCATCAAGGCTTTACCTGTGGTGGGAATACGGCCGATTATAGGCACAACAGAAGCAATATCAAAGGCGCTTTTAGGCGGTATCAATGATTTGGACCCCGAAGAGAAACGGAAGAGTGAGGAAAAGTATAAGAAGCTGAGCTAAGTAATAATATATAAGAGAGGGCTGTGGGGAACTAAACCCACGGTGATTTCAGATGGCTGATAAATATAGTGTACATGACAGAACCGTAATCATGTCTACAGAGCAAGCCCTTTCAACAAAATTTGAGGTCATTCATTGAATTTGACATATACTAGATGCTGACATAGTTTTGAGTAATGATCAAATAAGGTTTCCGTCGGAGATGCCTTTTTAATTGCGTACAAGAGAATCTGTCAGTGAGACAAATTGTCCACAGATAAGATGCGTGTGCTCGCCAGCATTTTTCCACTATCTCGCCAAGAATATTCATCCACACCTTGCTCCGCGGTGATCAGCCAAAATGCAACATTAGATCCGTGCAAACGCAGGGCACGGAAAAACCGAAAATAGAAATTGCCACTAGACGTACGGGCCGAATTTCAAACTGATAAGAAATTGGTGGATTTCGACCTACCACCTACTAGAAGTTTAGACTTAAAAACACTATTTCCAAGCCAAGAAAGAGAGCCACATATCAGTATTAACTAAAGGTGGATAGGCTGATAAGAAAAAACTGAGACAGAAAATGAGCCGTTTGGTGACATGCCCTGCACATGATCGTTTCTTTCTTTCCATGCATGAAAGATTCGGATTTTCTCCTATCCATACGGCATTACATTTTTTTGTAAGTAAGAGGTAAGCGTAGGCCATCTCCATATTCCCAAAGCAGTATTTATAAACGGTCAGTTTGCTTTGCGTTGTGAGGGGATGGATGCACGGTTATGATAAGCCCAGACGAAAGCTGCGGTGCTATTGGTGTGATGGAAGAAGAGCTGCTCATTTCATCTGTCAACCTCTAGCCGTTTTTAGCTGTCTTATCTAGGTTGAGTTTTTAGTACAAAAAGTTTATATAAGGAGTGTAGCCGTACGTGACTGTATCTTCAGGTAGAGAGACTTGACATTTCCAGCTTACCTTCCCAATTCAAGTGAGATCGAGACATTGAGAAGTTTTTCCGATCTGCGACAAACGAAAGGCTTTACTGCACAGTTTCTTGTTACTGAACTCCTTAACTATTGTCACACCATTGCCTAGCAGGTCCCTATTTTTTTCCGTCTCGTGAGCTCAAAATTTTCGTATTTCTTTTTACTGAAAAATTTGGCGTGTTTGTTAGGTGCCATTTTTTGTGCAACCCCAAGGAGAAGAAGCATTAAAACTCTTCCTTCGGGCTTCTGTTGCAACAAAACAACCCTCTTCCCCCACATTACCGGTTCAACAGCAAGGAAATGGACACAGAAAAGCAAGTAGAGCTAGACAACGGCTCTCTCGCTAAGAAGACCGACGACTACCAAACAGAGGCCCTGACCTCCGACTTTGAGGTTGCGAACAGTAGCAACGGCGAAGTTGAGTCGGTCGAACAGTCGAATGACTGGCTGGCTGTCACATTCAGGAGATTCACCGGTCTTTTGTTCCGAAGAGCTCACATCCACATTGTCATCGGCCTGCTCTTCACGGCATGGTGGATCTCTATTGTATCTCAGGCCAAGCATAGACATCAGTGGTTAATCCCCACGTTCATCTGGGGTTTCATAATGGCGAGGCTCATCACATGGCACACCAGAGTCCACTATGTCATGTACGGGTATGCTGTTGAGGCATGGAAGTTTGGTGTTTCCGTCAGGGACAGAGTGATTCCTGAGCGATTTAGACTGCTGGCTGGTGCTTGTGTAGCTCTGATGGCCATCTTAGTGGGAACTTTTGTCCCGGAGGAAACACCTGATTCCAAGAGATCTGACAGGGCCATTTCGTTTTTTGGTGTCCTTGTGGCACTATTCATGCTCTGGCTCACATCTAACAAGAGATCTGCCATCAACTGGTACACAGTTATCTCAGGTATGCTCATGCAGTTTATTGTGGCGGTGTTTGTCTTGAGAACGAAGGCCGGCTATGATTTCTTTAATTTTATCTCCACCCTGGCTAGAGAGCTGCTGGCCTTTGCTAAGAAAGGTGTGGCCTTTCTGACTACTGAAGACATCTCTTTACTGGGATATTTTTTCTTCACTGTTCTTCCCGCTGTCATTTTCTTTGTTGCAATTGTACACATCTGGTATCACTGGGGACTGGTACAGTGGTGCATTGCTAAGGGCTCTCATTTTTTCATTTTCACCACAGAAACCTCTGGAGCCGAGTCATGCGTGGCTGTTGCGTCTCCTTTCATTGGACAAGGTGAGTCTGCTATTCTGATCAAGTCTTTACTGCCATTTATCACCAAGTCTGAGCTTCACACAATTATGACTTCTGGGTTTGCCACTGTTTCTGGATCTGTGCTGGCGAGCTACATCTCTCTTGGGTTGAACCCCCAAGCACTGGTGTCGTCCTGTATCATGTCTATTCCATGTTCCTTGGCCTGCTCGAAGCTGAGATACCCCGAATCTGAGAGATCTCTTTCTGCTAACAAGGCCCTAAACGCTAAAGATCTTGATGAAAACCAGGAGCACTACGACAACTTCATTGAGGCCTTTGGTGCCGGTGCCTACTTGGGGCTGGTTATTGCAGGAACCATCATGACCAACTGTCTGTGCATTATTGCCCTGGTTTCTTTAGTTAATGCTCTTTTGACTTATTTTGGAAAATTTTGGAACATTCATGAACTCTCACTGGAGTTGATCTTTGGCTACCTCTTTTATCCCGCTGCATTCCTTTTGGGCACGCCTAGAAAAGACATTTTACACGTGAGCACTTTGATTGCCAACAAGGTTATTCAGAACGAGTTTGTAGGGTTTAGTTTGTTGACCACGCAGGAACCTTATATCAGCATGTCCAGAAGGACGAAGTTGATTGCTACTTACGCTTTATGTGGGTTCGCTAACTTGGGATCTGTTGGAACCACAGTGGGCGTACTGGGAACTCTGGCTCCTAACAAAAAAAAATATATCTCGAAATTGGTGTTTTCTTCGCTAATTACCGGGTGCACTGCCACTCTCATGTCGGCCGCTATCGCTGCTATGGTAATCAACGATTTGAACGGTTTCGAGACTGGCGTGTCTTCTTCCGAATAATCATGCTTACTTGATTGGTCAGATTGATAGTTGTAGTCATTTTAGAATGGATCTTTTTTTATGGATTTTTGTATATAGCTTGTTGTAACTGTGGAGTTTTATTGAATGGTAAAAAAATTTTATTGGATAAGATGGCCGTTAAATTGGCGAGATAAGCGTTTACTAGTATGGCTCAAATGCAGAAATTTGAAATCTGCAAAAAGTTAAAGTTTTTACATGGCTCACCAATGCAATGAGCAGAATTAAATCCTGCTGGCGAAGGCTCGAATGACGGGTGAGGCCAGCCATTTGAGCTGCTACAATACAAGATATTAATAACCAACTTTGTATTTCCGATTGTAGAATATTAGTCTACTAACTCGACGATCGCAAGGGAGACTGAGCTACCGGCAGGACCGAAATCATAAAAGCAAGAAGGCAAGTCGTAGAGTATATAACACTGACTCGTTGTTTGCTTCAAGAAATTCCTGTCTTGCGTTACGTTACATGACACAGTTAGGTTCTTCAAAGCCCGAACATTAGATTTTCACTTCGCATTCTACGCAGTAAAAAAGCAATATCTTTTAGTGCAACTTTCAGCGGCATTAAGTGATAAACTACATGATACGCCGTACCTAACTTAGAACGTTTTTGCAATAGAACAGCATGCACCCTTAGAAGGGACACTCTGTAGATCAAAACTACTCGACAATTAGCTTACGAGAAACGCAAAGGTAAATCTGTTAGACCTGCTGTTTAACAGGAAATATAGTATGGAATCCACCAGGATTCAGCCCTAATGCGAATTTAAGGATGCACCTAACGTTGGTGCATAGAACTAAAAAAACTGTATTTTTCTGTATGATTAAGCTACGATAAAAGTCTAGCTCTTCGCCAAATCTACGGACGCCCAGATCATTGCCAGAGCAACGCATTTGCAGCTTTGTTTACCGTAGCTGCAGGAAAAAATTCCTATTGTAAGTACGACAACTACTCTATAATCTAGGCCGACAACAAACAATATGAAGAATAGTCTTTTTTGGCCCTTCGAATAATAATCTTCCATCTCCGGGGAGTCGTAGAAGCCATGTGACGCTTTAATTTATACGCTTTGTTTTCTAAGGGGTATACATGAAACCCGGAAGCAAAAGAGCAAAACGTTTTTTTGTAGGCGGATGAGAAAAAAAACTTGCTAATATCATATTCTTGATACGACCCTATTTCCTTGGAATATTCAACAGTTACTGATCTCATCTGTTACCGGTATTACGTTTCCTTTCTACCTATGACTACAGTGACAAGCACTCGTAACTAATACTACATAAGGCCATTGGCAAAAACGTCACTGTTCACGTTTCTTTTTCTAAAAATCCAGGCCATCTTTGGAGGGATAGAAAGTCAATGAGGAAGAGGACATGAAAATTGCCGGATCTCGAAGACTGTTTGCTTCCGTAACGGGGACCGTTCATTTTTACTTACGACAAGGAATATGTGGCGACCCCACCAGCATTAAGAGTGACGCTCACCCATAGCAGGGGGTGGTCTGATTTTGAGTCGGCATTAAACGAGCAATCACAAATACAATTAAACGTCTTTTGGGGGGTACAAAGCGCAAAACAGGGACCACGGACTGAAGGAGACTGCAGCTGCAAAATTTAACTTTTTTAGAGGATCTTAGGGCAGTACTTTTGGTTATGCAATAAAATCTTTGTGATCAGTTGCCCCCCGGTAAATTGAATCACGATGCGCACATTACCCGCATTATAGCACGCGTGAATTTCGCATTATTGTATCTTGCTGCAAAACCGTTGGGTGGAGTACCTCGCGGCGACTATGAGGGACCCCGTATTTATTATGAGCAACACTGGATTTAACTATTGTTCTTCGCTTGAGTAGTAAATATAAGTTTAAAAGCCAAGCACATGCGATAAGTTGCTAAATAGCTGCAACTAGGTTGTTACAATTTTATAATAACAGCCCCACGCGATGCATTTCGCTATTAAGAACTCACATGCTTCCATGTTTTTACTTTCTTGGGACTTTTCATTTCGCATTGCGCCGTTGGGATCAGGATTCTCCGCCTCTTGCGATGTACATGCTTTGCTTTTCTCGAATTGCTTTGCTACTAAAAAAGGTCTGGACGCATTACTTTTATGCATCTAATGCACGAACATGCACGTTACTGCGTTAATATTACATTAGCATATATCCTTTTGCGCATGAACACTATATGGACCTAGTTTGCACTTGTTGATCATGCATTGACCAAAGCCGAAAGGCACATTGTTACAAACGAGACGGGAGGAGAGCTGAGAGACTCAATAGAATAGCGCCGTAGATATAGGGAAAACGCTTGAGTCTGACAAGTGGAACCTAAAGTATTTGCCACGAGATGATTACAATAACCACTAGGGCCCAAAAAGATCAAACGTTATCACTAACCGTTTTGTTGATCTCTTTCTGCTCGCATGATCTCTGGGAAGATAGGCCTAGTTTTGGCAAAAGTTTCTTAGTTTTAGCCATCCTTGTAGGACGAAAAGAAGTAACGAGCAGAAAATGCGGAAGATAGATCAGTCCCGCGAGTTAAAACTAAAGTAGGAAGGGATTTTATTTGCTTGCTACCTCTTACGCTGCTACTGATATTGCATTACCGATAGTCCGAACCTTTATTCATCATGTCTCCAACAAACCGAGGCTATACAGAGCATACAATCCCCATGCTTTTTAGTCTCATTTTGTGCTTTTCTTTTGCATATAACACCTGTGTTTAACCTAGTTAAGCCAATAATTTGATCAAGATCTTAGGTAATCAACATTCTCTAGCTCTAGTCGCATTTCTTTTTCGAGTAGTTATTTTTCCTTTTTTTTTCCATTCCATTTGATTCTAATTTTGCCGTGCAAGGAACAATAAGAACAATTGAGCTGAAAAAAAGCTAAACATTGAAATTTTACATTTCTACTTTCCAGTTTTTTTACTGAAAGTCAGGTCGCCAAAAGGAACAACAAACAAACGAGCAGCTCTATTAATTCAGTCCTTTTGTCTCAAGCAGAGCGAAGGACGGGAAAATCAAACAAGGTTTCCAAACCCTAGGCGAACTCAGTATAGCATTTAGTTTTGAGCTAGTTTGGGTCTAAGCCTTCTCTCTAAGGACCTCTCCCACCCTCAACATACAGTGTTCTTCTGAGCGGAACATAGCACCAATAACTACCTTCTTCGCCGGATTTTTGAGCGATTGTGCACTTCACCTCATAGTTGTGTTCCACTAGCCATCGTGGCATATCTGAAGTGTATCTTAAGTGCTCATTGGGAAAATTTTCGTCTGTTTCTAAAGGCAAACACTAGGCAGAATCAGCTTGAGGACCCCTTTTTTAAGCGCCTTCGAAGATTGGTCTGCTTTTCTAGCTGAACCGATTGGATAAGCGCAAGCCTATAAGTTGAGCACAATTACTGGCACAACTATAGCAAAAATACTCACTGCGACTTATACTACGAATCTTAATCAAAGGAACTTACAGTTATCATTTTGCATTTCAATTACCGACCTGGTCACATTCGTTCATTTTTTCCCTGAGGCAGTATTGACCAAAGACAGCGCACATTTCTGCTACAAGGGCTCTAAGAGATTTACTAGCTTGGCGAAACTTCTCTTACTTCTGTGTGTCATTTCCGTGTAATATTCTACGTATGAGTGTTCCTGAGAGCAATAAAGAAAATAACAGTGAAGAGATCAACAATTCACCAGACGAGAAGCAGCAAGGCTTCCACGAAGCGAAACAATATCAACAGCCGCAGTCCAACGACACCATTTTAGGCACCACATCTTCTGCCTTTTACGATATGACTGGTCACGAAGACCGCAGAAACTTGCCTCCCCTGTCTCATATCATGTCCACTCAAGAGGGGCAGCAACAACAACAGCAACTACAACCGCGGCAACACCAACAACAACCGCACCAGACACATAGTCACACAAGCTTACAGTCGCTTAACCAGCATACACAGTCACAGCATCCAGGATCGCCAGTTTCTCAGCACATAAAATTGGAAAAGCAAGCTGCTTTCCAGTACCAACAGCCACAGCCGCAGCAGCAACCGTCTCACCTGTACATGCCATCTTCGCAACAGTATAACATGCACATGCAGCAGCCCCAGTTCATGACAAGTCAATCTATGGGACAACCTGTAGGCCAACCGTTGCAATCAGTGGGCCAAATGAGCCAACCAGGAGAACAGCAGGTTGGGCAGCCGGTGCCGTACGCTGCTCCTCCTCCTCCTCCTCCTCCTCCTCCCCCACAGCCCATCGTCACACAGTCTTCGAAGTTGTTAGATAAGTGTACCTGTAAGGTGGACGCCAATCGCATCCCTAGGCCTAGAAACGCATTCATTTTGTTTAGGCAGAGACACCATCAGGCTCTACTAGAGGAGGGCAATATGATCAGGACCAACCCGGACGTATCAAGAGAGCTGGGAAGACGTTGGAGGAACTTGTCCGCCGAGCAAAGAGCATACTGGAACAATGAAGCTGAGGAGGAAAAGAAGAGACATGCGGAGAAGTATCCGAACTACAAGTATACGCCTAGAAGGGCGAACAAGAAAAACTGCCCGCATTGCTCTACGAAGAACGCCATCAAGAACCACAATTTGGCGGTGCAATCGTATGTCACACAGTATCCTAACCAGACGTATGCATATGCCATGGGTGGCAGGTTTTCCACGCCGACAATCAATGGTAACTTGAATGCTAACCTGGTGGGAAACGTGGGTCAAGTCACTGGGCAGGCCATCAATGCTGTCAACAATGGACAGAACCCGTCTGTAATAGCTACACAGTACGGCTACTACGGTCACCCAGCAGACATGAATGGCTACGCTCAGGGGCAGCAGCCTGTTCAGCAAGTTCAACCGATTCAGCAAGTTCAGCAAGTTCATCAAGTACAGCAGCCTCAGCAATCTTCTCAGCAGCTCCAACCGTCTCAGCCCTCTATTCAATCTCAATCGACTCCTCCTCCATCGCAGCAGGTGCATCCACAGATAAAGTACTCTCCTCCGCAGCAACATGCGCACCTGATGTACGGAGACAGCTCTTTCTACAATGGGCTTCCTGCGGGCTATGCTAATTCGAAGGTGCAGCAGCCACAACAGCAGACACAGCTCCAATACCAGCATACGGGAGTTCAGCAGCAACCACAACAGCATCAGCAACAACAACCACAGCAACAACCACAGCAGCAGCAGCCGAGTCAATCTGTCTCTCAGCAGCATACCCCTCAGCAATTGCCTGTGAGTATGACGCCTCAATACATGATGAGTATGGACGTTCCTGCGTACTACTCAGGTATGAACTCGAGGCCGAACATGCAGCAGTTGCAGCAACAGATGCAACCACAATCTCAGTCCCTGGCTCAGCAAGGCCAGTTATCGGCGGGAAGCTACGTGAATTACAATTACGATTTCCCGCAGTTCGTTCCTTACCAGTCGCACGCTCCAGCTCAGGTGCAGAATCCACAGCCGCAAGTTTACCAACAGCAGCAACCGCAACAACCCCAGCAGCAGCAGCAAAACGGAGGTCAACAGAGCCAAGCCGGGAGCCTCACGCTTCCTCCATTGACTATGGGCAGGAAGTAGCTGTAGCTGGCTTGCCCAGGTTTCAGCTGACAAATTGAGCGGCCGTTGAATTTGAAGGCAGTCTACCATCGTTGCAAAGAACAACTTTGAAGGATACCTTCTTTGCGCCGAGATCTAACAGTATCAATCAAGGCTCAAAATGCCAATATCGGCGTTGTGATCATTTTTTTGATTTCACCTAGTTTTTCACTCCCTCATTTAGTCATTCAGTTCATCATAGACACAGCATAAGCATTTCAATTTTTCAATTGTTTTATCGACTCCTGTTCTTTCATTCAACTTACTTTCAGAGAGGCCGAAGATTTTCACCCACTAGCATTCATTCATTAAGCCCTAGGTACCTCTCTGATGTTGCTATGTAGCACATAATTTTGTATATTTCAAGCAGTAGATTAACTGTAGCCATGGTATGTGCTCTTTCTTCCGGTACTAACTGACCAAGGCGGTGTGCGCTATTCATGCATTCATTACGCGGATGAATCTGCCTCTAAATTTTTTTCCAAAATTTTTTTATGTAAATAATGTAGAAGGACAAAAGCAGCGGATAGAACTAGTTAAAGGACTACCAATAATTCAAGCATCTTTAGCAAATACTTACCAATGAAGATCAAGACAATTTCGCGTTCTTCAGATACTTATGTTCCTGTTAGCAACAAGCAGGAGTCGGCCATGCCCCGAAATCTTGATCCTTCCCTCCACCCATTCGAGAGGGCAAGAGAGTATACCAAGGCGCTGACTGCTACCAAGTTAGAGCGCATGTTTGCCCAGCCTTTTATTGGACAGTTGGGAAACGGACATAGAGATGGTGTTTATAGCATAGCAAAGAACTTCAAGAGCAACAACAGGATAGCAACCGGCTCGGGCGATGGCGTTATCAAGTACTGGGACCTCACTTCAAGAGAGGAACTATACAGTTTCAAGGCACATTATGGTATGTGCACGGGCCTCGTGTTGACTCCGAAGCACCAAATGCTGTCCTGTGGAAATGACAAGACGATAAAACTTTGGGATGTGTACAGTGGTGACTTTGAAAGCGACAGAGAGGAGAAGGAAGTGAGTGCGAACGGACTCAAGAAGACGTTTGTGTCAGACCATGGTTTGCAAAGTATGGATCATAACAGAGAAGAGGACTTGTTTGTTACAGGCGGTATACAGATGAACCTATGGGACATCAATAGAAATCGCCCTGTTTCTGATCTTTCCTGGGGCGCCGATAATGTGTCTACCGTCAAATTCAACATGACGGAGACGTCAGTGATAGCGAGTGCAGGCTCTGACAATTCTATTGTGTTATACGATATCAGGACGAACTCCCCTACTCAAAGAATAAAAACCACAATGAGAACGAATTCAATATGTTGGAACCCCATGGAGGCATTTATTTTTGCATCAGCGAGCGAAGACCACAACGCTTACGTGTGGGACATGAGGAAGCTCTCAAAGTCTACCAATGTTCTGAAAGATCATGTGTCTGCCGTCATGGACGTGGACTTTTCGCCTACGGGTCAAGAAATAGTGACGGGATCTTATGACAAAACTATAAGGATATACAACGTGCGCCAGGGCCATTCAAGAGATATATATCACACCAAGAGAATGCAGCATGTTTTCATCACAAAGTTTTCTATGGACTCGAAGTATATTTTTTCCGGATCTGACGAGGGAAATGTTCGTATATGGAGAACAAAGGCCAATGAGAGATCATCTGTGAAGTCTGCCAGGCTGAGGACCAAGTTGGAGTACGACGAGAAGCTCAAGGAGAAGTTTGCGAATATGCCTGAGATCAAGCGTATTGCGAGACACAGACATCTGCCTGCTGTCGTGAAGAAGGCGGGCGAGATTAAGAAGATTGAGATTGACAGCTTGAAGAGGAGAGAGACGAACGAGAGGCGGTTCCAAAAGAACAAGCTATACCAGAGCGAGAGGGAGAAACACGTAGTCAGCACGGAGTTCAAACAAAATTGATGTCCTGTATAGTAGTGGGTTTACGTTATCCGATTTCGAAAACTGCTACCCCGGTGATAGTCATCCAACCTAAATATTGCTATACTTATTAATAAACGCGGGCCCTAATGCCCTACAGGTATGCTCCCGGTAGTCAATGTTGCACTTTGAAGTCGCCTAAAAGAGGGGGGGAGTTGTGTGAGTTGCCAACAGCTTCGTCGTACGAAGGTAGCCCACTCTGCTGCTTAGAATTACCTTCAGGCTGCCCGTGTGAGCTGGTACCGCTAGCTTCATTGAACCCAGCCACAACGCCAGCCTTCGTTCCTTCATTTCTCTCACCTCCTCCACCCAGGTTGGACTCGTTGGACTCATGAGAATTAATCAGGGAAGGTTGCTGTGACTTCCCAGCTTCAGGACTCGGAGACACAACCTCGTCATAACCCAAAACTTGGCCATTGGGGGAAGCAAAGCCATTCCCTGTATCTTCTGAGTCAATTCCAACGGCATTCCCACTCTCGAGGAGGCTATCTCGCCTACCCCAGCTGGGGAACCTTTCCCTGAGACCAGACCCAGAACCTGTCACAACGCTGGTGTCGTACACAATGTACATAGCATAGATGGTTGCTGGCAATATGTAGAGCAAAGATAGCACCACGGAAAAAAAGAGCTTGATGGAGCAGCCAACCCGTGCGCCCACTGCAAAAGGGGGAAAGATCAGCGCTACAATGTAGAGCAGTAGGTCCAACGGATCAACGGTGTAGTCCCCTACGTGGAGCGCATTGTGGGGGAGGGGAGGTCTTTCAAATGGCATCAAAACTGGTAATTAAGTTGATGGCCCAGCTGCGGATTCGTGAAATAAGGGAGTCGGAAGAAATGGTCACACAGTCTTATAACGTTCGTACAGCCTGCTTTGAATGATAAGGCGGTTGCAATCTCACGATTACATAATCTACCCACAATTTTGGGCAAGCAGAAAAGCGAGAGCGGCTGTGAGAATAGAGAACTTTTGTGGGGCTGTCTTCCTTATTAGCCATGTCCAAGCTGCCAGCGGGTATTGCAAATGGAGCGAGTAAAATCAACGACGGCAATAGACCAAGCGATTTTGGTGAGACTATCTGGAATGGGCCTGCCAACAGTCATGCCGAACTTGACGAGGGTATCAGAGCCAACAAGGCTGATATAGCGAATTTCAGTGTCCCTAGCGACCATGCGCCAGGGACTAATAATACTCGGCATTCGCTGGACATTCCGACTACCCAGCGGCCCTCAGTTGCCAACAGATTTCGTTCCAACAGTGTAGCGAACATTCCCACATTGGGAAATGCTGGTAATGTCAGACACAGCGATAGACACATGACCTCGGACTATGCTCCCTCACCCCGTCACGACAATTCAATTGTCGCAAGTTACACTCAGCGCTCTTCTCAGGACGGGCCTCGTGGCGTATCGCACGGCTCTCAGAGCGGCACACGTACCGGGTCACGATTTTCCTGGGTGAGAAGACTCATGAACAACTCACGGGGCAATGATAGTGGACTTCGGCATGTGAAAGCAAGCGCAGCGGGAGCTAACGGGCGGCGCAATAAAGCCGATGAACCTGGGGTAGTGCCAATCAAGACAGGAACTGCAAGAAAAGCGGTAAAGCACAAGGGAGGAGACTCAAGGGAGGCAAATGATGCTACTCTCACTGCACAATCATTACAAACACACACAGCAACAGCCACTAATGCACACGGCTCCTCTACATTGTTACAGAGAAACACGGCGTCAATAGACCCACAAGATGGGCTCAGTTTAACGAGCCAGCGTAGCGAGTACTCTTACACGGACAACGTGTCCACGGTTCCTTTGGTCTCAATGTCATCAAAATCTTCAAAGTCAAATGCTTCTGACAAGTCAGACGACGGTTCTCACTTTGAGTCACCCTCCGATTCTCGCCTTGACTCACCTTACGATTCTCGATCAGACTTTCGATCGGACTTCCGCTCCAACGCTTCTACAACCGCCACTTCTCTTACACAGACCACACATAGTTATGCTCCAAATGGTGCCCACGTCCACGCCTCACACCATGTCCATGGAGGCAGCAGTCCTGTCCCCACTTTGAATCCACCTGGCGTTCTGCTTCTCAACGGAGGTGCGCCCACGACGCTGGACTCTGCGTCTGTCATCACAATTGCCAGCTCAACTCGCCATCGCAGACGGCGGAGTGTCGATACGAGTACGTCCACTAATGCCTCTACCTCGGCGATCCCACCAGCGAGCATCATGGAGCGCATTGTCCCAGGAAACGCCTCCTCCAGCATCAACACTGGTTCCAAGAATGTCCATGCCGGAAGCCTGTTGTCTCAAGAAGTTGACTCTGTCGATTCTGTGCGCAACTCTGTGGGCGATTTAGCGGGCGAGGAGCGCTCGCTCCGTTCCTCTAAATCTCTGGCTTAAAGGGACAGGTATACATAGCGACTTCATATATACGTGGACTATAGGTCAATGATTAAGTAGCATGTACATTACGATAATTACGTAGTAACGGGACTTTAGGGATTATGAGACGTCTATTCATCACAACAGCGAGTAGAACCGGTAACCTGGCCTTATTTTGACAGCCCGGGCCCGCCCTTTTTATTTCTAGTAACACGCTGCCCTTATACATCAACATTTACTTACGGTATTTACTGCAGGTCACCCTGCATAATGTAGATCGTTCTTTGGCTTCTTCTGCATTGTCCCTGTTGCATGTCACAAATGTCTCAAATGTTTCTGATCAGCAAATCCATTTACACACAAGGATACCTATGCTCTCATGGTCCAGCATGTAGGCCTGCGTACTGCCACATCAGGGCCAACACACTCTCTGCAATCCTCCAGCAAAACTACCCCGGATCGCGCACGCTTCTCTCCCATTTTATTTTGACTCACAGGTACGAAAACTAAAATGCAGAAAGTGTGAGAAGGGAAAAAGAGAAAAAGTAAACAAAACGAAAATCAAACGAAACCGGGTCAAAATTAGATGCACCTATAAGCACCTAGTTTCTAGTTATCACTTTCGAGTGACACAGTACCGTTTTTGTCTCAATAGGTATAACACTTAGCACGTTTGGTTGCTCTATTACGGTTACACGCTGCACGTCGCTGGCCTTTACACACAGAGTTTTTGGCCTTCTCCTAGGCCACTCACTCAGCTCTAACGTGCTAGCCCAAAACGAAGCTCAGTGACACGATTCAATTGACTGAGCCTATTGGATTAACAAATCAGCATTCGACTGATTTTTTTGTAACTTGAACTACGACCCGGACATTTGCCGACTGCTCAGACTGATCATATTACTATCACACATTACAATAGAGTATAACAACTACCTTATCGTATTGCACAGATATCCAGTCTCAAATTCACAATATGGCTGGGAACACCTGCGATGGTGATGTTTACGTTCACAACCTAGCAGCATTTATTAAGTCGCACGAGCGGCAGCTTGCCAATGCACTCATTGCGTACAAGAAGCCATACAATAAGACGGCAGGCAAAGGTTCCAAATCACACTCAACAACGGCGTCTTCAGCCTCGCCTGCACATCAATCGCAGTCAGACGCAAAGCAAAAACAGCCGATGACTAAACCGGTCAGACTGTCTCTTTCGCTTCACCACCTGTATTTTCTCTTAGTTAAGTTCCAAGAACTGGGCATCAGCGTCGGTCCCATGAATATCCGTCTTGATAACATTGATGACCCTGACACCAGTGTGAACTATGTTTCGTTTTTGTCAGACTTCCATAGAGGAAAGCCGCACCCTTCATCTTCTGACGTCCAGTCCATCCACTCCATGTCGAGTGTCAAGTCTGTGATGTCCAGCGTCTCGGCTCTATGGAGTACGCTCGGCAGCTCGAACGTAAAGCGAACGGAAAGCATTGCATCCGATTTAAAGTATCTCTATTCTGCGTTTTCGAAACTCCCGTGTCTCCGAATTGCACCCGATGCAAAAGCCAAGCTCATAGAAGGCCATGAAGAGTACCCATTTGATACAGCTACGCCGCTCAAGGTGTTCAAGAACCTTTCAGTGCTTGAGATATCCGAGATCGACCCAAAAGAAGTGTATGGCTGGAATGTCCTGGCGGAACAGATTCGCTTTCTAGTCATAAAAAAGACAAACATAACCGATCCTGCTGAAGTACTGATTGACTTGGTCAACGAAGACGTCGAAAAAAGAGGTGCAAGTTATTCGGAAGACACAGAATCGTTAATTCCATCAGCGCCTTCTTCAAAGCGAGGATCCTTCTCGTCACCAACCCTTCCGACGGTCTCCCTTTATGACCCTAATAAGTACCATCAGCTATCAAGCTCTTACGGTTCCTCTTCTCATTACCTAAGTGGATCTCTACCGGACTCTGGATCGCTCCGTCTCAACAGCGCGTCCACTGCTTTTAACTCGTCTGCTATTGCTGAAGATACTGTTTTTACTTCTTCTGGAAAGCAGAAGGCATTGCCCTCAACACTAATACACGCGTCTCGTCCGAGACACACGCACTATCCTTCTGCTCCTTACCACTACAACTACCACATGGCACCTTCTAGTAGAAGAGTGAATCGCTCAAACTCCCTCACAACGCCGAACACCAGCGAGCGCAATGATAAAATTCTTAATAGTGATCCACTAGGCAGTAGCAATGCTACTAACAGCCAGGTCAGTGTCCTGACCGACACGGAATCTGAGTCTTCCAGTAAATGGGCCGGCTTGAAACATCTTTCTTTCGCAGAAAATAAAATTTTTAGCATCAGCAGCAAGAGTTTTGATTTCCTACATGCCCTTTCAAGTCTAGATTTATCTTATAATAAGATAGCTGTTATTCCGCATGATGCCTTGGCTAAGTTAACAAATCTCAAGTCACTCAATATTTCGCACAATGAGCTGGTTTCTACAAGACAATTTCCTCCTCTAGCAAAGCTATCCATCCTCAACCTTAAGGGGAATCGCCTGCAAGACTTGGATTCTCTCGAGACACTAGTGGCTCTTGAAAAGATAGACCTGCGACAGAATAAACTGAAGCGAGTCAGCGATTTGAAGCCGCTGCTTCTACTCAATAAGGACAAGGTCAAATTGAATACGCTTTATTTATTGGGAAACGATGTTGCCTCAACTAAGGGATACAGAATTGAAATATTCAATCTATTTAATGGAATAGAGTACAGCAACCAACTCAAGATTGACGGCTCTAGGCCAGGCTTGTTTGAGTCCAGGCTGCTGCTTGATGCACGGAACGCCCAGGCTAAGTTGCACAAGTTTTTAGATGAGAGCATCATTATCAAGATGACTGAAAGCGTTCCTCTGCTCACGGCCAACAGCAAAATTGTTTGTAGCACCGTCGCAATGCCGCTTGAACATGCAATACATGAGCCTCCGGCTAACTCTGCTACCCACAGCACTGTTAACTCTACGTCTAACGTTACGTCTCGCCTTTCTGACGGACTAACTTTGCCTAAGACAGACAGGGAACCCAATACTGCTGACACTAAACAACAAATTGCCGACCAAAGCAATAATAATAAAGCAGCCTTGTCCAAAGCCTTCCCATACCAGACCTCTGTCATCCCAGATGCTATTTTGCAGAGCAATAACAATATACTCAATACCCCATTCGAAGAGGAGGCAGATATTGGTCCGTTGGCTCCCCCTGCGAAGCCTTTTGGGAGAACATACGAGGTGAAGATATCTGCCAGTGACAACCGTTCTGCTGATGCTAGTTCCAGGTCCAGCGTCTCCAGTGTGTCTACGAGGCCCGTGAAAGAAAATGTTTCGCCTGTCACTAACACTTCTCCTCACAGAACGTCGTACAATAACTCGCACGTGTCTCTAGGCTCGACGCACTCACCCACAACGTCGATCTCCGCTGTGTCCCAGAGAAGGTCTTCACAGGACAACAACCCTGTCAACAGGATCAGCCTGGCATCTGCTGCACTGCCAGTAATAACGGCGGCTACCACAACGATCACCTCTGCGGCACCCAATACGCCGGAGGCTCCTGCGGTTACGCAACAGGGTCACGAGCGGAATAAAAGCGGTGCATCTAATACAGCTAGTACGGCAACAACTAATACAGGCACACCTCGCATAGTACCAAAACCCTCTTTCTCGTCATTGAGCATTCACAGTACCATTAATAAAGACACTACGTTAGCAGAGCCAACGTCCTCTGCACTGGAAGACAATGTTCTTAGTTTGCTGAGAAAATCGGCTCGGAATATCGAGGTTACAGAGGTATTGGAGACGGCGAGTCGTTTCAGCAATAAAGAAGAGCCTGCTAGTTTTGAAAACCAGACAGACATTAAACCTGCTGTGGTGAGAAAGCCAAGCAGTCTGAGGATCTAGTTTCGCAACGAGAGAGCAGCAGTATACTTTTCTTTAATTCGCATATGTAGTTTGTACCATTAATGCATACTTTACGTCACCGTCGGAAGAACTGTAGCTGAATAGTAAGTATGTGGACATGAGATGACAACGGAATGAAGGGTTTTAGAAGCAAGTTCCACTGGAAGTAGTCTTCATCGGCTAGTCACTATTTACGGTAGCATATAATAGAAATTTGTTTGCTTGTTATATAGATTCATAACAGGAAAGAAAGGTGCCTTACGAAACTAGTTGCATTACTACTCGATAAAACTTATCCCCGACATTCCCGGAGTTAGCAGGGCAATCTCACCAAACAAGGCAACAGCTAGGCTCTAAGAGCCAAAAAATCCAAGCCTCTACATTAATGGCCTACCAGACAAGTTTATCTATTGTGGATCCCTTTTTAAAGCATATGCCGACCCAAATTCAAACTCCGAGAGCGATGCATTCCAATCAGGCAAAATGACTAATGAGCCACGGTAGTCGTCAGGGGCTTATCTAACAAAACTTTCAGGGAGTGTTTACTACATTTTCAGCTGTTGCTGCACCACTATTGCGGGGTTACCACCTTGCTTTATGATGTGACGTGCTACGATAAAGAAAAAAAAGCCACAAATAGTACAAATTCGTGATTATAAAATGCATGCGAGATTGCGCAGTGTCGCAAACTGTGGCATAATTTCGAATTCGCACATGCGATTAGCGTTAAACTTGTACTAGGAGTGCTAGATGTTGCCCCGTCTGGTGCTACGAGATGATGTGCTCACTGTGGCCCGTATTTATCTATCTTTCAGCGTATTAGTTATATATAAACCACTCCCTCTGGCTTTTGTCAGGCCAAGATGGCTCAAACAAAAGTTACAGGGACAATATCCATAGCTTGATATATACTGTTAAAAGTAACAAAAGTAACAGCACAGCAACATGCCCGTGCAGACTGGACGCAGAAATTTTGGTATTCACTTTAGTGAAACCGAAGGCAAGACTGCCGACGATGGCGTCTTGACCGTAAACGACGAATTCAAAAAGGTCACTCTAAACGAAGATTTCATTCCTACCTGGGACCCAAACCAGCATTTTGAGAAGCCCAAGCCTTTTTACCATGCTGACCGTGCAACGTTTGCAGACCCTGACTTCAAGAACTTATGGAAGAATGCAACTGGCGATGTCGATATCCGTCAGATCACTCCCAAGTTGGGAACAGAGATTCGCTCTGGATTGCAGCTGTCTGAGCTTGATGCTGCTGCTAAGGATGACCTGGCCTTGCTAGTTGCTCAACGAGGAGTCGTTGTTTTTAGAAACCAGGATTTCAAAGACAAAAGCCCTGCTTTCGCAAAGAAATTCGGTGAACACTTTGGGCCTCTACACATTCACCCCACCTCTGGTGCACCCAGAGACTACCCTGAGTTTCACGTCGTTTACAGAGCCGCAGACCCTAAAGTCCACGAGCGGATCTTCTCCAGATCTCTCCACAATGGCAGTTTCCATTCTGACGTGACCTACGAACTGCAACCACCAGGTGTTACCTTTCTTGTTATGTTGCAGACTCCGCCCTCTGGGGGAGACACAGTTTTCACCGATACTGCAGAGGCTTACGACAGGTTGTCAGAGCCAATGAAGGAATTCATTGACAAGCTTTATGTGGCACACACTTCGACCGAACAGGCTTACGACTCGAAGTCGCACGGAGGTATTCAGAGAGCCAAACCAGTCGACTCTATTCACCCTCTTGTAAGATGGAACCCAGTAACAAAAAGAAAGTCTTTGTACTTGTCCGGTGCGTTCAGTAAGAGAATTCTTGGTCTCAAGGACGAAGAATCTCAGGCTCTTCATCAGCTTCTTGTGAAATTTCAGGAATCTTCTGTTGATTTGCAGTTGAGAGCCACTTGGGAAGAGGGTACTGTTGTCGTCTGGGATAACAGGAGCGTCATGCATTCTGCCACTTTCGATTGGGCAGGTGCAGAGACTAGACACGCTTACAGAATTACCCCACAAGCAGAGAGACCTGTGGGCTCACAGGAGGAGTTTGAAAAGTGGTCACCAGAGTTAGAGGTTGAAAAGCTCAAGAGTCTGGATTACTTGCTGAACGCCACTCCTCAAGAATTCAATGACTGGATCAAAGAATTTAAGAAGAGTCACCCTTAACTTGCGAGGTTTCTTACGAATTGATGTAGCTTCGATAGATTATGTACACTCCGCTTTAAGATACTTGATGAACGACATAGCTGAATAAGGCTAAAGAGGGGGCGCGGGCCACTACTTAAATGGCTGCTTCAAGGGGAGCTTGGTGACCATTTGAATAAAACATAAAACCCTCGGGTTTGGCAAGCTGGTAAAACAATAGCTAAATAACCAGATATATGCATTAAATATATCTGAAGCACATATTGGGCTGAAGTTTTGCCAATGACACAGCTCGAGCGTTGAATCCAATTAGTAGAAAAACACCACCAAACTGGTATTCTCTGAATAATCCAGTAGTAAAATATTCTTAAATCTTACAAGTTACGAATTCGCTGAGCAAATCCATCAATACGAAACTACTAGATTTTCTGGACCACAAGCTACTACCTGCAGTATTTCTGGTGACAAAGTTGTCGACAACCTAACATCATGTATCATGGCCTTCGCTTTGTGCCGTCGATTTCGGACCCCACGGTCTCGGCAATGCGTCTGATCATGGCCCTACCTTTCAGCTTACCGCCTCCGTTCACGTAATCCAGCCTATTGAGATTGAACCTCAGTGTCTCACTGAGCAACTCGTCCTTGACACCGTCTAGTTTGAACCAAGTGTGATAATGCGAAAGGCGGATGCCGTTGCTCATTACGTCCCGCATTTTTTGTTGCACCTCTTCCACCGGGTTAACGCTGTTCTTTATAAGTTCCCCAAATCTAAAAGGAACCTGGCTTAATGTAAATGTGACACAACTGAACACAGGAACCGGCCGCTTAGGAGGTTCAGGCTTGACATCTTCCTCCTCCTCTGCGGGCTCAAATTCTTCCTTGACAGAAACAGTTGAGGCCGTACTTGTCCTCTTCTTGCTGGAGCTCCAGTTCTTTGCTTTTCTTCGCCTTTTAGACTGTCTTGTCCGCCTGACGTCCTCTACTTCCTCATCTTTCTCACCTGCTTCTTCCCTCTCTAGTCTCTCGCGCTCTTTTTCCTTTTCCAGCTCTTCTTCCTTCCGTTGTCTTTCTTGTTCTTCTGCTTTAAGTCTCTCCTCTTCCTGCCTGTCAAACCTGTCAAGTTCATCCTGGTTGTGAATAAGACAGCAAGAAATAAGTATATCTAAGTACAGCTTCTTGTGCTCACCCGCATTCCCATCGTCACGTGGTTCTTTTTCAGGATTTGGAGTGGCCTCTTTTTGTCCATTTTCATCGTCATCGTCCAAGACGTCAATAATAGAATCCTTCGGAATATAAAACCTTGAAGTGCTGTTTTCGGCAAACTCAAAAATAAGCGTAGCGTCCTTCAAGTATCTCTCCTGGAATGCCGTCAATTTTTCATTTCCATCGCTATGTGTCGGCACGAAGGGTTTGATAGTGCTGTTCGGAGCAAGGTAGTGCTCACCCCTCATTTTTGCTTGCCTTCTCTGCTCTCTTTCAAGCTCCTTCTGCTGGCGCTTTAATTCCTTTTCTTTCTCCTTCTCGGCCTTCATCTTCGCCTTTAGTTCAGCTTTGCGTCGCTTTTCCTCTTGCTTCAATCTAATTTGCTCCTCTCTCTGTCTGACCTTCTCTAACCGCTGCTCTTGTTGTTGCCTGTATAGCTGCTGTTGCTGCTGTAGCCGCGCCTGATTCTGTGCATTCCGATTGGCATATATACCATTGACATCACCCATCTCACGGGCTTTCTGAATATACTTCTGGAATTCCATAATTTGCTCATGGGTAGCTTGGCCGGACGCAACGGTTTTCATTAGTGTGTTTAAATGTAGATCCACTCTAGCAATCGCATTCAAGTTCGCTATCATGATAGTATTTTCAGGACTTGACATAGAGTCGTTAGAAGACGGCTTCGTAGGCTTTGCAACAGGTTTGGGCGGAGCCTGTTGCGATTTCTCCGAACTTAGGTCGCTTGCGGGGCCGGAAGTATTCGCAATTGGTGCCTTCGAATTCGCGTTTGAAGCAAGAGGTGCATTTTGTGCATCTGATTTACTCAAAGCACTTGATGAGCTAGAAGCTGGTGGGCCTGCCAATGAAGAACCTGATGTAGTCGGAGCATTTCCAGAAGCTCCAGCTGGCGAGGACGATGCAGACAGGACGCCCTCCTTTGATTCGCCGGTTGATGTAGACGCACCACTAACTTCTACCGTTGTATCTGCAAGCTTCTCAGATACAGGTGCCTTGTTATCTTCGCTGCTTATTCCATTTGCTGTGGCCTCTTGTCTTTCTGGATCTTCCAATTTTTCCTGTGCTTCTTTTGATTCTTCGTCTTCTTTTGACGAATCATGTATCGTATCTGCGGATGCCACCAAAGTGGGTCGCCCAGTGCTTGTATTAGCTGGATCAATTTCACTTACCGAAGGTGTACTTATTTCAATAGTTGTCTGCTCGGGTCCCGTAGAAGCAGTCTCAGTACCGTTTGTATGGAGAGTAGTTTCGGTCTCTCGAGGCTTGTCTTCATTTTCGAAAGAGTTGGGAGCGTTTGAAGCGTCTCCTCCAGTTTCCTGCACAATATTTCTTTCAACAGCTTGCCCTGATACGGGCAAACCGGGCAAACCAGGAGTTGTTGGCACAAAACCGCCTGTATGCACGAATTGGTCTCTGTTCTGTGGCTCTAACTTAATCGTCATATTCGCCGGGCCATTGGTAGACCGGTTCAGGTACATCATTCTCTCCTCCTTGCGCTTTTGCTTCAGTTCCCTCTTCCTATCAATCTCCTCTTGCCACAAGCGCTCTTTTTCGTCATCTTTGAGTATGAACAAAGAGATATCAAACGTATGGGGCCCCACGGTTAATTGGCATTCCGTGAATTTAGCCATTTTGTCCCTCTTTCTGTCGCTTGAATTGACATACTGGTCTCTTCTTGTCCAATACGTTCTGAAAATGTTGTGCATCCAGTTGTATCTCGATACGTAAAGTGAGTTGTATAGAGTAGCAGAGTCCTTCATAGACAATGGATGACTAAACTTGTTGTAGTTGGGTTTTCCCTCTGAGAAAGGCAGGTTCTGAATGACTTTGAACGGTCTATTTTGTCTTTGTTTTTCTGCTAAGTCTCTGTCTATCAATTCAATTGACGGTATTAAAACAGTCGTGTTGGGCTTGGGTATTCTTGTCTCCAGCTCCTTCCCTGCGTTAGTCTCATGAGAGGCAGGGGCAGTCGCCGCTGCTCCCGATACAGCAGAGGCAGAATTAACAGCTGCGTTTGAAGGCCCATCGCCATCAGCACTTGCCGTTCCATCCACAGACATGCTTGCACCGTTAAAGACCGAGTGATATGACTTACTATCAAACAAGAAGCGCTTTAGGCAAAACCTGATTGAAAAACAATCAATATTGCGTCGATCGACTCAAACTGAAACTTCGATTGTTACTGCAGTTCTATCTGTAGTACGCGTGTTTGCGCGCGGTTGATTTCAAACTGATCGCATATTGCCATTACTTACTGTACAAGGCCAAGCCAACACTTCACAAGCAAGGTCTTCAGCTGTCAACAGGAGAAGGCTTATTTAATTATTTCCGATGCTGATAGATGCACGGGACTTTGTTCCCCGCAAAAAGCAGCGTTTGAACGCCGTGAGTTCTCTCACAGAGTTTGCGAGAGGCACCATCATCCGTGTGAAGCTCAAGAACTTCATGAGTTTCACGTTGACAGAGTTCCATTTTGGGCCCAAGATGAACCTTATCATTGGGCCAAATGGATCTGGAAAGAGCACATTTGTATGTGCCATATGTATCGGGCTTGGTGGCAAGCTCGAGAATTTGGGCAAGGCCACCATGACCACAGATCAATTCATCAGGAGTGGAGCGAAGGAAGGGTCGATAGAGATTGAGTTAAAGGGCAACGGAGACGACGAAACCATCGTTATTAAGCGTCTTTTGATAGAAAACACCAAGTCTCGGTGGTATATAAACGAGCAACTGTGCAGTGAGCGAGATATGAAGCAGCTGCTGAAAGATTACAACATTCAGCTCGACAACCTGTGCCAGTTCCTGCCTCAAGATAGAGTTGCTAAGTTTCCAGCGTTGCGACCGGAGCAGTTGTTAATGGAGATAGAGAGATCTTACAAGAATGGTGAGCTATTGGCGAAACACATGAGGCTAATAGAGATGTACACTAGAAAAGAGAACAAGGGCAAGGCTCTGAGCGACTTGGAGGACGAGCTGACTCAGCTGCGGGTTGCAAATGCCGAGCTCAACCAAAAGGTATCGCAATACCGTCAATTTCAGGAAGTTGAGAGACAGCTCTTCAAGTACCGCAATTTGATTCCGCTAGCTGTCTTGCATGACTCGAAGGAAAACCACCACAAGACAAAGGAGAGGCTTGACGAGTGCAAAATAGAGCTCAAGAATTTTGACCAGAAGTTTCGCAGCATTGAAACCGCATCGGCCAGTCTGACCGCAGAAATTACGACAGCTCGGACCAGAAGGGAGCGCTATTTGAACGAGGAAAAGGACGTATTGGCCCGCAGTGAGGAGATCAAGCGAAAAGTAGAAAAGCTGGACAAGGAGATATCACAGTTACAGGCCCAGCGGCTCGATTTGGAGTCCAATTTGTCTCGGAACAACAACGCCTTGGCTCAGTTAAAGGAGCAATACCGCAGTGTGAAGGCTTCATTGGAAAGGCTAATGATTGTCGATGAGAGCGAGGTGAAACAATTGTACAGTAAAAGAGATGAGCTTCACGAGCAAGAGTTGATTTTGGCAGAGCCAATTGCAGAGGCGAAGGATGACCTTGAGTTCAAGAAGCGACGTATTCGCCAACTTGAGGAGAACTTGAGCGTGCAACAGAAGCGACTGATCTCGAGTGACAAACTTGACACTCTGGATCAAAACAAACACTTCAAGCTTGTCAGGGCCGTTCAATATTTGCGTGAACAGAGCAAGAAACGCAACCTCAAGGGCCTGTACTTTGAACCCCCTTGCATTTCTTTGGAGCTGACAGACTACCGGTATGCAAGAGCACTAGAGAAAATGACACTGTTTGCCAATCAGACAGCCATCACTACAACAAGCCGCGAGGCGTACAGCATTATTTCGAAGCTGGTATTTGACGGGGCAAAGTGCGACGTTCCCTTGAGAACTTTAGGAAGACGTGATATACAATCGCAACCAAAACCGTCGCTGGATGAGATAAAGCAGTATGGGTTTGATGGATACTTGGTTGATTTTTTGAAAGGGCCAAAAGAGGTGATTGATATGCTCTGCGAGAACGACTATATTCATCTAATTCCAGTATCCTTGCAAGAGCTGGCTGAAGACAAGAGAGCCGCTTTAATGGAAAGAATCAAAAAGGGAAATTTTTCAATCAGAAAGTTTATCGCTGGAGAGCACTCATTTGTGTGTAAACAATCCCTTTTTGGCAGCAAGCAAGTAACTGCGAGTGTCGGAACTCTGTTTCGGAGAGCAACATTATTTAGTGCCTCGGGGCTTTCTCACGAGCAAAAAGCACAGGTAGAGACTGAGATTAAGGAGACTCAGGAGCGGGCGAGGGAAATGAAGGAGCAATATGAAACGGCCAAAGCAAAGTATAAGGAGACAATGGCCGATCACGAAAAGCTCGTTTCCAAACATGATGAAATTGACTCAAAGATCAAGCGCAACACTGCAAGACTGAAGGAAAAGAGTAAGTTGACTGAGAAACTAGAATCGATCAGGATCCAAATGAAGAAGAGACAGAAGCTGATCGAGAGTCTCGAAAGCCAGACAAAGGGTACCGCATCATCATCTTTAGTGGAGAAAATTCGAGATCTACAGGCGAACAAGATTCGGTACCTGAAGAAGATGGCTGACATCGCTGGTAGTCTAGAGAAACTTGAAGAAAAGAAGTGGAAATGTGAGGTCACTATTATTCAGGAGAACAACAAGGGAATGTGGATCAATGATTTAAAAGAGGACATTGAGAAGAGTAAACAGAGTCTGAACGACAAATTCGAAGACCTGAAACGTAGGTATAAGGAGTCGAAGCAGACTTACAGGAGCACGTTAGACGAGTATAAACGCAAGGTCGCCGACTTTAGTGAGGACTTGAAACAGCAGATGAGTGACTTGTTCACTGAGCTAAAGGAAGCCAACAACATGACAGAAGTATATGTGCGACAGCAGATCCAGAAGATGGAGCTGCAAATCAGCATGTTCAGGAACGTGAACAGTGATGTTATCACGAGGCTCGAGTCGAACAATGCACAGATAAGTGAGAGAGAAGACGTACTTCCTGCTTACAGAGAGGAGCTCGATAGAGTTGAAGAGCAGATGAAAGAGCTTGAGCAGGAGTGGAAGCCCGAGCTGCAACAAATTGTGGCACAAGTCTCTGAAGATTTCTCGAAGAACTTGTCTGCAGTGGCAAGTGCAGGTGACGTCAACTTGCTAAGCGATTCACCAAACTACGCACAGTGGCGGCTCGAGATCCTGGTGAAGTTTCGTGACTCTGCCGAGCTGTCCATTTTGAACGCTGCGCAACAGTCTGGCGGTGAGAAGTCGGCCACAACGGCTGTGTTTCTCAATTCTTTACAAGGTCTAACGAACACACCGTTTAGAATTGTAGACGAAATCAATCAGGGAATGGATGCGCTCAACGAGCGACTAATACATAAGCTAATTGTTGAGAAGGCGACGTCGAGCAAGCGGTCAAGCCAGTACTTCTTGATTACACCCAAGCTGCTAACAGGTCTTTATTATGGTGAGGGCATGACTGTGCATTGTATCCTTGCTGGAAAGTGGGCCCCTCCTATCGAGGAGGCTGACAGTTTTTTGAAAATGGGCATGGCCGAGAAGTACATTGAGGCGTGATTGCGTCAGTCATAGGTAGGTATAGGTGTATTCAAAACTATATAGCTCTAAACTTAGGTTTGGTTTTTAATCCGTCACTTCAGATTTCAGTGAGCTAAACGCACACTCTCTCTGGCGCTATAAGATCGCATATGCGAAGTATGGGGTAAAGCGAGAAAAGCCAATATTTCCTAATCGCCTTTAATTTCGCTGCACATATCTGCATAGGGATATAGCACATTCTCATCTCAAGTGCCACAGAAGCAGACTGTTACGATCATGTCGGCGGCAAATGAGCAGCTGAGTCGACTGAAAGCGCTTTTGTCCAGTAGTGAAGATCAGATCGAGGAGTACACCACCTTAAAGCAGTTGGGGCAGGTGCCCTCAGACGATGAGCTGCAGAGAGCTGTTTTGAGCATGTCGAATACCTTTAAGAGACTGGGCCTGGACCTGCTAGACGAGCTTGAGACTGCAGACGAAGGGAAGTTGAGCATATTATACGATCGATACACGAATTTGAAGGGAAGCTATAAGGATTTGGTTGAGAAGATAAATGCTGTGGGTATCACCGTAAAGTGCGATACTACGGTTTCCAATGTGAAACTGGAGTCTGCAATCAATGCGAAAGCGAATGGGCCACAGAGGACAGAGATAAGCGAGACAAATGGAACAAGGCCGACAGTTAAGAGAAACAAGTCAGTGAGATTTAAAAAAGGGCTCATAGAAGAAGGTATCACACCTTCCAGCAGCAGTCAGGACAACCACTCACAGTATAGAGATGACCCTACAGGGCCAGACAAAACGACTTTGTTTGCCACAAATAGTTACTCCGATAATGTGCAGGAGTCAGGGGACTTGGAACCTGATTCTCTTTCGAACAAGCAGTTGTTCATCACCAACCAACAAGAGCTTTTGGCCCAGAACACCGTCATTGATAAGTTGTCGTTTTCAGTGCAACGCCAGAAGCAGATGGGGCTTGCAATTGGAGACGAGATAGACGACCACATGGTCTTGTTAGATGATTTGGAGCAGGGTATAGATAGACAGGACAGGAAGATTACGAGGGCACGGACAAATCTCGACAGATTTAGAGAGAACTTGAAGAAGAACGGCGAATGGGTTACGATATTTATGTTGGTGGTGGTACTATTGTTGTTGTTGGTGATCCTTAAGTGAGGTAGGAGGCTGGTATAGGCGCAGTGACTGGTAGCTGGGGCAGTTACCGCAGCAGAAACAACCACTCATACATTATACAGAAGTAATTAATTACGTGAATGTATGTGTTATTTATATAATGCGATTATGATTAGACTAAGCTTGAGAATAAATGTAGACAAATGCAAGTTGAAAGAAATAAATGGTCCTGAGATGAAGGTACAGTGAATAAGGAATGACATGCTCTACAAGAGCGAGGTATGGTACAGCGGCTGAAGCGTGTGCGTGTGTATTAGCGAAAGTGCGAACCGTAAGTGCAAGCAGCTGGCAAACTCTAGAATTGGGTTGCCACTAGAGATACCAGCAAGTGCTACCAGGAGACTGCCCACTCACTGGATCCAACTTAGGCAACAGAACGGTTCAAGTATGACACCCTGTACTGAGAAGCATGAGGGCTCATCATTGCCCTTCTCGCTGCGTCATTGCCACTAGGGTTGAAGTTCTCATCGTTCATCATGCCATACTGCTGGAACTGTTGTTTCTTAGGTTGTTGCTGGGCCTGCTGCTGCTGCAACCGAGCCAGATACGACCGCTTCGAGTCGCTAGGCGAGTGGAGCTGGTTCTGATACATTTTAACGGCGGAAGGCGAAACATTAGGAAGGACAGCAGAGCTGTGGATGGGATAACCGTGCGAGAAATCAAAGTGTTGGTGCTGCTGCTGATGCTGTTGTTGCGAGCTCACAGAAGCTAAGATCTTGGAGATCGAAGCAGAGTCGATCGTTGGAAGAGTTCTGCTACCTTGGGGGGAGCCTCTGTAGCTGCTGGCATGGACAGTAGTCAGCGGACAGAACTCAATGTCTTCCTCCAAATCAAAGGACCTGTAGGCGTTGAGTTTCGCACGGGCAACCTTGATACGCTGAAGCGACGGAAGAGTTGAGTTGACGGGTGACGACACCTTGTAGCTGGCGCCCAATCTTCTTGAGTCGTATGAATTCATGTGGAGAGGAGCGGTTAATTAGGGGGAACTTGTAGAAGGACGGGTGATCAACAACGAGTCCTATTGTGTGCAGGCGTAAGATGTTATATACAAATGCAATATGCGAATCTGGAGAGTGCTGGAATACTAGACTGGATTCAAAGAGACAAAGTGATCTGTGCATAGAAGAAAATACCAGTCACAAAGAAAATTTCACTGGTTAAGCGAATGTTTAAAAGGAGCGCGCGTTTTTAGTGCCGTATGCGTCTGCGGTGAGTAGTGCGAATAGCGCATGTAGCTTGAATGTTAGTGTCGCTTCCAGTACCTCTACTCGACACGCCACGGTTCATATTTGCATGCTTCTGCTCAGAAAGCGACCTCTAAGAGGTTTTCAAACCCAGGCCTTTTGGCTGGTGCGATGTTTCAGCGGTTCAGGCGTGCTCAGGGCAGGCAAATTTAGCTTGAAAAAGAGGTCCGCCCCAGAACCTGAAGATGGCTCTGCTCAGAAAAGGCAGCTGCTAGAGCGTCCTCAGGGGCTGGTGCGAACGCGGTTTGCACCCTCACCTACTGGGTTTTTGCATCTGGGCTCACTGAGAACAGCGTTGTATAACTATCTGCTTGCGAGAGCCTGTGGCGGCCAGTTCCTTTTAAGGCTAGAAGACACAGACCAAAAGAGATTGGTTCCTGGGGCAGAGTCTAGCATGTATGAGACACTGAAGTGGCTTAATATTAACGCAGACGAGAGCCCAGAGGTGGGTGGCCCGTACGCTCCTTACAGGCAGAGCGAGAGGTCGCACATTTACGCCAAGCACGCGCAGCGGCTACTGGATGAGGGTAAGGCCTACAGATGTTTTTGCACTAAAGAAAGACTTACCAGCCTAAGAGACTCGGCAAGGCTACTGAAACCCCCAACTACGGTGTCGTACGACAGACACTGCTACAAAACTTACAGCAAACAAGAGTCGGACGCAAAGGCCGCTACTGAGCCGTTCACCGTGCGGTTCATCAGTCCGGATAGCTACCCTGTATTTACAGACTTACTGCATGGATCAGTCAATATGCAGCCACAGATAAACTACACAGACAGAAGATACGAAGATCCCATTCTGCTCAAAACAGACGGGCTGCCCACCTACCATTTTGCTAACGTGATTGACGACCACCTGATGAACATCACGCATGTGATCAGGGGCGAAGAATGGCTTGCCTCTACCGCTAAGCACATATCCCTGTACGACGCTTTTGGTTGGGAGCCACCAAAATTTATACACATTCCATTACTAACAGCTTTAAACAACAAGAAGCTTTCAAAAAGAAGTGGCGACATTGATATAGGCACGCTGAAAGACCAAGGCTTCCTGAAAGAGGCCCTCGTCAATTTCAGTGTTCTGTTTGGATGGGCTGAGAAAAGAAGTATGGGCGAAAAGAATGAGGAGTGCTACAGCTTGCAGGACCTGGAGCAGAAGTTCAGTTTGGATGGACTCACGATAGGAAACGCCAAGGTAGACTTTGGCAAGCTTGACCATTTCAACAAGATATACCTTTCTAGGAACCTGAGAAACGATCCTGCCTTTTTTGAACAGTCTCTCTGTGAGCTGCAGCAACATGTCAGGGAGATTTATCCAGATAAAGCCGACGCGGAGTTTCTATCCTTGCTACTTTCGAAAGTTGGTGGGTCCATAGTCAGATTGAACCAGCTTTGGTCTCCTGAGTACGAGTACTTTTTTCGTGCTCCAGATAAATACTCTGTGGACAATTTGTTGGCTTCCCTCCAAGTAGATAACTTACAACTTCCTAAGTTGATACTCGAAGAATTGAAAAACGTTAAGCCCCAAGAGCTGGAAGCTGATTTGAACAATGTAACTTCCAAAGTCATTACTTCAGTTTCAAAGAAAATGAACCAGGATATTCCTAAGAAAATGTTCTTTCAAACTGTAAGGTTTGCAATATCCAACGGGAGGCCAGGGACTAGCATTCCCGAGATGTTACGCATTCTTGGAAAGGAAGAGGTTGTTACCAGAATTGAGGCTCTCCGAACCTGTCTATAGTATATTATAATCTGTACATAGTGTTACATTAATGGAGTGAAACTGAGCACTGATGCCCATTCATTCAACATTATCCAAAAAGCTCGGATCCTTTGTGATCTTCGACTTGAACTTTGCCCACCAGTCGTCAAACCGTTTCATCGGCACCTTGTTCGATTCGTCTATGAATCCGCCTAAAAAGTTGTATGCATTAGACACAATCTTGTTAGCCAATGCAGCAATTTGTTCATTATTCAGCCCCGTCGTAGCGGCAGGCGCATCCATTATCGCTTTGGGGTGTCTATTTGCAGCCGCGGCAGCTGCCTGTCTCGCTTTGAGCTCCTGCAGCTGGACCAAAGCCTGTGGAGTCGGTTCTACCGAGATTGCAATACGCAGGTTACCAGTTGCCGGCTGGGTAACAATGTCCTGCTCCATATCCACATCTTCTATCATGCCGTGCATCACATTTGTGCTAGAAATTATATTTTGCGGGTTTATTTTGAATATTGCGCTTTGTTTGTTGATATCCAAACCGCCTAGCAGCTGAAAAGGTGTTGCTTCCACGCTGTCTGGGGTCTGCATCTGGTAGAAAATGAGGGCCGTGTAGTTTGGGTCAAACTCAATGTTCGGAAGCATGAAAATGGAGAGATGCATTATAGACTGGATTGGCAAATTGTCATACTCTGTGATATACTTAAGGACGTCCACCTCTTGAACAATTTGCACTGATCGGTGTTAGTAGGTGGGAGCAAGTCAAATGAGTCGCATTGGGTGGCGGGTTTGACTTACCTGGCCTGCCGGCAATCGTTGTTCCAAACATGAGTATTCTTCGCACCAATAGGATTTTGAATAAAGATCTGGGGTATTGGTTGTACTACTTTGCCAAAGATAATGGCTGGTTATATGTGTAGTGAGAGTCTCCACCTGGTCTACATGCACCTGCAGTTCCAGCGGTTTCTGGAAGTTTCAGACGCACCGCGCCTTATCGCACGCCTGCAGTCTTGCAGAACGGAAGCGCGCAATTTATGGTGTGTGGATGTTTCATCTCAAATGAATATCAGACTACAATACGACGCGTTGGTATAGGATCCTTGAATTTATCCGGAAGTCCACCATATGGTTGATATCAAGGACTTTTTCGGCAAGCCTGCCGTGGCTAATGTATGTTTTAATGTCATTGAGCTTTTGATTCATTCTTCCAGCAATACTAACTTAGAAAAATTATAGGCCAAGAGAGCCAAGCGAAAAGCTGTAGATGAGAAAGCGAGGTCACCTAAGAAGGTTAAGAAGGAACCAGTAATTGTGGACCTTGACTCAGAGGACGAAGCTACTACCAAAAAGAGGGGGAAGAAGAATGAAACTTCATCAATTGACGTGAAAAATGAGCAGACAGTTCCAGAAAAAGATTTGAACGTTGCTGATCAAAGCGCAACAGCAGAGGGCCTAACGGCAGAAGAGGTGCTGAAAAATATTCCTGATGCAGATGAACATTACTTGCATGCGGATCCCTCCTTGGCCAGTGGAGGTAAGAACACTTACTTTGCCTTTCAGTCCCGTAAGACCGCGATGCCGGCCCCCAGCGAGGTGCGAGAGTTACCCGAAGGCAGACCCAACTGCCTTATTGGGTTGACTGTAGTATTCACCGGAGTTATGCCGACGCTGGACCGAGTACAGGCGGAGAATGTTGCCAAGGGGTATGGAGCGAAAGTGACCAAGTCAGTCAGCGGCAAGACAAATCTGGTAGTGATTGGCGAGGAGGCTGGCCCCAAGAAGATCGAGATGATTAAAAAGCATAAGATCAAAGCGATTGACGAAGACGGATTCATTGAACTGTTGTCACGGATGCCAGCAAATGGAGGAGACGGTGCATTAGCACAGAAGGCCTTGGCTAAAAAGGAGGAGGAAGAGCGCGAAGCTTTGGCCAACGCCATCAAGGAGGAGCAGGAGGACAGGGTCAAGAAAGAGCAGATAGCTGCAAACATAGAGCATTCCGGTGCCCCTCTGCACAAGCCAAGTGACAAGCCTGATTCGGAGAAGCTGTGGACCGTGAAGCATGCTCCTACAAAGGTGGAACATATATGCGGCAATAAGGGTAACATCCAGACACTGACGAAGTGGCTGCAAAACTGGTTTACTGATAGCGGCAAGTTCAACGAGGCCAACGTCTTCAGAGCAGTGTTGCTCAGTGGTCCCCCTGGTATAGGTAAGACGACGGCTGCACACCTTATAGCTAATTCTCTTGGGTATGACGTCCTTGAGAAGAACGCCTCGGACGTGCGGTCCAAGTCCCTTCTGAACCAGCAGCTAAAAGTGTGTCTGGATAACACGAGTGTGGCGGGGTTTTTCAGTGGTAAGGCAGCTTCCCACAAAGAAGAGAACGGGGGACATGGCTACTCGAATGGCAAAAAGTTTGTGCTCATTATGGACGAGGTGGATGGAATGTCAAGTGGAGACCACGGTGGTGTAGCACAGCTTGCTCAGTTCTGCCGGATCACCCAGACGCCAATGATACTTATTTGCAACGACAAGAGTTTGCCGAAGATGCGCCAGTTTGATAGGGTATGCCTCGATTTGACGTGGAGAAGGCCGACTGCGAATGAGATGAGGTCTAGACTCATGACAATAGCACATAGAGAAGGGCTGAAGCTTGACCCCAATGTTGTTGATCAGCTAGTGCAGACCACAGGAAACGATATACGACAGATCATTAACATCATGTCGACTGTCGCACGAACGCAAAAGCACCTGGGCATGAACAACTCGGCTAGTATTAGAGAAACTTGGCAAAAAGAGATTGTGCTGAAGCCCTTTGACATCATCGGAAAGCTTTTATCCGCTGGCTTGCACTCTGAAATATCCAAAACTACACTGAACGACAAGATTAACTTGTTCTTCAATGACATTGATTTCACTCCGTTGATGGTCCACGAGAACTATCGTATGACTAAACCTGTCAAGGCCCAGCAAGTACCTCCCTCTGCTCAAAAGCTGGAGCATTTCAAGTTGTTAGAAAAGGCAGCAGACAGCATTAGTGCTGGGGACTTGGTGAACAATGCCATTAGAGGAGGTGAGCAGCAGTGGAGTTTGCTGCCCTTCCTTGGTGTGATGTCCTCAGTCAAGCCTGCCAGCCATGTGTGTGGAACGGTAACTGGCAGGATTAATTTCACCTCCTGGCTTGGACAGAACAGCAAGAAAATGAAGTACGACAGGCTGTTGCAGGAGTTACACTACCACTCTTCTACTAAGATAATGACTAATCACCAGGAATTGAGACTCACTTACATCCCCTTCTTGATCAAGCGACTGCTAACACCCCTTCTTAGGGACGGTTCAGAAGGTATCCCCGAGGTGATTAGGCTATTAGACGAGTATTATTTCACCAAGGAGGATTGGGATGCAATCATGGAGTACGGAGTGGGCAAGAACAAGACGGACATGCTGTTGGCAAAGATTGACAAGCGCACGAAGAGTGAGTTTACGAGACAGTACAACAAGGCTGTGCATCCAGTAGTGATCTACAAGACCGGTGATTCCGTTACGAAGAACAAGAATGAAAAGCTGCCCCGTCCCGATACTGATGACGTCATAGATGATGACACTGCCAGCGACAAGAAGGATGAGGACGAAGAGACAAACGACGAGGACGATATCAAAAAGGACAAGTTGATCAAATTTATAAAGAAGAAGGTGGGTGCTAAGGCGAAGCCTTCCAGGTCGAGAGCGAAGAACTAGCGTGTGTAATAGTTTAGATAAAACCAGAACAGTTTTATAGAGTTGTTGTACATGAGGTTATTGTTTCCTATAGGCAGAAGCGTTTATTCTTCTGCATGCTGAGTAGTGGCAAGCATATAGACACCAACAGAAAGCCATTACCTTCACCGCATTAAGCTTGCACATACAAAACTACCGCGCGACTAAACTAATTGAACGCAATGGGCTGAAAATTTCAGCGAAAACCCACAGCGTCTCTAATTTGCTACCGCGATTACCCATCATGCAAAGCCACACCACCTCTTCTTACAAGTGATCCCATCTGTCCAGACGCATAAACAGTGTGCACATAGCACCACGTCGCAGTTTTAGAACTACACAAATGTCAGCACCGCCGCTCTTGCGCCCGCCAGGGTCTCACAAATCGGCGGCATCTGCGAGGCACAAGCTACCTACCTTGCAGATCCCCACGATAAAGACACAAAGCCAGCCAACCACATCGACGATATCGACAGCAGTGAGTCAGTCGAGCCAGGCTAGTCGAGCTGACCAGAGCAAACGTAATGTGATTGGATCCGACTCTCATGTCTATGCCGCTGTCGAATATCAAGAGGACTCGCATCCGAAACCCGTGATGTTTCAGGGCTATATGGATGATGCACTGACCGAGAGAGTAGCAAGAATTCAGATCGGTGACCCACAGAAAATGTCAGCGCATGAACGACAGAATAGCGAGAGCACTAACGACACACTGACGGATCAAGAAACACCCATTGTGGGCGATCCGTTCCTCAGATCACAGGAGTTCCTCTCTAGTGTCGGCAATGCCGGTGTGTCGCCCATAGGGAACCAGCTCTCAGCGCCAAGTACGAGCTCTTTGCACTCGTTGATAGAAACAGAGAACCCTGGCCTACTTTGGAAAGACGTTAATGAGCTAAATGGGGAAGAGTGGAAGCTGCTGTCTCAAATGAACAAGATAGAGACCATGCAGGTACTGGGAGAGGGTAATGGAGGTGCAGTGGAAAAATGCCGTTTGGCTACAACGGGTTCTGTTTTTGCCTTGAAAACAATCACTGTGGACCCCAGCCCGGACATTCAGAAGCAGATCATCAGAGAACTGAACTACAACAGATCGTTTCAGAGCCCTTACATAGTGCAATATTACGGCACTTTCTTCAATGAGGAGAGTGCTACGATCAGCATCTGCATGGAGTATATGGCTGGTAGGTCCTTGGACGCTATTTACAAGCATTTTAGAGAGCACGATGGCAGAATCGGCGAGAAACCACTGGGCAAAATAGCAGAGGGTGTGTTAAGGGGCCTCTCCTATTTGAATCAACAGAAAATCATGCATAGAGACATCAAGCCGCAGAACATTTTACTAGACGAACATGGAAACGTTAAGTTGTGTGATTTTGGAGTGAGTGGAGAGGTGGTGAACTCCCTGGCTACGACGTTCACGGGAACGTCGTATTACATGGCACCAGAAAGAATACGTAATGAGCCTTATACGATCACCTGTGACGTGTGGTCTTTAGGACTGACCTTACTAGAAGGCTCAAAAGGTACGTTCCCTTTCTTCAACAAGGAGGAATCACATGATAACCAATCGTCTCTGTCGCCTATCGAATTGTTACTAATTATTCTGGAGTATACGCCAGAATTGGAGGACGAGCCAGATGACAACATCGTGTGGTCGGCTGCTTTTAAAGACTTTATAAAAATATGCCTGTCGAAGGAGAGCAGAGCAAGGCCTAGTCCGAGACAGCTGCTTGAGCATCCATGGATGGTAGGGCAGATGAACAAAAAAGTGAAGATGGACAAGCTGGTGCAATACTGCTGGGGAGACGATTTATAGAGATGACATGAGTAGTTTAATTATATG
Source organism: Wenyingozyma naganishii (assembly GCA_003706235.2). Classification (NCBI taxonomy): domain Eukaryota; kingdom Fungi; phylum Ascomycota; class Pichiomycetes; order Pichiales; family Pichiaceae; genus Wenyingozyma; species Wenyingozyma naganishii. Next base: position 94,548 of record PPKS02000010.1, on the reverse strand, counting down.
AGCATTTATATGATAGAATGGCTTACACCGAGGCGTAGGAGATGGCGTTGAATGACACAAAAAAGAACTACTCCAACTTCCTTCATATTGAGCAAAAAAAAAAAATAACGGGGTCAACAGGGAATTGAACCCTGGGCCTCCTGCTCCCAAAGCAGGAATCATACCACTAGACCATTAACCCAGTTTTGTGGTTTTGGCGCACATAAGTCCTTAAGATTGTAAGAATTCTGTGTCTTTTTGAAGTTAGATAGCAGAGGTGATAAAAAGTCTTGGAACGAGTAAAAGCCGTATTTGATGAATAGTATATATGGACACTGATGAGTAGTCTACAGCAGGATATAAAGGCCTACAGTAGGTAGAAATGCCCTAATCAAAGGATGACCGTCATGTTGTTGCCGAGAACCCCGGGATACTACTACTCTCGTACGGTAAGCTCCAATTATTTTGTCCACGTGAAACTCTACTAGAACACAGACATCCCATTACCTGCTCGGATACCGTAGAGTTTGCGAAGTCAGTTAACCTACGTATTACAGTCAGGTTTAGTGCAATAGCCCACTGTAAGGTATTTTCCGGTTTAAGGCGTGCTTCTGTGAAAAGAATACTTCAGCTTTCCTTCTATCTAATCTCAACATATACAGAATGAACACGAAGATGGGCATAAACCGCAAACTGCCAAAGTGTCACATTACAGCTTTCGCCGTAAACCCAAATTTTTATGCGAGGGTCTGAAATTGTGGGGAAATTGTCACATGCAGGTACCTTCGATCTATAAATACAAGCGACCATTACTTTTCTGAGGCAGACCCGTTACGAGCCGCTCATTGGTAGCAATATGTCATTTAGCTATACAAACTTCAAAGTAACAGTGCCTGTTGCACATGTTGCCCACGTGCAATTCAACAGGGCCAGAAGCTACAATTCATTTGATAGGCAGTAAGTCCTGAAGCTCATATCTTCTTTTCATCAACTACTAATTCAGCAGAACATGGCAAGAGTATCGCAAAATTTTTCAAGACTTGGATGCAAATGATGCAATCAAAGTAATAGTCATTTCCGGAAAAGGGCCGACATTTTCCTCAGGATTGGACCTCAAGTATGTTGCAAAGGAGTTTGCCAGATTAGGGGACAACAACAAAAAAGAGATGTTGCAATTTATTGAAGATTTTCAAGACTGTATCTCCACTCCCACAACTATATCAAAGCCAACGATTGGAGTTATCCATGGCAGCAAGAATTTTGGACTTGCTCTTGATATGGCTGTATGCTACACTGTTAGAATTGCGACCAGTGATGTAAAGGCAAGCTTGAAAGAAATACAGTTTGGGTTTGTGTGTGACATGGGATTCTTACAAAGAATGCCCAAACAGTCTGGCAATCAATCCCTTGTCAACAGAATAAGCTTGACGGGTGAAAGCTTTGGTGTTGATGACTTCATTGAGATGGGCATCGTTAGTAAGTCCGACGTTGTTCCCTCATTAGAGCAAGGCCTCAAGAGGGCCTTGAAACTGGCACAAACCATCTCCCGTTACAACAATTGGGCAATTTCAGGCACGAAGATGTGCACAAAGCATGTCGTAGATGACGGCCATTCTGTAGAGAGTGGACTTAAGCAAGTAGCATCTTATAATACAGAACATCTAAAAGTATTCGAGCTACTTAGGCATTTACGCAGTGCGGAGAAGGTCCTGGCAAAGTTATGAGGAGCAACTCCGTATTTTTAATGGAACGCAATTACATGTGAACCCAGCTCACGTCAGAACTTTTATACTTATACAGTTTTGAAGCTTTCGGTGTACTCAAAGTCTCTGACTTTAACGACTACAGCTAAAAATTGGAACCTAAGTTCGCTTCCCCTTTTATCTATCTTTATTCCAAATCGGGTAAAAATTCACATCGGCCTACAAATATATGCAACTAGATAAGCAGGAGCTTCAGTCGAACATAAAAATAAGATTGAAACCCAGAAATTATTTTTTATTCTTGTAGACCTGTACAACGATACGATGTATTTGACTGCCATTATTCTTACGGTTCTTTTTCTTGTGGGATACAAGTTATATTATAGAGGCACATGCACCACTATACCGATAGCTGATGGCGCAGGAAAAGTAAAATACGTTAAAATAAAGGCCCTTCCAATTGAGGTCGTAGATGTCAGCACATACGGAGAGAGACCTTGGAGACCGTTTAGGTTTCCAAACAACCAGACGATGGCCTTGGTTAGACTTGATATCAATTTTTGGTTGGATATAACTCCACATTACAAACACTTTCAAAAAGAGAAATCTAGATTACTGAAAGGGTATGATAAAGACCACTTACAAAAGAGCGATATATTTTTTAGCACCCATGGGTATGAGACGGAAATTATAGAGCTTGAAAATTACATTGTCTCGCTACTTTGCAACAGATATCCAAAACTGTTCGTAAAAAATGGAAGCACAATCTATAATAAGTTGACTGACGAAAAGATAGACATGAGCAAAGAAGACCCACTGGTGGTTGTAACAAAACTAGCCATGGAAGACTTTTACGTAGTCCAAAAACAGACTGATGGAAAACATCATTGTATTGCAGCAACTGTCTGCTTCGCCGGAGGGGGTTTTGGAGTGGGACACTTGAAAGGTAAAGATCTTGACGCCATTCACACTAAAGTGCCATACTACGAAACTAAGTTGAAGTCGTCTATGGAGAAATGGTTTGGCAAATTTACAGATCCCGTGGAGAGATGCTCATGGCATATTGTGTGGGACTATGATCTAAACTGTAATGAGATATATCCATTGGTACGCGCAAAGACGGATCAGGAAGCAGAGCAGTACATCAGATCAATCCCGCATGAAAAGTTTATGGTTAGAATGGAGCAGCAGTCTCTCGTCAAGTTGCCCGAGACCGGCGCTATTGTATTTTCCAATCATCCAAAATTCATGGAATTAAGCGAGATAGCAGACGAACCTATGATGCCTGCCATTATTTTAAAGACTTTGTTCGAGTCCCCTCAAGGAATTGTTGATTATAAGCACTTCGAAATATTGAGGGATCATATCGAACCATACTTAAAACAGATGATCAACCAACAGATTGAGAAAGGTATCATCGAAGAAGACGCTAACATCAGGACGCTAAATTGTTACCCATTTGCTTCCTGGATGGAACAATCTTATGCTGGCGACAGAAAAGGATGGCTAAAACCTAAAAATCTATAATACAGGCAAGTAGCTCAAAGTAGCGTTATTCATAGTTCGTCATAGGAAAACTCCATTATCAGTTGAGGTAAACTTTCGTCAAAAGTGGCAACGACATCAGGCGATCCTTTAGTGGGAAAACCAAAACCACTCTCACCAGCGGGATGGTGCATTCGGACTATTGGATACTTGTGGTTTATCAGTTTGATGTGCTTACTGCTGTAACTGAAAACCTTCGACCACTCAAAGTCAAAACAGGACTCTTCCTTTTCCTCCATGCGAAGATTCCAAATCTGCATACAATGCAGCCCAGTAATCAACAACTTTCCCTTACTTTGGTCAAAACTGCATCCATGCACCTCAAAGTCAAAGTATAGCATATTTTTGTGTAACGCGTCGCCGTATTTATCTACCAAAAAGCAACATTTCGAATAAACCAGCAATAAGATGGCGTTTGAACCAACTTTAAAGATATTAATAGCTTTGTAAGGATGCAAAATATACTTGCAGGTGTACAGTTCCTTCATTTTTTCCTGTATTTTGTCGTTCAAGTTTACAGCCAATTCGTGGGCATTAACTAGATTTTCTGGGAATGGCCCAAAACCGAAACCCTCCTTCACTGTAGACGAAAATTCTTGACTAAAGCAGTATCTCGCTGCAAAAAATCCGCAATCTGTAACTCCTAAAATTGTGCTTTCAAACACCACCAATTTAACAGCTGGCGACGAGATAAAGAAAGACACCCTCTCAGTAAAAGTTGGGATTCCTTTCTCAAAAAGTGGCACTGGTTTCAGTATCGAAACTTTGTGCCGATTAGATGCATCTGTGTGACTAATGAGTATACATTCATCAAATGTAGTCATAGAATGAATTTCTTTTGCTTCAAAAAACTTATACACTCTTAATTCGACGGCATGGTGCATAGAAAAGTTGAACAGTTTCAAAATATCCTCCACGAGATAAAATGCAATCCTACCGTTTGCTTGTACTAAGAGAAACTCGTTTTTGTAAATAATCAAATCCTGTAAGCCTTGAGCTGAAATCACCTTTACCCAATCAGCACAAGGAAATGTGAACTGCCTGGAAAGAAACACTCCTCCTGATCCACCCATAACTATGTACGAATTTTCATTCACTGTCAAATATGTCAAAATGTTAATTGACGACACGAATGGGGAATTGTTTGTCGTTCCAAGGCCATCAACACAGTTGATGACCAGATCTGTATCAGCAGAAACTGGACGTGGCAAAATGGGTAAATTGAATGAGATTGCGTTATTTGAAATTGCAATGACGTCCAAGTCATCTGAAGCTTGATTTTGAAGATTGACGGAGGCTTTGAAAATAGTGATGTAGTGCCTCAGTCGACGGAATGCATCGAGTTGTGCAGATTGCACGCATAGATAAAAAGAGATACCGTTTACACCATCAAACAGTTCTATCACGGTCTCTTGAGATGTACTTGAAGATTCATAAATCAGAAGAAACTCCAGCTTGACTACGGATCCCAATTTTTTGCCACTCTTTACTATGTACAGACAGTCGTCGAAGAGACATAGTGTGGCGGATTTATGAGAGTGCCAAATGTTGAATGTTGCCATCAGGACAACCTGTTTACTTGTGAGGTTAAATAACTGGTCAGCTTGCAGAAACCCATTCAACTGAACCGGTTTTGCGGCTGGAGGCTCCTCATACTTGAAATCGACCTTGTAAGATTTTCGTATAATGCTCACGTTGTATGTATTCACTTTCTCTGGATGTACTTCCTTCTCTTCATGCACTGGTGTGCTGGGCTCAATATCTTGCTTATTTTCTTTGATGCCAGGGGAAAACACAGTCTGAGTAGTAGCTGTCAATGGTAAAATGGAAGAGTCCCAAGCTTTCGAAGTTTTCGGAGACTCCAAAGGAGGAAGGCTATTGGAATGTCGAAATGATGAGTTTCCGTTCCTATTCGATTCTGTGCTTGCAAGACCTGTAAGATCATCGGGCTCATCACTAGGGCTTTTGCGCTCCATTGATTCAGAACTCGAACCATAAAAATTGTCTAGCGCTTCAGAGAGTGAGCTTACATCGAGAATTTCTGGCTGCTTTATCGTCTTGCTCCTGAGTGGGCTCTCTTTCAATTGTACACGGGAAGAAGGCCGTCGCAGTGTCCGTTCCGGAGAAAGACCTGATGCAATTGGTGCGTTTGGAGAGCCAAACACTGGAGAATGCTGTGGGTAGTACACTGGAGACTGAGTATATAGCCAAGCATTTTTCTTTGGAAACCAATGTCTTTGCTCCATTAAAGGTGGGCCTTTTGGCGGCATCGGTAATGGCTTTTCTCTCCTGCTAGCCTTATCGGGTTGATGAGGCAGATGAGGCAAATCAGACAGGACAAATTGGCCATAGTGTGGGGTAAATGGAGACCCCAATAGAATGTTTGAGTTTGGGAGACTTGACCTTTGTGGCCCACTAGCGCTTTTTCTAAAACTGTCGGGAAGGTCGGTGTCATAGTGATGGGCTCGCCGTAATTCAAATTGCGTAGGCCTTATTGGTATAGGGGGAGGAGAAGACGGTATTATCGGACTCTCCGTGTGGACTTTAGGACGCGAAGGAGATGAGTCAGCCACAGATAAGTTCACATTGCTGTGGCTCTGCAAAAGTCTCTTGTTTGGTAGTGGGGGAAGAGGTGGAGGAGAGGAGGCATCGTCCATGGCGATACTGATATGGGAAATCAGATAATGATAAAGAGCTGATTTATCCGTGCCGTTATTCAGTCAATTGACCTGCTATAGAAAATTCGAGTGTATTTCAGTCAAAGATCATATCATTGCAACGAGAGAGCTAAAGAAATGATCTTTTTGGTCTTTGAGGAAAGTAGGGTCCTGGAGGGCTGATTAATGCAGGCTGGGGGTCAATGGCTGTGACAAAAATAGACATACCGTGGCTGTGCCGTCACTCGCGGGAGAAGCCAAAAACTTTTGCGGTAGTCTGCGGTGCTTTTTTTTTGAATAAGGTACAGTGCGAGTATAGGGACATGTGAATGAATGAGTACGCTTTTACCTAGCTTGGCGATTTACAGCAAAGACACTTATTGAGCACAGCGGTCGTATGGAATTACTGGAAAATCGATATACTTTCGCATCAAATTCGATTCAAAGAAGACAAGACAAGACTTCCCTGCCAAATTCCCCCAATTTGTAAAAAGCCGTTACCCGCCTGTGGATTTATCCTAGAAAAAATACAAGAGATGTAGCGGAAGACACAACATCATGTAAACCTCCTTAAGGAAGTAAGCCAAATAGCCCTTCATTAGCACAGCATGTCCGTGGATTTCAACGCCCTAGCAGAGCAGTTTTGCAAATTTTACTATGCCCAGTTCGACCAGGACAGAGCGCAATTGGGTAACTTATACGTGAGTATTGACAGTATGAGAATACTTGAAGTCTACCGCAGAGCGATTGGGTGCTAGGGCACGATGTTATTGCAATATCGTCTGTGTACCAGCATGCATCTGCATTTAGACCATCAAGTGTACTGGTAGTTGCATTGAGACATACGATGCACTAATTTACTATCAAACAATGCCATACTAACAGCGCGCAGAGAGAACACTCCATGCTGACTTTCGAGGCTTCTCAGATTCAGGGTGCTAGAGCCATTATTGAGAAGCTAACATCTTTAGGATTCACCAAGGTAGCCCACAGAATTTCCACCTTAGACGCCCAGCCAGCCAGCGAGAACGGTGACGTTTTGGTGATGGTCACTGGCGAGCTGCTGATTGACGAGGAGCAGAACTCGCAAAGATACTCGCAGGTGTTTCACCTGATCCCTGAGAACGGCTCATACTTTGTGCTGAACGATATTTTCAGACTTAACTACGCCTGATGGAGGCAGAGTGCTCTTGTAGTAGTAGTTAATAGCAAACGTAGTAAATTATTTGCTGAGTGTGTAACTTAATAGGGCGAGTGATGGGGTAATTGCCTTGCTGTATTGGTTACTAGCAGGTTGAAGACTGTCTGGTGGCATCAACTGGCAAGGCTTCGTGCTAGCTCCAATGCTGACCTGCTCTCAGTCCCTCTCAGGTACTGATAATTACAACCTTGCACCAGACTACACGACCTCCAGTAAACGCGGTATGGATGCAGATTCATGCGTTTTGACCCCATTTCATTTCACCTGTGGTACTCCTTTTATTTGATTCTAGCTAACAATTGGAATTATAGCATCACCATGGAAACACCAGAGATACCTTCGCATGTAAGTGCGTGCCAATAATTATTTGCCTACTCGTTTTACTAACATTTCAAGCGTCCTGCTAGGTCTAGATCGCCTGCTGATTTAACCGAACAAAGAGATGGTAGAGACTCAAGTCCAAATGAAGAATATCCAGAAGCGCAATCGGTTTTCCCCTCTACGACAGCAGACAGTCTTCCCGCTGTTCCTAGTACAAGGCCAACCAAATCCGTCTCTCCACAGCCAAGTGAGACACAGCCTGTTGAAGTGCTAAAAATCCCACAGTCTAGACCTCGCAAGGTCGCATCTGCAGAGCCGGAGTCAAGTTCGAACGAGCCAATGGCACCTGCAAATAATCAGGAGATTTCCTCAGCTACAAGCTTAGAGCAACATGCCCTTGATACCCCGCTCCCTAAGGTTCCTTCTTCACGTCCAAGACCCAAGAGTACAAGTGCAAGTGCGAGCGCTATTTCCAGTCCAGGAGGCTCCAAAACGGAGCTTGTGACTGCTGCTGGCAGTGAATCGGAAACGAGTGGAATCTCCGATTTTGAGTCAAGGGACGCCCAGAGCTCGAGAAAGCCTTCGGAGAGATCAATTGAGGCGAAAGGTGAAAGTGAAGCTGAAGTTAACACCGTAGCTGAGGCTGCCGAGGAAGAGAAGCCGGACGTTTCGGCGCAGAAACAAGAGGGGGAACCTCGATCTCCTAGCAACGCCGACGAAGCCGACGACACCCTAGAAAAAACACCAAGGCCTGCTGAGGAACACACTGCGACAGCCAAGGAAGATCAAAGTGGAGGATATGTTGACGCCAGCAAAGCCGAAGTACCCAGCACGGAACAAATAGCGGCTAATGACGATGAGGTAGCTCCGCCTGCCCCAACCCACAGGCCTGCTAAAAAGATAGGACCCCACCCACTTTCAGAGCCAAAGCAAGCAGCATCAGATGATTCTGCAGTCCCCATAGACAAAGCGGTTGAGCCAAAAGTTCCTTCTCGCCGCCCAATTCCTAAGCCCAGAGCTCTTAACGTTGTCACCCACTTGAGGAACGACGACAGTGCACCAAAGACTCCGGCATATGGCAATTTGTTAGATATCTACAACACTGCTAGCCCTGAAACGCTGAAATCGGATGCAAAGCCTGAGCTAGATTCCGAATCGAGATCTGGAAGTCTGCCTCTAAAGCAAAAGAGTCAATTGTCGTCAGCATCGCCCACTGCATCTGAATCGATTCCTTTGAAGAAGGCGCCACCTAAAGTGCCAAAAAAGCCATCTAGTAGAATTGCCGCTTTCCAACAGATGCTCGCAGAGAGACAAAAGGAAGACATGGCCTCCTTCCAAAAGCCCGCGGTAGAAATGCCTATCTCTCGGTCTTTTTCATCTGATGCCGAAGATACTGCGGATGAAGTTAAAGAAGGCGAGGACAACAACAGTTTCAGGCCTGCTGGCAGAAAGATGAACCAGTTACCTGGCTTTGCTTTGCCTGGGATGGCTTTGCCTGGTGCCCCTATGCCTTCTTTTGCCGGTCCTTCATCGCTGAGGAAAATGCAAGCTAGCAATGGTGAGTTTGAGACAAACAATGTCAGTGACGTGAGGAAAGGCAGGGCAAAAGGGCCACGTGGGAGAAAGCCCCCAGCCAAATTGAAGGACACTGTTGATATCACTGAGGAAACATTGAATAAATTACAACATGTGACAGCTGATTTATGGTCTTTTAGGTTTGCTGGTACAGAGAAGGGCGACGTAGATGAAATTAAAAGGCAGGAGGAAAAAGAGCAAGATAATTCAGCAGAATGCGCTGAACTTACTGATCCAGCAGAATCAGATGAGCCGCAGACATCTAACGCAAGCGAAACGACTGAAAACCTTGAGAAGGCTGAGTCGACTAAAGTAGACGACAAGAATATAGATCAGGGCGAGGCAGTGTCAGAGAGCTGGAAGACCTCTGGAAAGGGTGAGTCAGAAGGTGAAAAAGTCGACACGGTACCTGCGGAGCTAAGCAATGCGATTACCGTCGATGAAGGGACTCCACATGAACAGTTACAGGATGAAAGCCATGACACAGAACCTCTAGAAGAATCAAGATCAACTACTGACAATGAAGATTTCGATAAAGCTGCGCCTATTGAGCAAATAGGGGATGGAAATACACAGGAACACGACAAATTGACTTCAGCCGAAGATGCAATTGAACCTGCTAAAAGAGAAGAGGATGTACCGGAGTCGTCAAGTGGAGGAGCTTCATTAGTATCACATTCCTCCGAAAATGATATTTAGTTTCTTAGACGTCGGCATTCATCAATATGCACACATGCCCCATCATCGGGCACATAGAATCATTCTCATCTAGCGCTACTCACGTCATATATTTAATTCAAGCTGCGTGCAGCCATAATTGCACACTTAATGCATTCTCATGCACACTCATGTATTCAGTTTCTCTTTTCGCCTGCACTGTAAACAAGTCCTTCGGCAGTCAAAACAAAATAACGAAAAAAAATGCAGAGTTCAGATTTTAAATTTCGGATTTTTCAAGCACTTGATCATTTGATTCTGCATTGTTTGATCTCAGCTGTTTCTTTTGGTCGCAAGTGCAAAGAGGAAAACAAACTTCAGTGTTATATTAGTGACAAGGTTGTTGATCATACAGGCGACTAACACAGCTCCTTTCATTTCAGTCCGCTAAAATTCTGCCCTTCATTACTCTGTTCTGCTCAACTGCCACAATCATCCGCCATGGTTCTTTCCGCTACACTGTTAGCGACCCTGGCCGTTTCTGCCAGTGCCGCACTTGCACCACTGAATATTTCCGGCAATGCCTTCTGGAACACTGACACCAACGAGCGTTTCTACATTAGAGGTGTCGACTATCAGCCTGGAGGATCATCCAACCTGACTGACCCATTAGGCGATCCAGCCACATGCAAGAGAGATATCCCTTATTTCCAGCAGCTCGGGCTCAACACAGTGCGTGTATACACCGTTGACAACACTTTAGACCACGACGAGTGCATGCAACTACTGGACGAAGCCGGCATCTACCTCATTCTCGATGTTAACACACCGGATGCTTCAATTTCTCGTTACGACCCTGGTTGCTCCTACAACGCCGACTATCTGCAAAATGTATTTGCGACAATCGATGCCTTTGCTGACTACGACAACGTTCTGGGATTCTTTGCTGGTAATGAGGTGATTAACGACGTAGACACTTTGTTCACCGCTCCTTACGTTCTTGCTGTAGCTAGAGACATGAAGAAGTATATCAAAGCCAGGGGTTATAGACAGATCCCAGTTGGCTACTCTGCTGCTGATATTGCTGAGAACGTACTTGAGACAGCCGAGTACATGAACTGTATGAATGACTCGGACTCGCGTATTGATATGCTAGGTGTGAACGACTATTCCTGGTGTGGACAGTCATCATTCACTGTATCTGGGTATTCTCACAAGGTCCAGATGTATTCGGGATACTCGATCCCTATCTTTTTGTCAGAGTTTGGCTGCAACCGTGTTGTGGGCTCGAGACCCTTTACAGAAATTGAAGCCATCTACAACTCCGAAATGACTGGAGTCTTCTCTGGTGGACTAGTGTATGAGTACTCCGAGGAAGGGTCTGACTATGGCTTAGTCAACATCTCTGGCAACTCTGTTATCACTCACCCTGATTTCACTAACTTGAAGAATGAGCTCAACAAGACCAGCGATCCTGCTGGTAATGGCGGATACTTGGCTCACGGAACCATCTCGCAGTGTCCGACGAACTGGAACTTCTCTCTCTCTTTGCCTGATATGCCTAAAGGTGCTCAGCCTTTCTTCAAAAAGGGAGCCGGTGCTGGAAATGGTTTTGATGCCGACACCCAAAATGCTTGTGACAAGGACGCTTATTACGTCAGCACGACCGTCACCCACAATAATGTGATTTCGTCTACCTCCTCTACTTCTTCCAAGGCTTCGGCCGACACGTCTTCGTCTGCCTCGTCTGTTTCGTCGACATCTACCTCCTCTACCGAATCTTCTTCGTCCAAGGGCGATGCAACGACTTACAAAGTTGCAGGGCTCTCTTCCCTGATTGCGCTTGTAGCTGCTGCAGTGTTGATGTGAGTGTCGCAGAACTCTATCTAGCGCAATTCAGACGTCAAAATTTCTGTTCTATGAAAATTTACACTCTAAAATAAATATTCTATATATGTACATGATATCTTTGCTAGATGTGAATATTTTTTGATGGATGAGTTGGATTATACATAGAAGAAAAAGTGGTTAGCGTCACTGCGCTGCACCAGCCTTATTTAACCGAGCGAACAGATCGTCTCTCATCTTGCCTCTATAAGAATAAGCTCTGACGAGCTTCTGTCTTCGGGACGCGTCTTTATCAAAGTAATGCAGTTTAGCATCCTCCTCATTAGCAGTTGAATCCTCATCTATCTCCTTGGGACGCTTTTGGAACACAGTATGTTGTGTCCTGGAAAGATTTGTGTACCTCTTTTGAATGTGCTCATGATCAAAGATCTTCATCATCCTGTATCGCACATTCCACTCAGACTTAGAACGCGCGCGGAAAGATTCCATAGGAGGTCGAGGATATTCGTCGGTCATTGACTCTTTGCCTAGGAAATGGTCAACCTCGATTTCGTACAGGTGGATGTTACCCGTTTTAGAAGCCTCTGCGTATACTTTATCATTGAACTTCTTCACTTTTCTAGCGTAAACACGAGCTCTAGCCGCCATCAGTTTCACACGCTCACTGGGCAGCATTGTTCGCTCCACTCCTTTCTTTGAATAGTTCTCTATCTCGAGTTGGGCTTTTGCTATTTTGTCCTTCTCTGTCTCTAGTATTTCTTTGTTCAGTTTGTCTGTGTAATCAATATCGCTCTTTTCGACAAATAATACCATCACTTCCAAGTACCCCTTTCGGTCAGGAGAAGGTCCGTGGTAGTTTGTAATGAGTCTAAATGGCTTCTTGTCGTTGATCTTCAGTACCGTATCTAGAACATCAGAGAGCATCTGCATGCTCACTTTGAACTCAAAATCAGCTATCTTGCTGCTAATCACCTCCCTTTCGTCGGAATAGTGAGAAGATACTTTGCTAGCGATTTTTCTCAGCGCCTCATTAAACTCCATCTCGTCTCTGATTTCGCTCTGTACGCTGATAGGGAGTTCTCTGCTTGTTGTGTCGTATCCATGCAGTATGTGATCAATGTCTCTCAGTGGTAGATACTGAAACCCAAAGATCTTGGACAGGTTATGGTAGCACATAAATATACCATCCATGTTACCAATTCTTGCCTGAAGAGCATATTTAATCATGCCGGTTTTTGCCAGATCGTAAAGCTCCGACTCGAAGCTCTCAAACGCACCGTACGTTTTCATCAAAGAGTAGTTCGTGGGATGCAAATCGCTGTGTTCTATGTCATATCTAATGGCGCAGACCGCTCTAGCCTTCAGATCAAACGTGCCGTTTCCCGGTAAACGAGAGTCGTGAGAGTCAAGCTGCGAGCGGAGGATAAAGTCGCCCACTTGCGCATAATGATACTCGTGTTTCGTGGAATCGTCGGCCGGTTTTTTTACTGTGGGTGCGATTAGCGCAGTGTCTTTAGCATTGTTTTCGCTCTTTGGACGCAAGTACTCGCTGAACGTCTCCTGCGACGCAGTTAGCAGCAGTTCAAACACATGGCCCATTACTGACAGAGTGCTCTCCCTGGTGCCGAGCTTATCTGCACTGACAGTAAACGCAGGCTTAACAGAATCAACACGCTCAACAAAGCTGAAACTCGGTAGCTTTGCACTGTAGCTGTATCCACCTTTATCCTCGGCAAAATGCTTCGATAGGAAATGCAGGTTCAAGGGCCTGTTGTTACTGAGCAGAAAGTGCATATTCTTCAAAATAGCAGTCATTGAAGAAGTGGACGAGCAGAATTTGGCGCGTTTCTTCGTGCCAGTCAAATCCTTTGTGATGTTGTGCAAACCTTTATCTTTATTTACAGACACAAACGGCGGAAGTTTCTCAAAATTGAAATCATCTATGTGCGGGACATGTGATATCCCATCACTGAAGTTCAAAACTTGAGTCCTTGGGTCTCTGGCATAGTGAACTCCAGGAGAGAACAAAACTCTGTCGAGTCCGTGGTGCAATTTGGGGACATTTTCATTGTCTGTGCTGATATGTTCAAGTGGTATATACCTGAGGAGCGTTTTGGTGCTTATACTTCGCTCTAGAATTTCTTTAGGCTCTGGGGGAGGGTCTGAAACCGAGTCTTCGTCAGGGGTGATGGGTGCTTTTCGGGTATTATCTGCTTTGGCAGAGTCAGACTTGGATTTAGATTTTGCTTTTGTCTCGCTAGCAGAGCTATTCTTGGAATGTTGAGAAGCTTTGCTCGAGGGATTCGGGGACGGAGGGACAAACGAGCTCTTGTTGGGAGAGACTTTCTGAAGGGAAGAGGAAGAGGAGAAGCGCAAAGAAGTTCTGTACCTCCCTACAAAGCTGGAGTTTCGCACGTTGCAGCATAAACACACAAATAGGAGCTCATGTCGTTGTTTCAGTGCACGTTTAAACATAAGTGAGCATCAACTGGCTTATAGTGAGAGAGATGGTCCTGTAAGATTTAAATCTCCGCAGAAATCTTTTACAGTAGAGCTAAATAATTACATCCGTGCCCCGCTTCCTAAAACCAGTATCACCCGTGCACCAGTGCTTAAAGCATCTCTGCACCATAAGTCTTTATTTTTATTTTGCCGCAGTGTCGTTCTACGGCATGCAGGCTTTGAAGCTCAGAGTGCGACCTCATCACGACAATTTAATACACGCTGGGGAGCTGATCGAATTGATAACGGCCGATGAGCGTCTTCTGCCTCGAAAAAACAACAATGTTTTGGCTCATTCAACTAGGATCATGAAGGACTTCTTCTCTGTCAAGTTTGGGGAGCAGCCGTATAATAAACCTAGAATAAACTACTGTCTCCGTGCTGGCGATATCGGAATTTATCCGTATCGAAAATTCAAACTATAGGAAATTTGAGAAAAATCCCAAAACCAAAAAAAATGCGCATGCGATTGTGAGGGGCTTTCAAAAGTAAATGATTTGGGGTAATTTCTGATATTCATATATTACCTCTCTTCTTTCACAAAAACAGGTGCCTTGTGACAAGAGCGAGAGTGTGATAGCGAGTTGTATAGAACGAGACAGCGATACCAGTCCACATATATACAAAAATAGCTTAGTTCAAAACGATACTATCTGTTTTCTCTTCTCTCGCAATTACGAGTCGCCATTTGCTCATTGGTTAATTAGTTCAACTTCCAGCCTTTAAATAACAGCGAGACTTCGAAACGAAACAGCAACACCTGAAGCATCGAAATTCTGACACCAACTTCAATATGAGTTCGCCTGCCGTGTCGCAGATAACTCCTCGCACGAACTCAAACATCTCATCTTCTGTCAACTTGTCAAGTGATATTTCGTCTGGAGTTAATCGGAGTATGTCTGCGAGTAGTAGCAACATCGCCTCCAGTATAGCGACTGGTAGCAGAAAGAAAGAGTTGGCTTCCTTGTCATTGTCTTCTTCGTCGGAAGCATCTTCACCCATAACAAAAATAATTACATCGAAAGCGTGGGTCCTCCCACCGAGACCAAAGCCTGGAAGAAAGCCCAGCATAGATACACCAGCCACAAAGCGCAAGGCGCAGAATAGGGCTGCGCAAAGGGCTTTTAGAGAAAGGCGAGCAAACAGAGTGAGCGAGCTCGAGCACCAGATTTTGGAGCTCGAGAGGGACAAGTCCGTTAAAGAGGGCGTGTTAACTAACAAGATAAAAGGGCTAGTGGCAGAGAATGAGGCGCTAAGAAAAGGTATGAACGAAATGAGACAGACGTTGGAGATGTTGAGGCAGCAGATCATCGGTAAGTCAGGTGACTCGCGCAGAATGAGCCTTGCCGGCAACGGCGTTAGTCCAACAGCCACCGGCATAGCGACACCTTCTAGTAGCCAGGGTAAGCCGGGGAACGCAGTCCAGTCTATCTTAGCAAGTGAAAACAGCCCTCACAAACCAGTGACCCCGTCATCGGACGCGTCGACACCCTCTTTCAGCCACCATTCAGACTCCTCTTCGTCTTCGACAGCCGGTTCTGTCCACGACTCGGATCTAACCAAGGCTGCCTCGATGATGATCAACTTCAAAAACAGCTCCAGAACAGACAGTATATCTTCGGGAACGTCGCCATCGATGTTGAATCTGGGCAGTGTGCTGACACCCAATAGCTCAAAGTATACCGGCGGAAACGAGGAGGACGAGGAATGCCGAATCTGCTCAAAGGAAGATTGTCTCTGTGAGACCATTGGCTTGAAGAGTAAGAATGAACCAAGCCGGAATGGTCAGGCTGGAGAAGCTGCACAGACAAGTATGCAGAATAGAGAAAGTACACAGAGACAGAGCGCGCAGAACACGCCCACGACACAGAACGAGATACCCGAACTGGATTTTCAGTTCGAGCCAGTGGCTGCTGTTCCTTTAAAGAGGAAAAGAGAGGTGGCTTCTAGTAGTTCGAATGACAGCCTCGAAATAGATTTCACGGAATATTTCAAAAAGACTAAGACGGCCGTGTCTTCTGGTGGAACTGCCGCCGCCTCGATCAAAAAGATACCTCTCTTTAAGCGTAACTCGGAAGCGACTACCCCCAATGATTATCTTTTCAAGTCACCCAGTATTTCCCTTTACGAGCAATCTGATGCTATGATATCCAAACCCAATACCGATACGGAGACAATTATCTCACCCGAAGATCAGTGTGGATTTTGCTCAGACGATACGCCGTGTGTGTGCCGAGAGATGGCCAAGCAGAAAGAACTGATCCAGATCAAAGACTCGATATTATCATCTCAGTTAACCAAACAGGAGGAACAGGAAAAGGAGACCGAAATAGACTATACAACGGTAAGTGCCTTGAACACGACGCAGAAAGACCAGCGCAAGAAATCAGAAGAGAAAGAGTCTGGCTGTACAGGTAATCCAGGTACGTGCCCACAATGTCAAGAGGACCCCATGTCTACTCTCTTTTGCACAACTATTGCATCAAAGGCCAAGGCAGAGAGAGCCTCGGCGGCTCCTTCTCTCAGGGACCAGCCACATCGTACCAGTTTACCCAGCATAGGCTCTGCTAGTGGTTTAGCAAGTAGAACTATAAATGGTTCGATTAGCGGGGCTTCTACTCCTTCTTCTCTGCCCCTACCCACTACATTGCCTCTGCCGAATTCCACACAGCCAAGTACAGCAGGGTATCTTTCAAGATCGAACTCAGTCACTTCATTGCCATCTTTGAACGACCTTGAAATTAACAATCCGGGCAAGCACTTTATTCCATGCTCTGACGCGTATAAAACTCTTTCTCGTCACGTGAACTTCAGAGATGTTGGATTCAATAACATCATCAATAAGCTTAACACCAACGGAATGTATGTTGAGGTAGAGAGTGTGGTGAAATGTTTACGTGAGCTTGATCGTAAATTTGGTAGTAATTGAAGATCTCAGTGAGGTCTCAGAATTACTTGCTATCTGATATATAGACGATATAATATTTTTCATGAAAGGTTAACGGACTATTTATTACTGAAAACGTGGAGCGTAGATGATGGTTATGATGATATCAATATAGCATAGTTAGCATAACCACCGATATAGCGCGTTAGCATGTATAAACGTTACATTGGCTCTAGTTGGGCACATTATTTTGGACTGTACTTTATCGCATTATGCATTAATCAAACTTTTCTGTTTCGCTTGTAGCACCACTGTTTGGAGATCTACCCAAAAGACCCAGACTTTTTAGACGGTTAGCATTTATCCTTCTTCTGTGTAGGTGCCTTTTCACATATCCGGCCACAAAGAAAACAATAGCTCCTAAAACTAACAAAGCGGCTCCCTTTCCTGGGACCAGCGTGGCCCAGAAAATTAAGCTAAAGATGGAGCTTGAGGAAAGCGGCCTAGCCTTCAACTTCGATTTTGGCTGATCGAGGATCTTGGCAGGATCAGCAGGAGGATAACTTGGAGCCTCCAGCTTGAAAGAAGCCTCGAATATCAACGATCTTAAAGTGTCTGTATCGTCTATCTTAACCCATTCCTGTGAGCCCTTCGATGCAGGTAGCCAGTATTCAGTAGCAAAACGTGACACAAGTAAAGTGTCGCCGCTCTTAAATGACTTTGCATCTAAAGTGTCCCATTTGAAGCCCTTTACGTAATAGGGCAGATTTGCAAGGTCCAGGTACACCGTGAGCAAGTTGCCCTCCGGTGTGGATAAGCTCGGCAACTTCTCCTTCCGCTGTCTACTAGTCTTGATTTTCTCAAACAAGTATCTCACTTTAAGGTCGTAATAACTGTGCTGTAGGAACATGTTTTTGTAATAGAAGTTGTTTAGTTGTTGGAAATCATTGGAGTCATAAAATGTAATGAGAACCTTCTCAGACTGGCTGTGCACGCCTTTGTCGAACTTCTTAGTACCGGGAAAGACGTCGGCTCTGTTAGCCTCTGTCAGCTCACTCACCAATGGAAGAGCGTTCCTATTGATGAACTGGATCGCCTTGGTGTAATCCCTTGAGTCACGCGACCCAAAGCTTTGAAACACCTGTGGCATCACTGAGTTTTCTTTGAAACACAACAAGAAAGGGTATGTAGACAAGTTCAAAGCAGTCAAAAGTTCCGTGTTCTTCTGTACCTCATTATGACCTTCAGGCAAATTTTGATTAATGTTTGTAATGAAAGAGTTATACTGGTCGTTTAACACTGTCTTGAAGCCGTCTATGTCGCTCGATTTGTACAGAAAAACGTCTGCTGACTGGTCCATGATGGGCTGTATTAGCTGGGCCAGGAGCAAATCGTCCTCTTCGGTCTGTGTCTTCCCATCGTAGAGGAAGACAAAGGTCGTTGCTGGGTTTGGCTGAATTTCGGTAATATCCTTAGGCAGGCTCTTTCCAATCGCACGTCTTCCCAAGATCCACCTCGCGTTGTGTTCTTCAAGCCTGTATATCTCTAGTAGTCTCTTGGCCCATCCAGCAATTTGTTTCGTCGATCTCAAAGGCTTTTTGAACTTGATTTTGTTTCCTCCCAGGGTTTGCGGTAAGAACATGAATATCTTGGGCTCCAAGTCCAAAGATGGTTTAGCCTTACTGAACTCTTCCATACCCATATAGCTGCATACTTTTGAGTTGCCCGGATCAGCACAGTTGACAATCTTCAGAGCCAGTTCGTCCTGCTCTATAAGTGAAGAAAGCTGCAAGTTCAGCTTGGCCCATAAGTTGCGGAACTCAAAACACCGGGGGAACTTGGCAAAAAAGTCAAAGGTGATGGGATCCTTAGCAAAAGTCTCGCTGTCTAGCTCCTCGTTTGTAGCAGGCCAGAAGGACACCAGGTAAGGGATGGTGTTCTCACCGGCCACCGTTGTTATAAGCTCGGGCGTTTGCATTATGGAAATTGGTGTCGAAGTCAGTACGTTAGTGTCTATTTCTCCCTTTGCATCTGAAAACTCAGATGCAGCATCTCGCACAAAGTCACCGAATCCTTCGACTGTTTTGCCATAAGACTTAGGGAATGCGCTCAACAATTTGCCACCTGTTCCCTGGTCGTTTGGCCCATAGAGCCTCAGATTAGGGTAGTACTTTACGGCCTCTCTGGCACAGAGGTCACCGTCTTCTACACAGTCAACCTGGTTGATGTATATGTTATTGCGTTCAGCTTCAGTATGAAACTTTTCGTAGAACTCTTCCCATACTGGAGCCAGAGCTTTACAATGACCACAGTAAGGAGAGAAGAACTCAATAAAGTGCAAACCTTCAGACACTGTTCTGTCAAAGTTTTCGATAGACAGTGTTGCAGGTAACTTGGTGCCATGGCCGTCACTGCTCGCATCAGCAGCCTCTTTGTCAGCTTGGGAGTTGGCCCTATTTTCCAAAGAAGTCACCTTCTCCTCAACGCCAGCACTGAGAGAGCTAGAGACGTTCAGAAGAAATGCTATAATAAGGAAAAGGAGGGTGTGGCGAGCCAACATGGTACGAGGATGGATGAATAGAACAAGCTGGAGGTTGTTGATGTAGGGCGTCTGTTCAGAAATGCACGAGCAAATATTTTGGTCGCGTGTCACGTGAAACTTTTTGAAGAGTAAGTCAGTGATTTGTTTTACGTGTTTAGCGAGTCTACCGTATTGCAGCACACTCCACCATGACGGTGACAAAGTAAGGGAGATGCAGCGGAATGAATTTAGTCTAATAATACATACGTAGCTTGCTTATCTAGACGGCGGCTAGTGGCGGAGCATCATCTAGCGACGCTTAGTGGTAGTCCTGTGCCTAGGCGTTGCTCAAAGCTCGCTCAATTGTTCAGTAGCTCCAGATAGTTCTTGAAATATTCATATGACACTAACGTAACGGCCGAGGCTGGCACGGTCCTGGCGAGGTTTATGACAAATCCTGAATAAAATCCCCTGATTCCTTCGTGTTTATAAATCGATATGAGTGTGCTGATGATACCATTAGCCGACAGCTTGCTCTTGATCTGCATCCTTGTTCTAAGTATCTCATGAGGGTAGGTAACGCTGGACGCGACCATTTTTGATAGACATGATGACAGCACGTATTTCAGCAGCAGGAAGTTTGAAGGCTCACCAGAGTTGAGACCAAAAAGTTTCTTAAGGTTCTCATACATTGGGAACTGGATAGCTACATGAACGAGACCAAAGTATGAAGGTATAAGGCCTTTGTAAAACGACCTTATACCTTCATTCTTGAACATGATCTTGAATGCATCAATTGTGCCCCTGTAGAAGTCGGGACGTTTCTGCATGCGATCGTTGGGACTGACGATAAACCTATCATAAATTGTGTTTCCCTTATCCATCTGCAGCATAAGTCGTGTCTTGACGACCCAGATGGGGTTTGTGAGAGTGGTAGATATCGCCCCCGAGGTTATGGCGCTTGCAAAATACGATAAATTGTCGTCTTTGATGAGGTTGGCGTATGTTTCTTTAAAATGTTCATAGGCCGTGAAGTAGATCATCCAGGTGGGGAAGTATCCTAAACTGATGGGGACAACTCCTCTGTACAAACCTCTAACACCCTCTTCCTTCACTATTGTATTGAGTGTGTTGAGTAATCCCTTATATCTATAGTGTTCAAATACAGAGTTCTGTTCCGAGCTTGGAGGCACCTTTTTCAGAAAAGAACCCTGGGCTTGCAATCGCGTCTTTGCCACATCCAGTGGGCACACGAGAAGCCCGGCGATGAACCCAGAAGCAGCCCCCGATATCGAGTTGATCTGGCTCGGTGAAAATCGTACGTTATTGTATGCCGTTTTCGATACCTGTGAGAGAGAGAGGTCTGGCTCAGGGGTCTCCATGATGTGAGTGTAAAAAATCAAGAAAAAGGGTGCCCGATTGGTAAGGCTAGGAGGGAAAAATAAAAAAACTCGTTGGCTATGGGTTGCTGCTCCTGTTGGTGACAACGAATTTTCGTTGCTAGTATGCTGTCCTGTTGTTATAGAGTGCCACCTATTGCTTAAGCCACCCTGTGAGATCTTGTTGTGATCCCTTAGTAAGCTGAAACTCTTATCGCCTTGTTCAGTAGCCTTTATTATTGTGCGACTTTTCCTGAAACAAAAATGAATTGATGTGCTAAACGGTGTGTAGAATGACCTACCATCTGACTCTGGAAGAATGCCGGGATGGGGATACGGGGTTGAAACAACTGTAGAGATAAAGTAGAAGAGGTGAAAGCAAGCTGAATAGCACCTTAGTGGAAAAAAACTGCCGTAGAATTAAACTCGCTATACTTTTTTTATTTTTTTTGCAGATCTTCGCAGGCTCTCCCAGCCTTTTCCAAGCATTTTGTTATTTACTGCTAACCTATGAGCTGTGTTTTTTCCAATCTTCTCATTTGCTGAGGACTGAGAAAAGGGCAGGAGCTTACAAAGACCAGACCAACTGCTAAGTGTGGTCGGCCAATTAGCATACCTTTCCTTCCCTCTACAAGCGACCTGTACAAAGAGATACTTATTTTGAGTGGTATCTCCAGACCCCGTCTTTTGACTACACCACCCACCAGATAGGCGGGGCCTCGAGGATTTTTCGCACCCCCTACTCCGTTCATTCTCCGATTAGAATTTCCTCGGCGATTAGGATGAAGCCGATTTGCGAACTTGGGCTGCAGGCAGTGCGAGCGACGAAGTATGCATGGAGACGCAGGGTTTATGGGTTGACGTGATGACTTTCAGTTACAACTAGTGTACGATTTGAGTACCACAAATGGCAATTGTCAGAAGGCAGAGCACCAGAGTAGCAGACTGCGAAAGCGAGAATAGTGTTTGCAGATAGCGACATCTTATTTCCCATGCTTCATCATCATTCAGTCTCGGTTTGCGTTAAAGTTTAACTTTATGCGGTACACTTTTTAGCAGATTGACATGGACTTATGCATACAACGGCGCAAAGATAGTGTGTGCCCAAAACAAAAAATAATTCAGCGATGTAACATTTCTTACTGTATCGTTTGTCAGGTAACTCACTGATATACATGTCGTTTATGCATGCTACTTGCCAATAGCGCTGATAGAATTACTCATTACAAATAACGGAACTTTCATCACGGAGAAGTCAAGGTATAGTACAAATATTAGTAAGTATAAATCATAGGATAAATAAATAGTCCATCCATGAAATGGCATGGCACGACTATACGCTGGAATTCACGCAAAACAACCATATAGCAAAATAAAAATCAGGGGAAAAATGGGTAATGATTGTAGTTGCTGTGAGCATTGAAATCATCACCATAATATGACAACAGTGACACATAATTGCAATGAGATACTCACAAATGCACATGGTACATATAATGATATAATCATAACCATGGCGATCAGCTGTATGATAGCGTTTCACAAGAGGATCACGGCATCAATAGCTGTAGCAATATCATGACAGCCAATATGTTAACCAAAATGATGAAATTATTTACGTAAGATCATGAAAAGATCATACCGAACACTAGAACAACGTTAGCTCCTGCCATCAGGAGTACGGATACTCGTTCCTGTTTTGATTATTGAGGCCCACTACGCTGTTTGAAGCGGGTTGATTGGGTGCCCCATTTTCCAGATAGTTGTAATTATTGGCGACTGGATTGTACACGTAGGAAAGCCCAGAAGGAGCAGTGTACTGAGAAGGATTAGTAGTAGAAGCACCTAACAGCGACGAGTTCACCACTGAACCTGGAAGCTGGTGCACATCATCAAGAGTCTTAGGTTTCGGAAACTGGTTCTGCGCAGTCGTAGCCTGTGTTTTGGGGTATTGTGGCTGTGGAAACATTGGATAATTGTGGTAGTGCGTAATTGGGGTATAGTTTTGGCCAATTGGGCTGGCCTGATTCGTTGTACTATACGCCAAGTTGTAAGGCTTATAGGTATCGGAAAACGACTGGGAGTAGGGCGGAAAGAAAGAAGACTGTGGCAAATGTGGAAGTTGAGGCGCAGTCGACGAGGCAGTAGAAGGACCAGGAGTCACTGAGGGACCAGAAATCGACGTAGAAGCAGAGCCTGGTTGAGACTGTGAATGATGGTGGGATTGAGAATGGGAATGAGAGTGGGATATAGGCTGAGATTGTTGCGATCCGACTGGTTGTGAGTGAACGGATTGCTGCTGTTGTTGTTGTTGTTGCCGTTGCTGATGTTGGAGTTGCTGCAATTGGTGCTGGAGAGGCTGGATCTGTTTGCTCCACTTACTCCTCAGCTCTAACTCGTTCAAATACCTATCCTGCGTGGCTTCATCAATTCCGTCAATATCAAGCCAGATTACAGAATCCTGCTGCTTGTAATTCACTGCTAACGATAAGCCACCGGGCCCGGAAACAGGATTAGAGATCGTGGCCGAGTTGCCAATAGACGACTTCCTTAAAGAGTCGAGCAGCTCAAAGGAAATAAAGGTGTCCTTCAAGTACTGTGTGTCAACCGGACGCATTAGCTTGTTCTCCAGTACGTCCAATGATGTGTAGTAACTGATCAAATGGATTGTCTGCTTGTAGTTCGGATCGCTATCGTTGTGCAGTGTGATAGACAGCGATTTCTTTATCAACCCGTTCGCCTTGAAGGCATATGTACCGACAAGTGAGCCCACAATCAATCTTTCATCAAGATTAGAATGAACTGAGTTGAACTGCTGGGCCTGTTGCTGCTGAAGCTGCTGTTGTTGTTGGTTCATAGTTTTGTCTGAAGCAGTCTTATCGAGTTCTCTGTATATCAAGAAACGGCCCAAGATCCGAGAAGGGGACTGATACCGTCAGTCCATCTCTTGATGCCTGAACTTTCTTCTATGAAAACAAAGACATTACCCGACCTGATCAAATCAAGTCTCTCTTTGTCCTTGGGTCTGCGTGTGACAATAGGCAGTTGATTGTTGATGGCTTGCTGTATTACGATCAGAGCGTCCTTGGAGGTCGAGATGTAGCCTTTGAATGTAGGCAAAATTGGATCTCGGCTTGCCATTATGTGCAGGGTGTGGGATGTAGGGACACGGTGGTGAGGAAGTTGATGTTAATAAAAGTATGGACGACTGGGGGGAAAGGCAAAGAATACAATAACAAGATGGCTTAATAGTTGATTAAAATAATGGCTATTTTGTGGAATGTGATTGCCTAAGTCAACAGATTTGCTTTCGTGAACTATTCTGATAAGGCCGTCAAATAAATCAACCAAAGTCAATAAAATAATATGGATAGAGTAAAAAACGCCCGAGGTGTTGACCAGATAATAGTCAAAACAAAAAAAACACTTTTGACGTTAAATTATTATACAGCAATTCAAAAGTTTAAAAGACGCAAGTAGGTTTGCAGATTTTATAATTACGAGCACTAAGGCTGCGATTTTATAAATGTATGATGATGGCGTTGGGGGTGGTAATAATAGCAGCATTTAGCTGCATTAGCAAGATTTGGCTGCCTTCGCAGTATTGGGACTTTAGCGTTAGTGTGCTGCCAGATACCTGAGCTAACTTGTGCTGCCTACAGCACACTTGCTGCCGGATAAATCAGAGTAAAATTTAGGCTTTAAGCGTTGCTCTTTTGCCCCTTTCGTCGATTCTCCTCCTTGATGTAAGTGTCATAACGCAATAGCAATAGTCCTATGTGGGGGGAGCCGGGCCGCAGGATGTAAGCAATAGCTGCACGACTGCTGCAGAAGGGATGCAAGAACGCGAACTGCAACTTTTTGTGCATATTCTGGGCAAGTTTCTTAGCCAGAGTCATACACTTAAAAGAC
The DNA here is from genome assembly GCA_003706235.2 of Wenyingozyma naganishii. NCBI lineage: Eukaryota > Fungi > Ascomycota > Pichiomycetes > Pichiales > Pichiaceae > Wenyingozyma > Wenyingozyma naganishii. Next base: position 69,861 of record PPKS02000010.1, on the reverse strand, counting down.
TTATGGTGTGCGCGCATGAGGTTTTCTGCACCGGCATGCGTGAACTGCAGATTGTATTGTAAGTTTTGGGATGTTATTATTACACAGATCCGGATGACATGCGTTGCTTCCTTGGCCACCGGCAAATCTTCAAGTATTCCGAGTAAAAGTACTGCAGAGCAGGCCCAATGAGGGGATGTCATACTCAAAATATCAGAATAGTCGGTTAAGAGATAGATGAAATAGACTAGTAGAAATGACATAACTATCACTTGTCTCAAGGGTCTGCCAGCAGCCGCACAACATGTGCTTGGTCCATAATTCATGCAAGACCTGATAAACCTTAAGTATTGTTCAGAAGTTTATTTTGTAGTAAAGGAACTCTCATCTCCGAGTAAGAGTTGGTTTGGAATAGCATTCCATAGATACGACTATCGACAAATGTAATGGGTCAACACCATCCAAAGCTCGGCTTGTGCCGTATTCCTATTATTGCTTTCTATTACTGCCTACGTTCAGTTTCACGTATTTCTCTATGTCATGCATCAAAGATTGTGTTTTTTATGGATTCGATTGTTTGTGCTTCAGTCGCTGCATATGCTTGTTTAACTTGCATCTTAACTCCAACGCGAAACCTAATTTAGCCCATGTGTGTAAAGTTTACGTGGGACACTTCTGGACATGCTTCCAAGTCGTAACACGACAGAAATTGAACATTGTTCGGTTTCAATGAAATAAAGCCAACATTGGGTGCAATTCAGCAGTCGCTATGTGGCGCGCAACTCGCTGAGTATGGAATGCTACTCGTCAGCAATAAACCAAGTACCCAACTAAACAGAGCCTGCGGTAGCTAATACTTATCATTTTAGCATTTAATGATTCTAATATCCATATGCCCTCTTCGTTTTGATATTTAAGCACACTCGTATTTTCACCCATTACTTTTTTCAGCCCTCGTTTTTGGAAGCGCTTTTCTGTGGCCCTCACATGAGAAGAATAAGGAATTGATAGCTCGAGTCATCTTTGCATGCCTCGCGCTAGCTGCAAACGCAACGTGTGTTGGGTTATTCTGGCTTTACCAATAAATAAAGTAACGAGATCTGTGATCATCTCGCGAGCATGAACAATAACTGATAGCGAAGTAAATCTTTATCTCGGCCAGATGCATACACGGCGCATCAAACACAATATAATGTAGTTCCCAAAAAAATAATTTATTTGTCAAACAAGGTCTAGATCACTGCGGTTTTCCGTTTTTTATCATCTTCGCCCAGTTTGAACAACGCAACACGACCCGTTAACTGTTCTCCTGTCATGTTGCCGAGTCCATAGAAACCCATACTGACAACCAGATATTTGTTCTCTCTAATTTTAGCTACTTTCATCACCTTGCCAAATTCTGTGTATCCTGCATTTTCTTCTTCTTGAAGTACCAACTTTGCCTTGATTACACCCCCTTTAGCAATAGCGTTCCTAGTTGTTTTGAACACCGCTCCTCTTCCCTTGTATCGGACAGCACTGATGTACACATTTTCTCCGTCGACGGCACACCCATATCCGAATTGCATTTGATCCAGTGACCCACTGTCAACAACTATCTTTCCTTTTTTTTCAATCTTCTTTCCCAGCTCAAACACTTCTACACGCCCGCACATCACACAGTCTTCACTGTGGCTCTTTCTAGATATCAAAAGGAAATTCGACAACACTTGGATGAAGTCGAACCCGAATTGATTGCCCTCGCTGGTTGTCCTTCCTTCGTTGAAAGATAGCTCCTGCCTAAATATGCCATTGCGATACACTAACACACTGGCGCTTCCTGTCATGCTCACAAATACGAAATCTTCTAAGCTTCTGATCTTAGTACCAAATTGTTCGTACCCGTGGAGTAACAGCTCATCAGGGATTTCATAATGGCAATATTCTACGTCACTTAGCGCTATTCTGGCATCGTCTCCTAATCTTCTAAATAGCGCTTCCCCATCAATTTCCCTCACTGTTCCTCTTTGCTCGTAGCCGTTGAAATCAACATAAGGTGATCCTACTATGACGTTGGGGACATAGTGAATGGATGTTTCGTACGCTGTAAATGGGCTTCGTTCTGCCTTATCTCGCACCTCTAAGACCAACCCCAACTGTTTATTGCCGGGGCTACCCAGCTCATTATCGCATTTGTCGTATATTGTGGCTCTAAGTTTCCCTTTTAAATAGACGTAAATCTCGCAGCTCCCAGGAGCACTTATCAAACGGTAAGTGGTGTTGTTAACCACCCAGCCAGTAATTGCATAACCGAATCTAGACTGCGACTTAATTGGAGCAGACACTCTACCAACACTAGCTATAAGGGATAGAGGTATCTCATATACACTACCAGATCCGTATTCGTACGGTGCTCCCACCAGCAAAATGGACCCATCATCGTCAATAATCTCAATACTATTCCCAAATGAGGAGTAAGGGACAAGAGTGGATAAATACAGAGGGTCATTTCCGCGGATACTTAGTTGTTCAGCAGTGATTTCGTGCTTAGTAAATGCAGAACACACACTCCAAGGGTCCTTAGCACCAGATACAAACAACTCCTCTAGCCCTTCAAGGCAATGTGAGATAGTGTAAGCTATGTCCAAAATTCCACCATAGTAGTACTCCAACAGGACGTCATTTAGCAGAGGCGATTTAGTGATAAACATCCTGTTTAGTGCTTCGTTATAGCCAGATTCCACAACTTCGCCTTGTAGGGCATAATATCCTCTCATCACGCAAACCCGCATCTCGGATAAGGTAATATCCTTGTACCCCATTAGCTCGTATATCATTAACAAGTCTGTATAAGGCACTTCCCAGGCAGTTTGGTAATACTCAAAAATTTGTTCATGAGTTTCTGAATTTTTCAGTAGCTTATCAAGCAATATGAAGTCACCTGCTGTGTCTAAAAATGAATGCGCTTGGCCAATGGCACCGTCAAACTCCATTTTACTCAACATCTTTAACAGGCCCTGAGAACGTTGCAACGAGTGCCAGTTGACGTCTGCAACCTGATGAGTGAAAATGCCATATATAAATGCTTTCAGTTTGCGAGCTTCTTCCTGTGTCTCGTCTTGATACTGTTTTCGATAGTATGCTACAGCTACACTGACAAACTTGGGCCAGTGTGCTTCCTCTGCTGCATCGGAGTGGTCAAAACAGTCGTAAAAGGCATCGGGGAAGAAGGCTCCCGCAAGCAATGAAGGTTTTTCCCACCAAACGTTTTCTGGAAGCACGTTTTGCACTAAGGGGACTAGCCCAAGGTGAACCGCTACTCCACTGCATATTGCGTACGTTGAGAAATAAAGATAAAGAACAACGGAGAACATCAGCTGGAAGGAAGGCATTGTATTTCATTTGAGTAAGCGTGGGAAAGTGATGTTTTGTATTCGCAGCTGCCTGTCACAAGTCATAGACCCTAGAGGATGCTCCGTGAACACGAAATAGATGCCAGTTATATCGTTTCGGCAACAGGGACTGCGAGTGACAACCCAAGAGTAGTCAATGGCACAAGTCTGAATATTGTAAAACGAATGCGGTGCTGGCAGGTCACTGTATGGCTTGTGGCGCGCGACTATAGCAACTTGTGTCCTTTATGAGTGGCTCTGGCGATAGCCTCGTAAGGTAGCTGCTAAAGGAGTGTTTTTCTTGACAAAGTGCGTTAAGGTTAACTTATGTTATCTATGCAACTCTATATAAGGTTTGATACCTGTCATAAAACCTAATGCCAGTGATGTGAAGCCTTTGTCTCTATAGAAGGTCTAGCATCTCACTATCTAATCTCACTGCATGTAGATACATTACTGGAACATGCAAGGTTCGCTGGCGCGCGTCTTCTCTCAGCATTATCTTATTTTGTATTTTTTCAGCTCTATTGCATTAGACCAACTTAATGGACGCCCTCTAGTTGCTCCTTGACAACATGAAAAATGGTCCGCCCGCTTTGCTCGTCGGTGTATGCGGACTTACTTCGCTGACATCAGTGATCCTAGCACTCATTGGCATCTCGCTACAGCTGACAAATTACCGCAAGCCATTTGAGCAACGGCTTATAGTGAGAATACAAATACTTGTGCCCATATTCGCAATCACATGTTACTTGAACCTGATTAATCCCAGAGTCGGGGCCTTTTTTGAGCCAATTAGAGAAATATACGAGGCATTCGTCATATACTGCTTCTACAAGCTACTTATTTTGATGCTGGGAGGCGAGAGGCACATTATAGTCATGACATCTGGCAGACGGCCTACTGCCCACCCGTTCCCAGCAAGGCTTTTACTTCCAAACATTGACATATCCAATCCAAAAGACTTCTTGAACATCAAGAGATGCATTTTACAGTATGTATGGATTAAGCCTCTGCTCCTGTTGACAGTGTCAATGAGTAAACTGCTAGGTTATTACGACCCTCGAGATATCTCTCTTAGCAGTGTGTATCTATGGTGTGGCATTGCATACAACGTCTCGGTCACAACTTCCCTCTACTCCTTAGCTATGTTCTGGAAATGCCTCTACAGCGACCTTGCCAAGTTCAATCCCTGGCATAAGTTTCTTTGTGTCAAGCTAATTATATTTGCTTCTTACTGGCAAAGTCTTTTTATCGGCGTATTGAGCTATGTAGGTGTTTTCGATCGTGGCAACGGAAGCGACGATAATGACCCAGATTCAGGCCAGCAGCCAACCTATCAAGTGGATTTAGCGACCCAAAATGCCCTCTTGTGTATAGAGATGGTTGGTTTTGCTGTCCTGCATTGGATTTCGTTTCCCTACACTGACTTCACTCCAGACAAACTACTTGACGCTGCACGACTGCAGACCGCATACGCGCTTAAAGATGCGCTTTCCGTCAAGGATCTTATCTACGACTTGAAAATCACTACACTTTATGGCTACACGTACAACTTCCGTAATTTCAACGCCGATATTGAGAATCCCTCGCCAGGATCGTCAACAGGATCGAGAACTACTTCACCAAGCAGTCAGAGTATGAACAAAAAAATAGTCGAGGGTTTAAGGTATGATTCTAAGGGGAACATTAAGTACTGGCTGCCCGAGCCTGTGCCGAAAAATAGGCGTAATTCGAGCTCTACATTTCGCAGCTCAGCTGAGCTTATCAGACCTACAGATAGTACACCTTTGTTGGCGGACTCTGCCAGCCAATATGCCCAGGATAACCTGGAAGAATACGAATCAGAGGAGTGTCAAAGGGACGAGAGGCTATACAAGTACGCAAGGAACCATCCAGTCCTACAGAAGATCAACTACCCAATTGACTACGACTATCGTGCAATCGAGCACACGAAGAAGTTCCAAGCTATGAAACAACAAGTCTCACGGACAAACTTAGCTCATCCCTCTCCTATGGGGTAAAAGAGTGACCCCAATGAATTGACCATTTCATTGTTAAAGAAACAGTAGATATTGTCTTGCTCTAACTACAAGGACGTGCCAATCATCATGTCAATGCCGTGAAATGTTAACCAGATACAAGCTCGGCCCATTACTATTTCGATTGCTGTTCCCCCCATCTCCACCTTCTATACGAGAAGCCGCATGACACCTGACACCAGCTGCACACCACATTTCTTTCTCCGCTTTTTGCTTTTTCGGTGTTGACACATTTTTGCTCCCGGCACGCTTACTCTCGCGCATTTCAGCCACGGCTGCATTTTGTGGGAAAGTAGGCGTTTTGGTATTACTCTTCTATTCCTGTGAGTGTGTTCAGTCAACCCGGAGTTCAGTTGTTAAAGTGCAGCATCAGTTTATTGAGTTTTGCCAATTACAACTGATCATAGAAATACTCATCATCTGCAAGCGCTTTTTGAAATTGCCGTGTCTTATTGCCCCCTTCAGATCAGGCTATCTTCTTTGTTAAGACCATTGTTACTGTTCAAAGCGATTCGAGCGATAGTGTGATTCTCTGAGGCCCCATTTCATTCAATTGAACATAAAAGGTTTGACTGCAAAAGAATCATACTGAATAATACTGATAGCAGGCGCCCTTTCTTGATAACAGCTATTGCCACTACCCAAAGTCACAAGTTATTGTCATTTGGTACTAGTTCTAGACTGAGCTTTGCTACATTGCAATTTTCATCAGCATTTAGACCTGATTGATATCTGAAATAAGCAAAGGTTATTAGTTAAGCACCCGAGGCACACAGTTTTAAGTTATCGGCGAATATCGGCCGCTCAGTAGATCATAGCAAACATTACTGCACCTACGATGCATTCATCTGCTAATAAAGACAACAAAACGCCCAAGATGACACCCAATGCAACACCCAATTTGTTGTCGACCTCAGTTGCTCCGACGGCGTCGAACAAAGATAAGCGCCGGGCGTCTGTTAATGCAAACGTAACGCCAGGTGATACATCATCAACCTCCACCCCAAAGCAAGGGGAACATAGTTTGTCCCATGACCTTTCGCTGTCTCCCAGGATGTACACGAATCAACCATCAGCCACTGATTATAAGCACATTCTTCCTAACAGGTCGCCTTCAATGAGTGAATCCTCATTTACACCTCTCAACTCTATAAACCAGGATTTTTTAGCTAATGGTAATGTCACGCCTATCAGTCCTAGAGGCAGCGTTATGACCTCTCTCAGCAGCACCAATACTAGCAGTGCCACTATTGCATCAATTGCTCCTTTAGGCTCTGCAAATGCCATTGCCCCCATACACAAAATGGAAACGCAAACAGTTCATTCTTCTGCATCTTCGGCAGCGTCTAGCGTTAGTGGAAATCCAGAGAGTGTGATAGATGCCATGGAAAAGGAACAGGAGGGCATAGTGCTGCGGCTGATGAAGGAAATTCAGGCCTTAAGAGAGGAGAACAAACAATTGAGCCAACAGCTTGCCAAGTATGTGCCTGCAAATTCGATATCTGTATCCCGTAGAAATTCGGCAACTTCTACAGCATCGTCTTCTTCGATCAGCAGGTCTTCCAGCCAAAGACGCAGCACCGTAAATACGATGACACCCTCCAGAAACACCTTACAAACTGTTTCAGGTCATAATTCCAACTCTATTCCCCCGCATGCTCAATTACACACACCCCAGCCGTGTCCGGAGTCGCTGGACCCAGATTTGAATCGATATAAAAGGAAGAACACTAGTTCCATCAACTACAACTACTCCTTCAACACGAAGCTAGCGCCTGACGAAAAGCAGGTTCAGAAGCATGATACAGAGCCGAAATACCCTAATACATAGGTGCTTGTGAGCACTTTACTAGTTACCGCCCGTGCTCTGCAATACTTTTCACAGTCTGATAATAATTGGAAGCTTAGTCTGCATTTTATATGATTACTACCTACATATCAGCATAGCTTAGCCATTCATATTTGTAGTTAATATGCAGTTGATAATTTTTCTTTGACTTTGAATATATATATCGTACATATGATTTGAGAATTTTTTTGTGCACTGAGGTATACCCTTGCTTTTACATATAGACAAGTGCCACCATGGGTGATATAAGACTCATTTTTACGGTATTAATACTGGCGCTTTCTGTTAGGGCCGCACCCGTCGACTCTACAAACTTGACGGAGAAGGTGGGTGCAACAGACGGGCTAGAACTTTCATCAGTGAGCGTCCATTTGCAAGCACAAACTCCATTTCCCAAATGGCTAGCAGATTTTACTCAATTGAAGGACTGGCCAGGCTTAGATCCGCCTTACATTCCAATGGACTTTATCAATATGGCCGAGATCCCGCCCATCCAGCCTTATCCTTTTGGCGCTTGTCCTGTTGACAGGAGTACCTGTTCTTTTGACTGCTTCAAGTGTATTAGCTTTGACGACGTCTTCACATGTCCCAAGCTGTCTCAAACTTTTGACGACGGGCCGTCAGCCAGCACCAAGACTTTGCTAGACGCACTAAAGTTTAAAACAACTTTCTTCACGTTGGGTTTTAATGTTGTTAGGTTTCCAGAGATATACAACCGGGCTAAAGACGAAGGTCATTTAATGGCCTCACATACCTGGTCGCATAGGTCATTAACTGAGCTAACAAATGAGCAGATTATAGCACAGTTTCAATGGTCAATTTGGGCAATGAATGCCACTGGTCACCATCTGCCTAAATGGTACAGACCTCCATATGGTTCCATTGATGATAGAGTAAGAAGTATTGCCAGGATGTTTGGAATGCAAGCAGTTCTTTGGGACCATGATAGTTTTGACTGGAGACTAGAGACAAAGCCCCCTTCCAACACCAAAAAGAAGATACTTCAAGACATCAAAGAATGGAAATCCAAAGCAAACCAGGGTCTTCTGTTGGAGCATGATGTGTACCCATCCACAGTAGACGTTGCAAAAGAGATTGCCAAAATATTGGGCGATGATCAACTCACGGTAGCCCAATGTGTTGACAGCATCGACTATATTAAAACTTTCTAGCTTTAAAGCTTTAGGAGTATAACCGCCATTTGAACTAGGATAGTCGCCCAGTAATTCACCGATCCCTGCAATTCAATCATACACATATCTAATTTATACATGATCCACATCGCAGACGCAGTGAAGTGCCATCTACCAACGACTTTCGTAGGCTGGCTATTTCTTGCAGCACGTACTACTAGTAATCCCCACATGTTAACATACTCCAAATCCGACAGGCTCTTCTACCGTCGTGAAGCCAATTCTCAATCTATGATTACCCAATTTATCTGCATCCTCTACAAGATCCGCACTGTGTTTATTTAGTTAGCTCATTCTCCCAGGTCAGGCTGAACCTACCCTCTGGCACTTTGTAATTCTCTATTTGGTGGAGCACGTCAGCGGGCGACGTTGCCACAACTAAAATGTCTCTGTTTTTCGTAGAGATAAAACCGCAGCTCACAGCATCGTCTATAAATTTAATGAAGCTGTCGTAAAAACCACACGCATTGTACAATACTATGGGCTTTTGGTGAATGCCTAATTGAGACCAAGTGGTAATCTCCATAATCTCTTCCAGCGTTCCATAGCCACCTGGCAGGGCAACAAAAGCGTCAGCCTCGGTGCTCATTAACCTTTTTCTGGTGTGCATGTCTTTTACGATCGTGGTCTTACCGTATGTCCCATCCTCGGGTATGGGAGTAGACCCCGTGTGATTATCCACACTTTCTTTAATCTTGTTATTGAGAGCTTCTGGATCTGCTACTCTCTCTTTCGAGACCAGAGCATCCGGTATCACCCCATGCACATATCCTCCTTTTGTGGCCACCGCCTTTGCGACGGTGCCCATAAGTCCTGTGGTGCCGCCCCCATAGACTAGACCATAGTTTCTAGAGGCTATAAGTGTGCCCAATTGCTCGGCCATTTCAGAAAACTCCTCCTTGACTCCATAAGAGGAGCCACAGAATACGCAAATTTTCTTCCCTGGTTCGCCCATTTGTGATCTGATATACCAAAGAGTGCCAAGAAGATATATACAGGAACGATTATTTGTATGCAGGTATCAGTAGGAGGAAGATGCCTGAACGAGAACAAATGTGTCTACGACGTCAATGCGTAAGGCGTTGGTGCAGAGGTTTCAAAATAAACTACATCCCTGCACCATATTGAAGTATACCGAAGAAGCTCTACATCACAGAGGCCTCCTTCGCAAGGTACTCACCCATAAAGCGGTGAAAACCGGCAGTAAAAGTCATCCCCAGAGTTACTTCCCAGTCACCATTGGACTGTGTATAATCTTGTTGGGGCGAGTTGTTGTAAATGGTAAGCCAGCCCAACTTAAAGTCGTTAGGAGAGTCATCCTGACAGGTTCTATGAAAGTAGCCATCTTTGGCCTTGTAGGATGAGTTTTTGAATAGCGCAACTTGTTCTTGGTAATTTGCAGTGCTTACCACCGGTTCTTCAAAGTCATCCTCGTTGTCTGATGTTTCCATCAACTCCTCTTCAGCCAATTCCTCCTTTGTATATCTGGAGTTCCCCTTTTTTAAGTTTTTTACAGTGAAGGAGAGCTTATCGAATATGCCTCTTTGGCAGGGTCGAAAAAGACCCACCAGAGATTCATGCCAAACTCTTTCACTAGCGTTTGCAAGGTCTTGTGTTTTTGACAAAGAGGAGTGCGGGCTTCTTAAAAAATAGACAGAACCTTCAATTGCCAGTTTGCCGCTGATTCCTGACCCCATTAATTTGTTCAAGGTGCTCTCCCTCTTGGTAAGACACCCGACCTCACATGTTCCCCAGCTGTTGAAGTTTTCAATCGCAAACAGGCTGTTTCTATCAAAATCAATCTTCCCCGAGGATTTGAACAGCGACGAGTTTCGCTGTCTTCTAGCAGACAAGTGATTCTTTTTTGTAGGAGTTTTTGATGATACGAAGCTTCCGGTCCTAGGGTCTATGCACTGTGAAAAATTCCCAGAAAAGGTAAGCTCTCCGCTGGGCTTGTGCTCTATAACAAAAGTGTCCGCGGAATCTGAGTCTGCTACATTGCCCTTGATAAACGTGAGAGAATAGTGCGATCTTCCGAACTGTTGCAGTTTCACTAAATAGGAAGGTGCGTGTCTTATGTACTTGTGTCTCTTGTCCGGATTCGTGGTAAGGAAAAAATAGTTAGTGTTGACCTTCAGGACGTGGTATTTCCAGAACAATTGTTCACGCTGGACCTCTTTAAGAACGCTATATTCAATTGACTCCTCTGTTTGACTCATTTTGTCTAACGACGGAAAAGCCGTAATACCTACTTGCTCTTGACGTATGCTGTACATAGTAAAGTGTTACTTCAAAACACATGGTGCACGGATGCTTGAAACAATTGAGATTTTATTTTGGCCTTGTCGTGTGGCTTGCGGCGTGGATCTGGTACTTTAGTCCAACACAGCAATAAATTACGGTACCCAGCAAGAACTTTACAAGATACCCTCATTATTACGCTTCCTCAGAATGCACAAGGGTAGTCTATGGTCTTTACAAAGGCCGTGGTAATTGCTTGTCTTATAAGTTTCCTCACTAGTGAATATGCCGTTGAATATCAGTCAACTACCTGGTTACGAAAACTCGTCTTATGAATGGTACATAGTACACAAAGCTTTTTCTTCCTATGTCACCAGCAAGATTTAAGTTAAGGAACTGTTGAATTAAACAAGCAATTTTTTAATTAAGCTCTAGTTTTAGCTCTTCCTCTGTGCATAAATTGTCTAAGAATTAGCGTAGACTTGCAGGCTGCATCAATAAAAATTCTGTTTTCGGATGGATCTTTAATATGGCCAGTTGTATCGAAATCGGGTGGACAGGGTTATTCATGAACAGTAGACTGGCTTCAAAGACTGAAACATCTACACAAATGAAAACTTTCAGGGAACTTTTAAAATATTAGATGTTTCCATCGTCACACTTGTATTCAAAAGTCAAGGTGCTCATGCTGATATCAGATAAACGCCCTTAGCTGCATCAAACTGCACGATGCAAACCGTTAGAGTTGCCGATTGTCATGCGACAGTAGATCGACTTTATAAAGACGAATAACCGAACTTATGCACCGCCTTTGGTAAAAAATATTGCAGTAGCTTTGTCTCTTACTTACGACAGTCACGGTCAAAATCGCTATGGCCTTAGTTCCAACTACCAAGATGGGCGGTAGATTATAACCTTCATACAGCAAAGCTCTCGATGGGTTGACTCAGTATCGACCTTTTCCCGTTTAAACACACTATATAGTAGATTGCAGCAGCTAACTCCAGCAGTGAATGCTGAGCTGCAGCATCGTTTTTTTCTCTTCGCTCTATAGTCTTTTTGCACTGCCTTTTGTGCAGAAGAGAGATAATATAGTGAATTAGTTCCACATCATTATGGAAGTCATATATTTTGGTTGTTTTTCGACATCATTGTGCATCCAACTTGCACCTATACCCTACTATGTAAAAGTAACCCAAAAGGATACGTTTGCACCACGCGACCAGCAAAGTACTTAAGCCTATTATTAGCACAGGCAGCATTTTACCTGGTTAAAAAATAAGTGCTGCAAGTGAACATTTTGTATAGCAGTTTTGAGAAAAAGCTATTAAAGAACTATCGGTCTATTATCCGCGATCGCCAACATATTTTTTCCGCAGTGCGGTACAGTAAGCATTATCTAAGCCTGAGAGATGGAGTTTTCACACCCTGCTATTCTTATGCAAAGACTGTTTCCAAGGGAAAAGGCGAATTCATTCCTACCTCGCTATCGTAAGTTTTGACAACTCGTATAAGAATAATAGAAAAACAAACCTATACGTTTTTCAATTGTGCATAGTTCGCCTTGGGATCGTTAAGTTAGTTTCAAAAATAAACGGTATGTGTTGATATGGCGGCTAAAAATTTCCCCAAGTTTTCGGCGCCATTTATTGATAAACCATACATCATTATCAAGTGCAGGAATTTCGTCCTTGGATCCATACCCTGAGGTGATTTTGAGTGTGATTTTTTTTCCCGATCAATTTTAATCAGATATGCTCGGATTCTCGAAAAGTAACTCACCATTACATCGCCTGCGTGGAGAAAACGAAAAGAAATGAGAAATTGCTAGTTGGCACTCAGAAGGAACTCGACGACTAAAGCATACTGAAATAACCTTTTTACGGTTGAGTTTGATGTCCAATCTGCTATGTAGAAACAGCGAGCGAGATACAATTGCTGATTTTTGTACCATCGTAATCTTTTGCATTATATTCTTCTATTGTTTGTGGAGCGGCGTGTTGTTTTTTCATGCAGTAATTATGGTTATGTTTCACGTCTAGTAAATTTTATGTTTTGGTATTGTGCCTCACAAAACCAAACAATACAAAATGCATCAATATGTGAGGTAAGAAATATAACGTTTACGCTAAATACAAAGTCTATTGCCTTCTGCATCGTAGTACTCATTCGTCAAGTCTAATGCTTTGGGTCATCTCTCGTTGTGCGGCGTCCCTCTGGTACTACACTTAGAGCGATGGTCCGGCCAATAACGTCTTTAAGGAGGACACGCGATCTTTTTACACCCCAACTCCCTATATCGCACAACTTGGGGAATGCTATACACGTCAGATAGATGATGCAAGTGCTGCAAGCTTAGATTTCATACTATGCATGGAGCCTTCTGTCATTGGTTCAAGCGAACTTTCGCATCAAAATCCGGACAAGCTAATTCATCTAAACCAAAGCCGTATTGTATTTTTTGGTGTCTCATGTAGGGAACTTTTCAAATGATCGACTTCATGTTTTTTGTATTATTTATTCATTTATTGCATTTTTTCATTGCTCCTTTCGTAATAGTTGTGAATTGTCTTCGCAATAACATTTCGATCTTTCTTTCACTGTCAGTGCATAGTCCTTTCTTTCTTTCGTAAGTTTTCTGTCTATAAGGCTGAGATACCCTAGCCGCTCACTCCGTTCACTTTAATGCCTGGATCTGACGATCTACAGCAACCATACGAATTTCAAACTTTCACTGTTTAAACATCTGCCATACGCAGACATATTGTGGACCGTCAAAGAGACCCGATATTCAACTGAAAGCCCCCATCCTGGTTCTTGTATTCGTAAGACATTGTTGTATTTCATATCTTATTTGCGATAGTTTTCAGCATATCCCACCTACATCAAATCTTCATCTGGTTGTTTATTCCTGGAGGCTGTGATATGAATTCTAATGGACGAGCTAATAGAATCTTCAAAAAGCTCAAATAAAATAGAACAAGGTCAAGCACAAGTGAAGACAATCAATGATGAGAGATCTGGTGCCACACCAATGGTCTCTCCTGTTGAAGTTGCAGGCACCGCAGTGCCAGTGTCATCGGGAATGCAATATCCATCTGATCTACCCAGTCGGGAATATACATTGAACAATCTGCTGAACGCCGATGGCGAATTTGAAGATGGTGAAGAAGTCTTGCGCAAGAAATTGGGCGATAACACTAAAACCAAAAGCAAAACCGATAGGCACAATGAGACAATCCTACTTAAAAATTTTGACAGGCCATCTATGGACACCAAAAATCTTGTAACACATGAAATTACAGATAAGCATCGTCTGCCAAATAATAGCACAAGTCAGGACACAAAAAGAAACAAAAAAATAACAACGCCCAAACACAAACGGAAGGCTGCTATTGACGACAAACAGTCCGAGAAAACAATGAAAACTTCCAAAAACAGTTTAGAGCCGCCCCATGAGGCAGAGTATATTGCCAGTGCACCAGTTTCTCCAGCACAAGAGCAGCTGGACATCAAAAAAGGACGTAAGTTGAGACGATTAGATAAACAAAGAGGCCAGGATCCTGGCCATATATCAGAATCATCACCGGCGCAAATGCAAGATCAGGTTGATTGGCGACAGCAAGTCGATGGACAAGCCAGCAGCGAGATGGAGACTTCCCATACCTCAACAATGGCCTCCGCAGAAATGCACTCGTTTCATCAGTCAGTATATCAATTGGTTCCTCAAACTTACAGAAGCGCATCGATGAGCGTCTCTGGCCAGCCCGTATTTTCTGCTTCATATATGCCACCAACTAGTGACTTTCTTCCACCCACTCCAATGGTATCAAGACATAGTTTATCTGGGCATTATGTCCCAGTGCAGGTGCACATGCAGCAGCCAGGACAGCAGGCACAACAGCCAATGCAACACGTACAACCACAGCCACAAGTACAATCTCATCCACAAGTACACATGCATCCATACCTGGTTTACCCTCAGCCACATCAATTTCAGCACCGCCAGATTGTTCCCCAGTATTACTCTGATCGGGTGCATCCGCATCACCAAACCTTTCGCCAGCCCCGATATCCTCAACAGGATTTCCAATCACCATGGCGAATCAAGCCCCACGCACCAACGACAGCAGCTAACAGCTACTTTCCCGTTGCAGGCTATTCAGTTCCATCACAGGGCTCTTATGATTCATCACAGCAGCCTCGACAACCGCCTCAGCCTCTACAGAATCTACAGAATTCACAAGATCGGCCCATGAACAACATGTACCACTATCATCCACACTATGGTCAGCAATCTCAGCCAAACCAATACCCCAATGGACAGCTCACGCCTGCCGCGACTGGCCACTTGTACCTCTTACCTCAGCACTCTTCGGGACCACTTCCCCAAAACTTTTACATGCATCCGTCTGAAACTATTCTTCCTTCCGCCCCACAAGCGGCTCCTCCTGTAACTAACTCAACCAATCCCACCCATCTCTCAGATTCAATAGTGTCTACACACCAGCCACTTCAGAATATGGACTCTATGAAGCAACACGAGGCGCCGGGAGCGAGATTGTCCGAGCAATCTTCAAAATAGCTGAGGATGGTGTAAATTGTTCAAGCATCACGCTAGAGTCACCATGGCCCATACAAACAAGAGCCATGTTAGATTCGTCGGCATAGATATGCACCAACTGTTTTGGCATTCCTTGTGGCTCTGCCAGGAGCGTCCATGCTCATCGCCCATTCTTTTTCTTTGGCACTGATACGTCTTAACTTTTTTTATTTAACACCTGTCTCGTTTTGTTAAGGCAAATTCAACTTCACAGGCATATTCTTGCCTAGCAATCTAGGAAAATAAGTGTGGTGTGTGATGCTGGACTGAGAAGTTAACTGGCCTGAGACTTGAAGTTTGACTAAGGAATTATCGAAGCTTAACAACAACCTTTATACCACGAATAAAATTATCTGCACTCTACCTCACTTCTCTTTACTTAAGTTTACAAATTTTTTAAATATGTACATCCTTGCTAACCTTTCAGACTGCTCCTTATATGTTTGACCCATTCCCTTGGTTTTCCGATGGTGATACTGGGGAAACATACCCCAGTCAAACGTGCTGGATCTCTCTACTTGATAATTGATCGAGGAGCGGGCCAGCTTTTTTATTTCCCAAGATGTATAAGGTTCGCTTTCGAACAATGTGATTCCTACTCTGTTTTTAGGGCTTTCGAGGTCTTCATCGTATCCACTTAGCCTATCGAACACGCCATTGGCTCGAGCGTTCTGTTTCAAAATGTCAAAAAGCTCAAGGCAGTTACTGAAATAATCTAAAAGTAGTTTCTGGTGCGCTTGGATGCTCTTGTCCACATCAGCAATGTCGGCACCAGTATGAGGGAAGTTGAATAATACCAGGTTAATAAAATCGTGGCCATTCAATATAAATCTGTTTTTGAATTTGTGCTTGTCAAATTTGTTTCGCTGTATACCCATGGTTTTGATCAGCTGCGCAACGTCAACTTCAAACATCACCTTTGCACCCAGACTTTGCAGTTCGTCAATGTTTTTTGCACTCTCTTCGTACTTCTCAAGCACCGTGTCTTTGGAGTCATAAGCCGTGGCGATCAAATTTTCGGGCAATGTATATTCTGACCGCACGCAACTAAGAGCAAATGAAAAGTCACCTTCTCCAACCAGCAAGACTACGTCGTTCTGCTTGAATGGCAGTATCATTGACTGCTTAGTTCTCTTTACATCTGGTACCTCGACTTCCCTTTCCTCTACGTTCTCATCACCAGACTTGTCAACCTTTCTTTTAGGAGTGTTCGTCTTTCGCTTACGTTGTTCTTGCAGATGTCGTTGATTATCCTCTTTGAGCTTTTGCTTATTGAGACGATTTGTAATGTCAACATGCTTTGTCAGAGCACCTTTTAGCCCTTTCAAGTGTTTGCCACCTTTTGGCACTACCTTTGCCTTCCTTTTCGCCATGCTCTTCTGGTTCCTGATAAACTATGTGATATTCTTCATGCGTGAAATTTTCCTAACTAATTTTTATGTGTGCGGCTCGGCTGTAAGTAAATTATTGAGGTGACAGATTGGCTATACTATAAACCTCTGTATATATGCTAATCACGTAGGGTATATCTTGACCATTTCTGTGGCCGAAAAAGTGTCATTCGTCAACGGGTCCTTGATTAGAAAGCCATTCAGTTTCGTAAGCAGATCGTCATGACTAACGCTGGCACTAGTAGCAGGAGTGTCTTCCATATCTTCATCTGAAGAAGAATCATCGTACAAATCATAATCGTCTTCAATGTAATTCATATCCCTCTCGTCTTTCGTTGATGCACTATCTTCCTCACCGCTTCTAATTGCTCTAACGCTGCTGACAAGCCTGTTTTGCAACGTCTCGTTGAATTTTACCAGTTTGTTCAGCTGGTAAATGTTCCCATTCGGAAGCAGTACCGGTGTACTGTATATATTTGACTTTATCTGATGCGAAAAGGGCACCTTGAGACTGAGCTCAAACAGTTCTGTAGAACAAACCGGGCAGTTGGTCTGCTCAAATATACTTTCTGTGCTTTGGCCTTCTTTCAAAAAGTCGTCAAACGTTACCTCACTGTTTTCGTCAGGCAAATGGGGATCTAGCGCGCTTCCATACAGCCTGTTCTTACAGCTTCTGGTTTTCAAAACAGACATGCCTATCACTAAAGAGCTAAGCAGCTCCAGGCTCTGGTCAATACCATACAAGGCATTAAAGTTGTAGAGGAAAAAGTCAGCCAGCTCGTTCCATTTGTGATCATCAAGTAACTCTTTGTATGGCCTTACGTTGTTCCTGATTCTGTTCAAAATAGGGCGGTTCTGATCGTAAAATGACTTACTACTAGACACCGACCCAATGGGTCTAGATTGTGAGTAGCTGGCCAAAATGTCGTCGACGTTGATTGAGTTCCAAAACAATAAGGCGGCACCCGATTTGATTTTTTTCAATGTGCTCTCTGAGGTATCAGAACCAGCCAGGTCAGAATCTGTCAGCCCGTTCGAGCCCAAAACAGTATTTCGGTCACCTGCAGTGACTCCCAATTTGCTCTTATCTGACTCCCCTTTAGTCGCCGCTTGCTGGAGGTACAAAATCAGGTTGTTGCCGGCCACGAGCGCCTCGTGGAGCTGATTCGACTTGACTAATTCGATGTACTGCTGGAAATGAGTCTCAAACTCGAGGTCGTCTCTAATACTATCGCCACTACGATCAGCAGCGTCAGAGTTATCGCTAGTGCTAGCCTCTCCCCTCACGGCCTTCAACGCCTTTTTGTTCTCATTGCACCAGTCAATCAACAGCTGCAAATTCTTACGGTCCTTTATTTCATGGTAGACGTGGAGGCCCTGTAAAATAATGTCGTAGTCAATGAACTTGTCAAGCTTCTGCTGCTTAGCTAGCACAATCCCCGCATTTTCATGCATAGTCGCAGTTGTAAAGTTTGCCTTTGACGTCTTGAGGAGATAGTCAATAATGACAAGATACACTTCTGTGGTGTAGAACTCCAATAGTTTAGGGTGTAATGATGTGTTTGTGCCATTCATATAGCTAGGATCGGAACGCAACTCTGTCTCCAACTTCTGTATGTCTTTTAGTCTGTTTATCCTAGTGACCAGTCTGCTAACAAACTCGTTGTGCTGCTTCACTCTGGCAGCGAGCTTCTTGTTGAATGACTCATGCTGTTGAATCAGTTTGTCCAGCAATTTCAGTTTGGCCTCTTTGTTCTGCAGGGAAGAGGAGGCCTTGAGCTGCTTAGTAAAGCTCAGCTTCTGCCTCTCCACTAGTTTCTGAATGTTCTTGAAGTTTTTCTTGATGACTTCGATCGGTGTGACAAACTGCGCTCGTTTAAGTTGCATGTGAAACTCTGCCCTGGGCAGATCAATCGCGCCTGACATGCTGAACAGAGAGAGTTAACACAGCTACTAACAAGGGATGTACCTTCTGTTGCCCCAGATTTGACGTATCTTAAATTCCCAAGAACATCTTTGCATCAGTATAGAGCGCAAATAAGTAAAGCCAGTATAAGCTGAGGGAATTAGACATAAGCGAGACAACGGCATGATGAACTCCTCTAGCTAGTACACTATAATATATTCAGATGTTACTTTTGTGGAGATAAATAGAGTCGTTTATATAGGTCTAAGAGACGGGGCTGCAGCGAGCTGGCTCACCAGCTAACCCACCAATATAGCTCGCTAGTTAGCTAGCTAATTCAGCTTCTTAAGAATAGCCTCAGTGAATTCAGTGGTAGAGGCGGTACCACCAATGTCCTTCGTGACTGTCTTTCCCTCGGCCAAAACATCATAAGTGGCCTTTGAGATGTCATCGGCAAAGGAGTCCAGACCCAAGTGTCTCAGCAGCATAGTAGAGGAGAGAATCATACCGGTAGGGTTGGCAACGTTCTTGTCCTTGATGTCCAAGCCAACGTGTCTGCAACCAGGCTCAAATACAGCGTGCTCTCTACCAAAGTTGGCACCGGGCACTAAGCCAGGTCCACCAATAAGAGCTGCACCAATGTTGGAGAGGATGGAACCGTACAGGTTGGGGGTCACCATCACGTCAAACTGCTGAGGCCAGGAGACAGCCTGCATTGAAGCATTGTCGACAATCATGTCCTTGACCTCGATATTAGGGTACTCCTTGGCACCAACCTCCTTAACGGTCTGTCTAAACAATCCGTCAGCCAGCTTCATGATGTTGGCCTTGTGGATGGCAGTAACGAGCTTTCTGTCGTTCTTGATGGCGAAGTCAAAGGCGAACTTGGCGATTCTCTCGGTCTTACGCTTGGTGACAATCTTTAAAGACTCAACAACACCTGGAGTAGACTGGTGCTCAAGACCAGAGTACTCACCCTCGGTGTTCTCTCTCACGATGACAAAGTCGATGTCCTCAAGCTTACCCTGGACACCTGGAATGTTCTTGATGGGGATCAAGGAGGCGTAGATGTCGAGCTCCTTTCTCAAAGCGACGTTGAGGGACTTGGACACAGGAGATGAAGGAGTGTAAAGAATACCCTTAAGACCTACCTTGTTGCGCTTCAGCGACAAAACGGCCTCATCGATCTTGGAACCGCTGTCAAGACCGGAAACCTCGACGGTCTCAAAGTCAACAGGCACGTTCTTCGCGGCAAAGATGGTCTTGACCGAGTTGGTGATCTCCTTACCGATACCGTCTCCTGGGATCAAGGTAACGGTGTATCTGCCACCGTACTTCTTGGGAAGCAGGTTTTCGTTGGTTGCCGTGGCAAAGGTGCGGACTTGGTGCAGAGACTGTGTTGTTAGTACGTGGAAATGAAGACGAGGAAAACTCTCACACAAGGATCAGGTTGGTGGCCATGCAGAGGGAGGAACAGAGCCGGAACATATGGTGACCGTATGCGCCGTACTCTCATCTGCAGAGTGACCACCAGCTAGCTGACCTTTGCACATTACTGCGTACTTACTCTCTTGGAGAATTGGGACAACATCGTGGGTCTGTAGAATCTGTGGATAACCGTAAGTAGAGCAGTACACCTTGTGGCTCTTGTTGGAAATCTCCAATTTATTTCACGATGTTTTTTTGTCTGTAGGTTGCAGGAGTGGATGGAGAAAATCGAAGTCGGCAGCGAGAAGTGAGCGAGTGCGAGGAAGGTTAAGTTTGTGGTGCAGAGGTGTATGGGGGGACGCGATCGACGTGAGAGACGCGTCTACCGATATGTGCATTACATCAACCATGCTGATCGTAACGATTGAATAGGGGCTACACCTGCCCTTTGTCTGATAAGGAAGTTGTATAATTCGGCCGAGCCCCGCACATTGGGTGGTTCCCATTAGTCATAATCATGCAGAAGTTCTCCCATATTCGTGTCTCGTCTGTGTGTATTGATTGTACTCACTATATATTAAATATGTCGTCTCTCATAAAGTAGTCTCTCTACCATCTGCCATTATTCTACTCAAGTTGCAATCTTTATGCTCTTGTGCCAACTTGAATGCCCTACTGCGCCACCGCAAACTGCTCCAAAATGCGCCGTAGCTCCATGTCAAGTCCTCTGCGCCTTCAAGGTACCCGCTGTAGCGATTGAACTGCTCGCTCATATGGCCCTCGTTGTCGACATGTTCTCTGATCACGTCTAAAAAGGAGTCTGCATACTGCAACAGACTGGAAGCCAAATTGTGGAAGTTCTCTGAGTTGCAGCGCACAATTGTAGGGGTCTCTAGATGCTTAGGGACGTGCATCATTTGCCGGTAAAAGCGAAGCTGTTGCTCGTCTACGACAACGTCTTTTTCCTGCTTGTATAGTCTATAAACTAATTTGTACAGCAGTTCTGACGCCGTGGCCGTCGAAATAAACCATGGATTACCCTCGCTGGTACCATATCCGTCGTAAATATCTTCGGGGTATCTGCCCAAGGCCATACCCGAACCTAGTGGGATCCGGCGATGGTTCAAAGGATACCTGTACTTCATATCATTCACCAGCGCAGACAGCGTGCTGACGACACTAGGATCTTCTACGGGAAATGGAATGTCCAAAGAATCATCAATGGAGTCAATGTCATGCGATCTCAATGATCCCAATAGACTGGCAATGTCCAGACCCGACCGTCTTCCGTGTTGTACCAGAAATGGTGTCTCCACCAAGTAAGGTGCGCCAGGCTCTTTGAAACCAGATTCGTAAAGAATGAAATTGCGTAGTTCGTTGAAGCAATTTACAAGTGGCGTCATAAAATCTTCATCTTCCTGCTCGCTGCATAGCTTCATGCCCATTTTGATTGCCCTCAACTGAGTTAAAGAGGTGAACAGGTGCTTTGCGTTGATCTCCTCCCAAAGATCGAACCCGTCTTCCCTCCAAAATTTGATGATGTACTTCAAATCATTCTTGATAATTTGGTGGTATATCAAGGGAATTGTTAGGCTTTTGCTTCTCAGCTGCTTATCATACTTCTCCAAGAGTCTAAGGTAATTTGCTATGCTGATCACTCTTAAACCGGGCCCGTCTCTCTGTGGTCTACCCCAGTTCTCAGTGAAAGCAGTAGAGTCCACCATAAATTTTGGTTCGCCCAGCCCTTCAAGAGTATCAAATGACCCTGAGGGATTGTCCACCCTCTGTAGCTCATACGAGTTGAGGATGTACGACTCAACCAGCTGAGCTAGTCCGAGTTCGTCGTTGAACTCTTGGTCGTCTAAAAACTCAATTACGGAATCGATCGTGATGGCTCCGTCTCTGATCCACTGGAAAAAATAATTAGGGCGCTCTTTTGAGGGAGAAGCAATCACTACTCCGGGTTTGAGATTGTTATTGTCATACCCTCCAATATTATTAAGAATTCCGTGAAAAGCAACCTCTCTTTGCGCCTCAAGCCATTCCTCAAAATTGCCTCTTGGAATAAACCCTGTGTACCGAAAAATGTCCTGTTTGTCCGACTCGCTTGGAACATTGTTTGCCGCAGCAGTGGTGCTACTGAAAAACTTCTGGACACCCCTAGCCTCATTGCTTTCCTTTTGCTCTAAAAGCCAGAGCGAGTCATACAATTTTGTCGGGATGTAGAGCGCAGAACTGACTGCAAGGCATGCAGCAGTCAATAGTTCCAATCTCATTGTTGCAGCAAAGTCAGGATGCCAGCGTCAGTTCGGATAATCAAAAAATCAAAGAGGGAGACAGCCTGGTTGTTTGCTTTTTGAAAGTGAACACAAAATTCAGGTACTCTACTGATACTCTAAAACCTTAAATTTTTTGTTTCTCTGTGTTTTTCTTGCTTGCTTATCTCGCATGCGCCTAGGACAGAGTAAGTGACGTATGACGAAGCGTAGTGGTTCTGAGATCAACTGAAAACAAGGTCACAAAGATGTACAGTTTTAAAACAGAGATAATACGTGATCCGGAGTAAATCTATTGCTTGGATGCATAGGTAAATGCCTGTGAACGAAAATCCCGACTTTGGCGTGAGCCGCTACCCCAGTTTTTCCCAGATTGAGTAAAATGAAAATAAAGTGTAACGGTTGTGAAATTGATGCTTTGGAGAAAAGCTTTATCATTTTATGCTACTATGTGGTAAACTTTGCTTTTTGTGAGACTTTGGCTGTTAAATGCTGGTGAGCGCCGTTGAGTGCCGTTGAGCGAAAGACTGGCATATTAGCTTTCAGTGTACTCTAATCATAGACGACAATATTATACGTTGTGTGTGCAGTTTCTGAGAACATAGATGCCTCTAAGCTGTTAATAGCGTTTACAATGTTTGACATGTACAAAACATAATAGTTAGTCACTGTCTCAAAAGAAGTCGCACTTATACACCGAAGTTTCAAAATCAATTTATTTATATACGCCCAGCGAACGGTTTTAAAGAATAATCAGTATATATGCTTAACAACAAAGCATGCAAACGTAGAAGTGTTCATCTTCAACGATTACCGATACCTTAATTCTTCTGCCTCGTGTGCTTCGAATTCCGCTTCCTCACCTCGTCATCCATACCATTACAACATGGGTTCACAACAACACCTGAAACCTAAGGATCTCCCAACTTGGAAACTCCGCACGTGGTTAATTTCCGAATCTTGCATGCTGTCAGCGACTTATAGTATAAAGAGCAGAGGCCGCAAGACACTAGCTACAATATGCTCCAGGGAAAAAACAACTAAACACAAACATCAAGACCAAAATAACATGGCAGTCCAAAAAGATGTGGACCTCAAAGAGTCTCTCCCTGCGTCGAATGAGCCAAAATTACTGCCGTCTTATGTGACTCCGGATCTCAGTGAAGCAGTTGCCAATATGCAGGCCGACTACATACTCAACAAAAAGAGCCAGCTGACAAGGTATTTACTCACAAACTTCAAGACATTAGCCGTGATCACACTGCTCGTGAGCATATCAGGGGCTTCCTTTTTGAGGTCGTGGGTTTCCGCCTATAATTGGAACCATCTATCCGATCTGATGACAAACCCATATTTTTTTGACAAACTATTCAGGGCATTTATGATGGCCACTACAATCATAGGTAGTACTTTCGTTGTGCTGTTTTTAAGAACAGGTTTTTTGAAAGATGAATCGGAAAATGCCGTTAAAAAGCCTCTGCAATACTTCAACATACCGATTCAGCAGTACTCGAGGCTTGACGACGAGGACGAGAAACTAATGAAGAGCAACGAATATGTCAAGTATATGAAAGAGTACTCTTATGTTATCAATTACCGGGAGGTTCCTATTGCATTTGCAGTCGTCAGCAAAGACAAAAAGATTACTGCGTTGTCGGTGAGGAGGGTGTACATCAAAAGTGACATTCTAGAAGACCTTCTGGTGTGGGCCAAGTCAAAATTCGGTAAGGTGTCGATTGACA
Organism: Wenyingozyma naganishii; assembly: GCA_003706235.2. Classification (NCBI taxonomy): domain Eukaryota; kingdom Fungi; phylum Ascomycota; class Pichiomycetes; order Pichiales; family Pichiaceae; genus Wenyingozyma; species Wenyingozyma naganishii. The sequence goes on along the minus strand of PPKS02000010.1, from coordinate 45,840 downwards.
TTTATTCCTTCGAGAAGCATGATGAATCACTACTGATTAAACAGGGTTTTACGGTTGCTGCAAAAAGGCCCATTGATGATTTCATTCTATCGTCTGTATATAATATAACCATCAACACCTACTCGCTCTAAGCCATGCGCAAGTAGACCGCGGGAATAAATAAGTTAATAGGTCTCTACTAATATGTGCGCTCTCTGTTCATGCGGATGCAATTTCAGGATACCGTATTAAAATACCATGTGGTGTGTTCACACCGAAGTCACAAAAAATCAAATAATTAATGTCCGCCGTGGTCTTTGTCGTCGTGCCCGCCATCTGTAACATGGAAGACATCTTCAAACTCATCGTCGATAGGAACCTCTAGCTCTCTCAGATACCCAGTCTCCACATCATACATTAAGCCGTGAACCTCAACGTTGCCCTCTTTGAAAGCCTTGATGAAAGAAGGGTGCCTCTTCACTACATGCACTGAGTTGATGACGTTTAGCTCACTCAGGGCTGTGCATTTGTCGAACGAAGAGTCAATATCTTTTAGTTTCTTCAGGTTATGTGCTCTCACGTGCCTAACTGGGGCAAGCCAGTGGTCCAGCACTCCACCGATTTTTTTCGAACTTAGTGATGCCCACACTCCGCCACAATCTGTGTGTCCACATACTATTATTTTTTTCACCTTGAGTACCTCTATAGCGAACTGGATAGCTCCCATTGTGCTGAAGTCTTGATGTGATACGATATTGGCGATATTTCTGAGTGTGAATACTTCACCCGGAAGAACACCCAAGGCTGTGGCTTCATTGACTCTAGAGTCTGAACACCCGATCCAGAATGTATGTGGAGCTTGTCCCTTCCCGGACTTCTCCATGACCTCAGGGTTATTGGTCTTGAGGTTATCCATAGTCACTTTATTCTTATAGAGGATATCTTTTAATGTGGAATTTTTAGTAAAAGTGAATGGATGCCCCAGTGACTCTTTTGAGTCACCGTTGGACTCTGCGCTATTGACCGCCACGTTGTTCAGCTCTTTTTCGTAATTGTTGATGTTTGTAATTCCCATATTTATGATAGTTGTTGTGAAGGACCTGGTTCCGGTGGCTCTATGAGGGCAGAATAATGATCTGTGCATAGGATGGGACCAAGAAATTTACTGAATCAGCACAAACGGGGGAACAAAACGCCAGCCTATTTATATATCTGCTACCAACACTAGCTGCGTCAACGGTTATTAATATTGCAAGGCAAAAGGAACAAGTAAGGTTGTGGTATTGTGAATAAAGTGCAGAAAATGAATCATCTTGAAGATTACCTAATGGAAGCTACGTCCTGCTGCCTTATTAAGCTCTCATGGCTGCTGGCCTTATGCCCATTTTGGCGAGTTTCACCAAAATTTTTACGTTTCTACTGTATGTTCTCATGCGTAAGTCACTCGGCTTGCATATTTTTCTAGGTGAAAACGCGCCTACAGTGATGTCACATTTGAATTTTTAATTTAGTGCAGTAGTTTGGCAGAGGTGTTCGGTGTAAAATCACACACAGAGCAGCTGATTACCGAGCTGCGTTTGTATTGTTGGCCCGCTAAAAAAAAACGGTTACGAAAAATGTTGTGCTCCGAGCGAGGCGCGGGACGCGTGGGCCCTGACAAACGCCGGGAATAATACAAATAGCGACGCGTCGATATGTTGTGCTTTTTTGCTGGCACACCCACGACGCGTCGATTTGTTTGAACATCGCGTAAGTGAGGCTAAGTACGACCCGTCTATTTGTAGTAATGCAGGTTGTGCATGCGTCTGTGCGTCGCTCTCAAACAGTATTCTAGAGATCATTGAATGCTATAAGGAACCGTAGTATTGCGACGCTATCAAGCCTTGCATAAAGTCCTTACAGTATGGACTTCCGACAAGCTGACATAGTTAAAGAAGACGTTTCAGCCCTGAATTTTGGGCAATCCTCACAGGCAAGAATTGCTACTCGAAATAGCTATAGCCCTGAGGCTTACTGTACAATAGCAGCCTCTGCCTTACCCAGCGATGTTCTTTTTCAAGTCATAGACATTGAAAACGTCGCTGAATCAAAGCTTTCCTTTGTAGAAACTTTGAATAGTCTAAAAGACGCACAGAGTGGATTCTACGATAGGCTGAGAGGCAATGCGCACGATAAGACGGAAATCTACACTGCACCACAACAGGCTAAATATAAACTTACCTTACAAGACGCCAATGGGAATCTGAGCTTTGGTTTTGAGCACACGGAATTACCGTTTTTAAGACGAACGTACAAAAGAAACAAAATGGAAATTTGGCCGATCAGGTTGGGAAGTAAGTTACTAGTTAAGGCTGGTACAAAGATTGTGTATGGCGTATTGGTGCTTACAAGTTCAAATACTCTGCACTTTGGCGGTGAAATACCTCAATGGAATCTTCAGCTTATTGACAAGTTGATTGTGAAATATAGCAGGGAGCTAAAGGAGTTAGGAAATTAATATAGTTATAGCATGTACGTGATAAGTAGCGATGTAGTATACTACTAGTAATTGCTGTTGATGAGGATTTAGCAAGACAGCGCTATAACATTCTCTGCTAAGCCGCCATTCTACAATTTGTGAATTGCGAGCTCCACACATGTTCTACGACAACCAGCTTCGCTCGATCTATGGGCTAATCCGTGTCTACCAAGATATCCCACAATGCATTTTCCACCAAATAATCATGATGCACTATCGCTACCAAGTAGTAATTCTCCACTATCGAGTTGATCAACTGGTGGCTAGCACTTTTCTTAGGATACAGTCTCTGCCACTCTCTCCAGATGCTGAACGCTTCGTCAGCCCATGCCTTGAATGAGTCCTCTTCGATGATAGTAGTCTGAACAATCTCCCTGTCTGGGAAAACACCCCAGGTGACACAACTAGAGCTTCCCTTGGGCAGGTTCGATTGGAATTTGCCATTGACGTCACGTGTATAGTATGTCACCTGAGCGTTGCCCTCGATCTTCGGCAAAATCACAGATTCCCACTCTTTCTTCGGCACAAACATCTCGACAAACGACTTCTGGTACACATATCCGTGCGTGGGACCCCAGCCAAAGATTCGGTCGCTCGACTTTGTCGCATTGGTAGCAGGCTGCGACGAAACTGTGAAGTATCCTTTCTCATTCAGCTCAATCAGTTGCTCCTGAATAAGTGCAGTTTCTGGGTTGAGACCCAGCTCACTCCACGGTAACACGTCTATCTTCTTGCTTAAGTAGTTAACGAATATTTTGGAAACATCCTTTTTCTCCACAGGATATCCCCAGAGCTCATACGCTTTGGAGTTGCTGATTTTCAAAGAGGGACCGTACCCGTCTATCTCTCCATAGGCTGGCGAACGAGAATCACCGAATCTTCCGTTAGGGAACTCATCCCATGTAGCGTCTTTACCCAGAGTACCCTCGCCAGAAGAAATGGAAAAAATAGCTTTCCTCTGGGAGGACGAGATCGAGTGTCTACCAGAGACATTTGATACAACAGAAACACCAGACACTCCCGAGACAGCATCTGTCATTGGCTTGGAAGACGCAGAGACGTTATCGACAATCACCTTGTTCGAATTGAACCTGTTGGCAAAGGCAGCCCTATTTGCACTGGCGGCTAATTCGTCTGCATCCTCATCTGATATGGCGTCTTCGTCATCCTCGTCAGTCAAGTTGTCTATGATGGTACTTAGGACACTGTTGGAGATAATCTGCGCAATCGACTTCTCTAAATTCAGCGTATAGAAGTGAAATCCACTGACTCTGCCCTTGGTGGTGTCGTAGATGGAGTTAACCATTTTAGCCATCACCTCCACGCCAATCTCCTTGACCCTGTCGTCGTTGTTCTGGATCTCTGCAGGGAAATTGTCCAACACAGAGTTGGGGACAGATGCATGAGATAGTCTCGAGGCTCTGCGGAAAATGGAATAACCGTTGATGGGCATCAACCCAGGGATCAGCAGTAAATCCTTATTCAAGATCTCGTCACAGTTCCTGACTCTCTCCTCAAACTCTATAAACTTGCTCACGTCGTAGAACATTTGCGTAATGACGAAATCAGCGCCAGCATTGATTTTCTCCACCAAGTGAGGGAAGTCCTTGTCAACGCTTTGCTCAGAGTCATCGGCCCCTTCCACATGACCTTCTGGATAGGCAGCGACTCCAATGCAGAAGTCGTTGCCGTAGTTTGTCTTAATGTAGCGCACCAAATCCACGGCATATTTGAACTCGGAGTCCTCTCTCTCGTCTTCCAAACCCTGAGCGTCTCTTGGTGGGTCTCCTCTCAATGCCAAGATGTTCCTAATGCCTGCCTCTTTCGCCCTCGTTAGGGCATCATCTATGATGTCTCTAGTAATGTTTGTGCACGTTAGGTGCATGCAGGTAGTCAGGTTGAGGTCCTTTTGGCATGTGATTGCCAAATCCAATGTCTTTTCAGCAGTAGATCCTCCAGCTCCCCAAGTAACGGTAACAAAAGAAGGACCTAGTGCAGACATTCTGCCCAATCTTGCATACAGATTACGCAGTCCGTACTCTGTCTTTGGCGGGAAGAACTCCAGTGAGAAAAAGGGTTGACCCTTTTCCTTAGCGTGGGCCACGCTCTCAACAACTGTTTTGCCCATTGTATGCTAGCAAATGTTGTTTGATAAATGCACTGACACTATAAATGCAGTGCTTTGTCTGTGGCTCAAGAAAACTGAGGGAAAACCTTGAGTCTTATCGAGTGACTCGGGAAACGCTATCGAGCATTTTGAAATTCATTGTGAAAAATGAGTAATGCGTGCTCGCGCGCGCCTTAGTTTGGGCGGGCACAGATAATCTTCTGCTAACTCTGCAAACTCCGTTGCATATGCGCGCGCGAGGCACACTTATTTAGGTTTATGCATTACTGTAGAGATCAGAGGTCAGACAAGCATACAGTCACTGTTATATACCTTCTTGGACTAACAGCGCAAGCAGGCACAAATTGCAAAATGGAACACGCTATTCAAATACAAGATGAGGATGACTTATTTGGCGACGTGGATAAAAGTGAAGTGACAGCGCCTTCTGGCTCTCCCACGACTCACCCTACCACCCTTGAAAGCAAGCCTCTTGCAGCAGCCACTGACACCCCCAATGACACCACGGAGACGCCTCTGGAAGTTAGCTTTTCGGTACAGCTAAAGTACCAGCAAAGCATCTTGGAGGAGATGGTGCAACAGGACGGACTTCTCGTACTGGGCAAGGGACTCGGACTGATGCCTGTGGCAGCCAATCTACTGCAAGTGCTGAGTGCACCTGCCTTCCTTCACAATAATAATAAGCGCAGTCTTGTGATCTTGTTGAACGCCACCGAACTGGAAAACGAACGCATTAATGAAGAATTGCTTCAGCTGTCGTGGGGCAGTACCTACTCAAATTCTCACACTGACAGAATGCAATTTATGGCCATCGGAGGTGACGTCGTCGGCATAGAGAAAAGACGTCGCATATACTCTAGAGGAGGCGTAATATCTATAACTCATCGTCTTTTCGTAGTAGACTTGCTCTCAGCCATTGTGGACCGTAATCTAATCACTGGAATTGTCATTTTACACGCTGAACATGTATCTGAGACCTCGAATGAGTCGTTTATCGTGAATCTATACAGGGAAGTCAATAGATGGGGATTTGTAAAGGCTTTATCAGAGGAGCCCGAGAATCTTATGATTGGATTTCAGCCGCTTCACAATAAACTCAAGTACTTGCACATAGACACAACGTTTTTGTGGCCGCGGTTTCACCTCGATGTAGTGACCAGTCTAGCTCCAAAGCAAAGCCATAAGAGCAAACGTGCGGCTCACAACCACAACTTAGTCAACGAGGTTAAAGTTCGCATGTCTGACTCGATGAAACGTATTCAGACAGCTGTGCGAGCGTGCATAGAGGCCTGCATAGGGGAGCTGAAACGTCACAACCCACAGACAATGACAGAGTACTGGTCGAATGTGAATGCACTGGATAAAAATTTTGTACGAATAATACGTACATCGTTAGATCCCGTGTGGCATCGAGTCTCCCCCACAACAAAACAGGTGCTCAACGATCTGACGACACTGCGAGACCTTTTAGATGATCTTTTCACTTTAGATTCTATCAAGTTTTACGAAAAGCTGATGCAGATTGTGGAGCTCAGTAAGCCTTCACTCGGTCCCATGGGTAGCCGCCTCTCCGCTCCTTGGTTGATGTTGGATGAGTCTATCACAGTGATCCAATCGGCTAAGGCCAGAGTGTTTGGCAACACGACTACAGCCGATGGAGAAAAATCCTACGTTTTAGAAGAGCAACCTAAATGGGAGCAATTGGCCCTCATTTTGGACGAACTAGTCTCTAATGGCAGTAGCGATGGACCTACTTTGATTGTTTGCTCTAGCAGCCGAGTAGGAGCTCAGCTTGTACGGTATTTACGTACATGCAAGCGGCTCACACACAATGATACGGTAACCTTCAGTGGCCGCAGACTAATGGTGAACATTTTGCGTGAGCATTTATCATGGAAGACAAATGTCGCAGAAACCAGTAGAAGAATTGCCAAAGAGCTCGATGCAGCAGCCTCTCGAACGTCTGAATCACAAACTAATGATAGTGCCAGCGTTTCAAAAACATTTGTGCGATCCCGAGTACCAGCCACTAAGCGCAGGAGGACCAGAGGGGGTTCCGTGGTAGCACAAGTGCGCAAGGCATCATCGGACGCTAACGCATTGCTAGTGGATGATGCAGTAGATGAGAAAGTTGTAGAGATTTTAGAGGAGCAGCTGGGCTCTGCAGGGGAGGATGAGTCAAATTCGGAGTCAGAGGTAGAGTTACTGTCGCAGCCAGATGAAGATGCCTTTGACGATTTTGTGAGTCACCTTGAGGTTGAAAATTATGGCTATCAAAAAACCCCGTTGACCACTGCTTTTCAGTATCTTGGGCGGAGTGGCCAAATTGTGATTGACACACTCAACGAAAAGAATAGGTGTGATCTATTGCAAGAGCTTATGCCTTCGAACATTGTGATGTACGAACCAGACCTGTCAGTGTTCAGAAAAGTTGAAATTTATCAGTCAACACGAAAAGAGAATCCGGCAAACGTTTATTCGATGGTGTACCATGGTTCTGTTGAGGAGGAAAAGTATTTGAGTACATCTAAAAAAGAAAAAGAAGTTTTTATGAAGCTCATTAGGGAGAAAGCTAATATGTCCGAGCATTTCTCGACGGAAGCTGACAATAATCGTTTCTCTGTCCGCAAAACACAAGTAATGAATACGAGAATTGCTGGTGGTGCCAATCAGTTCAGGACTCCAGAAGACGAGGCAAAGGTCATCGTAGATATCCGTGAATTTCGTTCTTCCCTTCCAAATTTGTGCTACCGCATAGGGTTACAGGTTGTTCCGTGCATGCTAACAGTTGGTGACTATATTATTTCCCCCAAAATATGCGTTGAACGAAAGTCAATTCCTGATTTAGTTGGAAGTTTCAAGTCCGGTAGGCTTTACCAGCAATGTGAGCAAATGTTCCGTTATTACGAGCTCCCTACTTTGCTGATTGAGTTCCAGGAAGGCAAGTCGTTCTCGCTAGAGCCGTTTTCAGAATTGAGAACGTCTAAGGTAGCTACTTCTACTTCGAAACATCTTCAAAAGGACATTCAGATTAAATTAGTCATGCTACTTGTAGCTTTTCCTAAACTGAAAATTATTTGGTCAAGCTCGGCGCATCAAACAGCTCAAATATTTATGGAATTAAAGGCTAACCAAGATGAGCCTGACGTTGACACAGCTGTTAATGCTGGCCTAAGTGGAAATGTTGGAGGGGAAGGCATTGATGGACCTCCAATGTACAATGATATGGCCATTGATTTACTTAAAAACATACCTGGTATCAATAATGTCAATTATCATTTGGTGATCAGCAAAGTGAAGAGTATCCAAGCTCTTAGCAGAATGAGCGAACCTGAATTATCCGAACTCATCGGTAAAGAGGCTGCTTCGAAGACTCTCAGGTTTTTTCGACATCGCGGATGAACTGAGACAGTATAGCGCTTATGTCTCTTATATAAGTATTTATGAACGTAAACTACTGTACGAACACCATGCAGGCATGGCTTATAGCGTACAAGGTAAAACAGTTTTCCTGATTACTTCGTGTCAAGTTAGACATATGCATCTACGACACCGAAATTAAATTATGTACAACTCCAAATCTCCCAGATTCGGATTACAGTATCAATACATAGTCTGTACACAATATGAACGAACTGAATTATTTATCATATCATTTTGTGTCGATTAAACTTTTGAGTTTCAAAAAGTGGGCATTAGAATGAACAACCTGCAGAGAAATATCTCCATTGATATTGGGGGTAGCTAAGGCACCAATGCAAGAGTCAATATTGGGAATTATTTTGGGAATTTCATACAGGCACTGTAAGTCTTTCTTCGTTATCTTGGGAAAGCTGATTGCAGCGCTTAGCAAAGTATTGAGTAAGTCCAAGGCATGCGCAGAAACAAGACCGTAAAACTGTTTGTTATGAAATTCCGCTTTGGTGGAGATAGCGGCAAATATCAAGCCCAGTTTCAAGAGACCACAGCCAATCATTTCAGGAGAAATCAACCATCTCAGCGCAAGATTCTGATTAAATGTCGCCTCCGGTAAATTTGCTGCTAAGATTGTAGCGCTCAACAGTGCTTGGAAGACACTAGGTAACTTATCGTTGAACAGATCTATGCCTTTGTGCAGCATATCTAAAGGTACTATTGAAACAATGTTAGTGAATACCCTTGAAAAAAAAACGCCATTCTGAGGGTTTCCGGAGTCAAGGGTAAGCAGTTTCCTCACCTCGTGATCTTGGCAAGTACCCAAGATTACAGACAAAATCAGCTCTTTATTAGCAGAGTAATTTACTAGTAACTTGGAAAAGATGTCTACTCCATGCATCTGGTATTTGTTGACTAGGGGATGAAACTTAGGGAACACCAAGTCGTCTCTTAAGTCGCTTTCAGTTAGCTCGCCGGAGAAGACAAGTAACAACACACATATGAGGTATGCATCCATCTCCGACCTCAGCTTGATTGCGTGTGCACAATTGTTTAAGGCAAGCAGCAGATCTTTCAAAATGCAAAGCTTCTTTCTTGTAATCTGGCGGAAACTTCTAGAGGTAACGCAACAGTGTATGGCTTTGAATACAAAGTCCTGGAACGACTCATTTACAGAAAGAAGTTCATGATTACCTTCAGTAAACGAAATGTTCCGTATGATCATTGTTACAGTGCTCAGTTCTTCAACGTAAAGCACTCGCCTGTCCTTGAAAGAACGCGTGTGAATGAAACCATCGTAATTTTCTGCTTCTCTTTTGCACTCCCCAAGCAATTGAAGATAACTTGGGACAGAATATCTCAGCTCCTCGTCTCCTGGGGTCATACTCTCTGGAGTGGGCTCTGCCATTTCAATGTCCTCTTCACTGTTCAGATCAGCGGCAGAATCTTCACTTGTATCCGTCGTAGGTGTGAAATTAACGCCTTCTTCGTAGGTCGATTGCGCCGAATAAGCCGACTCTCTTTCAGTAGGTGATCCATTTTGATCGCTCGTTTCAGCGTAATCATAAGGTATTTCACCATTTCCCACCTCTTGCGACGTGAATGAGTCAATAGTAACAACGACATCATCGCCTGACGTAGGGAGGTCTTTCATGTGTTTGTCAAACACCTTGTCAATCTGCGATTTACATTCTCTGTTGAATATTAGCTGAGTTTCCTCCATATAGTTATCTGTGACAGCACGTCTCTTGAAGTTTTCAGATGTTAGGTCCTGGATAATGCTCGAACCCAAAGAGAGAAGAGATTCGAGCAGAATCATACAATCCCTTAATGGAATAGACAAGTTGTTATCGGAGGATACAATCAGTAGAGTGTTCAGAGCAGTATTAATCTCCCTGTCTATGCCTGATCTCAGCGACAGGCTCAAAGCTTCTATATTGATAGCGCCCAGTTCTGGTACGAACAAAAACACTGGTTTAGTCTGGTCAAGCTGTTCACCTAAACGATTAACTTGCTCCAAATCGTAGCCGCCTGTACGCTCGACAAGGCGCTCGTGGGGAACGTAGTTTCGCAAGAAGTCGGGAAGCGCACGTGACTTTGTTGTCATTTCTTCTTTGGGTATGTTGATTGGTTCAGAGACAGGTTGAGGCTGAGGCAACGGCAAAGGTGTAGTATTCGAAACGCTTGGCGTGTTGACAGAGGTAGAATTCATCGCACCGGCTGAGCCCTTGTGGCTGTCTGGGGTGTTGGCAGGCACAAAATTAATGGTCCCAGGGAACTGATGAAAAGGTGTAGCTTCATGGACTTGATTTGGCGGCGTTTGTTGGACTAACGGCTGCTGCTGTGGAGTAACTTGACCTGCTTGACCCATTTGCGTGGGCACCTGTCCTAGCTGACCTGAAACTCTTTTTCTCCCATTGACGTATTCGGGTGGGATATTTTGGGGCGTTCCGTTCTGGGAGTGGCTTACGTTGCTTCCAGGAGTGGGAGCGGCCGCAACAGATTGCGGTGTCTGCTGAGCGCGCTGAACATAATTAACTTGAGGGGATTGGTGGGGATGAGTTGATTGCGGAGGTTGAGGAATATGCTGAGGTTGTTGGGCCATAGGCATTTGCTGGTTGGGTGGATGCTGTTTTTGCGCCACCTGCTGCCTCTGTTGTGGTTGTTGTGAAGGAGGCATAGGTTGCTGTTGCTGCTTTTGGGACTGTTGTTGTTGTTGTTGTTGTTGCTGCTGCTGCTGCTGCGCCTGGCGCATCCGATCTTCAATTACCTGTTTTCGCACTTGTAAGTCACGCGCACCCTCTGGGGTATTCACATACTGCTCAAACGGGTACAAGTAAGAGCTATACACTTGGACAAACTCCTTCACCATCTGATGATTGTCTGGCGGAATACCAAACTTGCTGGCAATGGCAGTAATTTTGCCAGTCTGCATTAAGTTTTGAAACCCACCCAACCTAGAGACCATGAAATATGCGTAGAATAGATTGATCCGCTTACCCCCCACTATTGGAGGAGTCGTCACTGGAATCTTTTGTCGCTTTAAAAAGTCCTGCAATAGCCGTAAAAACTTTTCCGAAGTCTGTTGGCTCACCTGCTGCTGTAGTTGTTCAGGATATTGTGCCAGCTTTCCTGGCTGGGAAGCTTGGGGATGCGTTTGACCCTGAGGAGTTTGTGTTTGATTTTGTATATTTTGTTGTATCTGTTCATTGTGCATCTGATACGGAGATTGTCGCTGAGATTGTTGAGGTAACTGTTGAGGCTGTGGACGCGGCTGTTGAAGAGGTTGTTGCCGAGGTTCTTCTTGATGTAAGTGTTGAGGTGGTTGTTGATGAGAGTGTTGAGGTGGCTGCTGCTGAAGCTGTTGATGCTGAAACTGCTGCTGCTGCTGTTGTTGATGTTGTTGATGTTGTTGTTGCTGCTGTTGCTGAAACTGCATCTGATCCTGTGGGAAATGACGCTGCAACTGTGGATCCTGCTGAAACTGATGAAACTGCTGAAATTGTTGATTATTTTGATCATTCTGTTGCACTTTCTGCTGCTTTTGCTGTTTCGGTTGCCTCTGTTGTTTCTGTTTTTGAGCCTGTTTGGGCGTCGTTTGCTGTACTTGGGGAAGCGGCTGCTGTACTTGTGGGGGCATTTGTGGCTGAGGTGGTGGCTGTTGCTGGAAGTGCTGATTTACAGATGGAGATTGAAGTTGCTGATCTTGCCCTATATGTTGCTGACGCTTTTGTTGCTGTTGACGCTGCTGCTGCAATTGCTGGAACACCTGTTGCTGATGCAGTTGGTTTGGCTGTTGTTGTTGCTGCTGCTGTTGTTGCTGCTGGTGGTTTTCACGCTGGCCCATTGTATTAAGCTGCTGCTGATATTGAGGACCAGAGTTGACATCCTGGAATTCTCTGCCTTGGGCTGGACTGCCCGTATATGCATTAGGAACGATGTGTGTATGCTGCTGATGGAGGTTCGCCACAGCTCCCGAACCCGAAGAATCGATCGACTTTGGCGAGTAGGCAGTGCTTCTCCTATGTGCGTTTTGCAAGGGTGCATTGGTCATGTTAGGGGTATTTTGCATGGCCAGGTTTTTATTCTGGGTATTCTGAGAGGTTTGAATAGGAATGTTCTGAGCATCCTGACCAGGCTGATTTTGCACAGAAGGTACATAGTGCGGACTTATTGCACCAACAGTGCCCATCCCGCCCATGCCGGGCGCACTTTCGTTCATCCCATAAATAGAGGCATCTAGACTCCCGAGAGGGTTGTCATTGAATACACCAGCATCGGCATCGTTACTATAGGAACCTCCGTTGCTGTCAAAGTTGATAAAGGAGGATATTCCATCGTCTTGTGACCCGTTCGCCCCGTTGTCAAACCAGTACTCATCTGTCATATCGAAACCCTAGCTAGACAAGGATGAAGAGCCTGCACTATGAGGACGCTGGTAGTGTGAGTGGCTGCGATTGATTGATCAAGTGCGGCGTGAACAATCGTGACACAAGTTCAAACACGCAGATGTAGCGACAAAGCAATGCAAACTGGCTCTTGCAAACTAGATTCAGCTAGTTGTAGTTAAAGCTCGCCTTATCAGTTCTTGTTTTGTCACCTTGAATTACTTGCCAAAGAAAGGAAATTAGTGGCGGGTAACACAAAGCGCGAAAGGCAGGATTCGTGAATTATAGAAAGAGACTAACAGCTGGAAATCGCGAATGGAGAGTGAGAGAAATAGCGAGAAGTGAGTATCGGAATACTCCTTTTGGTGGTTAATGATTGAGTGGGATTTGCTATGTAGTATGTGTCTTATGTCCTCGTTGCGTCGTCCATGACCAATATTTATTGCAAAGATAGTGAGAAGGCCCATTCTATTTTACTAGACCGAAAAATAGCAGTTTTATTGTGTGGGCATAGAGAGTAAATTATATGAGGCTAGCCCTTTCTGTATAGGGACTTCCACCGCGTGAAGTGCATGAAGTGAGAAGCCAGTGAGGTGAATAGATCAATCAGCTCTTCCTCTAGCTTGAACAAACCACGGAACAATCGTAGTGTGAACATGTGGTCTATAAGTCAGGGTTCCATTCGCGCTGCTAAGTGGCTTGGTCTATACGAAGACAATCATTTGTAGTTAGTTACTGGTACCCACCATAAAAAAGTGACTACAATTGTGCACTTTCCGCTCTCTATGATCATCTTCAACTAAACCAACTAGGTATACTGTACCAATGTTTAGCATGAAGGTCCTTGCTCAGCTTCTTGAACTTTTCCATCTCATCCCAGCAAGACCTTCCCCAGTTGCAACCAGCCATGTTCACCACAAAGTCACGGTCCTTCTCGGAGTAAAAATATTGTGGATCATCCCTGAATTCAGCACATGCTCCTTCGGGAAAGCTGTTGATCGCACGTAGGGGAACGAACCCAACGCGTTCTCGAATCCAAGGCTGTGTACTGTACAGCTCTTCCAGAGCGTCCTGCTCCTTGTGCTCCCATTGCATGTGCTTCTGCTCATACATCCCAGGGTCCCACCACAGGTCTAAAAGCATCTCTGACCACTCAGACCTCCTAATTAAAAACGAGCCCAGGTTGAACCCACCGCAGTCTTGCGCAAGGACAAGGTCCACGGGCGAGTTTCGCACGCCTACATAAGCGATGTCTCCTTTTATGTTTAATGGATTCAAATGGGCAAGACTTCGGTACGTCTTGTTCTCTACGTCATCTAATAGGTACTCCTCCAGCGATATCTGAGGCTCCATGATGAATGTGTGCAGGTCCAGCCACCAGAACCACTCTGCATTGGGATACTGACGCATTGTCTGCTTCAAAATGTCGGCCTTTTCCCATCCCTCTCTCCATTCATGGGAGTACCTTCTCTTTATAGTGGTGTCTTTGATGGCTAAGTGATACCCATGCCTCTTAGCATAGTCCTGCTTGTTCTTGATCGAGGAACGCTCAACTGACCATTCCTGGGGACCTTTCCACTTCAAAACGCCACCTCCTTCGTTTGCAGCGAGGATAATCACGACATTCGGAGTTTTTTTATGCGTAAGACTATATTCATTGGAAATCACTGAGACTGCTATTATGGTCAGAGCTATTAATAGTGTAGCGACGAAATATGCACGGAGGCTCTTAGCTTTTTCATAATAGCTTGAGAGCTTCCCCTTCGGCTTCCACGTTTTCGAGTATTCTGCATTAGACATGAGTAACTGACGAAGCTGGATTCTCCGTCATTACCTGATTGTTTGGTTGACGTGACAAGAGTTCCTGGTGTGTCTCGTTTTTGACAGAAACTGCGCGTAGGAGGAAAAACATTACATCCGTGCACCAGGAGACGGCTTCAACAAAGCATCGTTACACCAGAAGTAGATTGGCTTGACAGAAAACGTCGTCCTCCTTCCAGGAAGTTTCGACAAAATTACAATTAGACACCGCTGCACCTGTGTTGGAATAACCGTCAAAATTGTGTCCTAATAAAGTTGTGGATATGTGAAACGATAAAGAGCGGCTTCACCAGGCTCGCCTAGTTTACCAATATGCTCCCAATAGTCAGCAGCAAACGGTTAAGAAATACTACATAAGTAAGACGCATTCTGATCAAGTTCCACAGCGACAGTATGTCAAGTGCAGGGCCCGTATGTTCTCGCACGGCCACTTACATAATAATATAATGTTGCCCAAGCATTGTATAGCCAAGACAGCGACCCGCGAAACAAACAGCGAAACAAATTCGGTAACCGCCAGCGGTTTATTTTCTATGACGGGTTTTTCAGATTGCCTTTTCTGGAAAAAGTTCTGGTAGCGCAGAATTGGTGTTGACCATTTTGAAGAATTTTTTTCTAGCCCCAAGCGGCCGACATAATTTACACTTCATCTACTTATCAAGACCCCTGGTTCTTCCAAGCCCAATGCCAAGACGCGAGGCTTATCAAAGCCTTAAAAGAGCTTTCCGCTAAAAATCCCTCATTATATCATGAAGTGGAGTGATTTGGCCCGATGGGTTTTCCCAGTGAATCTTTTATGTATCTGTCACCGGGCTAGATCGCACGAAACGCGCAGGTACTGCAGTTAGAGTGTAGCAAATCTCCCATCTTCTTTACACCTCTAAGTTAGGTTTTATGAATTCTATTGGGCAATTATCTAGGTACGCGTTCGTGACTTGGCGGCAAGTTTGACGACGTTGTCACTGTGTCTGCATTGTATGCAGCCACTGTGTCTAAGCTGTAAGCGAAATGCTAATAAACATATATCTGAGTTCGGTAAAACCTTGATGTATGCTATTGCCAGCAGTCCTTGAAAGCAGAACAATTTGGTTTTACAATATAATTATGATGAGCGACTATTAATGCAGCAAGAAATGTCCGCACTGTGCGTTGGTTAATATATTGAAGCAACTCATATAATTTTTCAGAGGTCTGTTGTTCATAGCGAGCATCAAACAGCGTTCGAGATTAATTCGCGGGGAAATGCTGCAACTGGACAGCGCACTGAAGAGCCAAAAAAACTATTACAGCATTGACCAAGTTGCTGTCTTTGAGAGTAAACCAGAATCTACAGGGACTTTGTTTGTCATACAGAATATTGACTCAGAGGGCTTAGGTGTCAAGTCTATTATTTGACCTTTAGAGTTCATTAATACGCTTATTAATGTCCGTTGCTATGCTATTTTCAAAAAGTGTGTACATGTCAAAAGTGTCGTGCCGCTGCCAACATAGTGAAGTACAGGCACGCACAGCAATATGCATGCATATGCAAGTCTAAGCATCCGAGGATACAGTTTCAGCTAAAATCGCTGTACCTCGTCTATTATATACCTAAAATATTACTGGTGAGTGGAGAGTGACTGTGATATTTCACCCACAGCTGGGTTGAGGGTATGCAAGTTAGTATGTCCTCTGAGGTGTGTGGCCCATAGTAGGTAGCCAGAGTTTATAGGACCGGACTTACAGCAAGATTGCCAAACCATTAGGCCTCATTAAGAACGAACTGCGTAGTTCAACTAGTCGCCTCTTCGACGATGTAATTTTTCGCTTAGCGTTAAGTAATTCGATTGATTAGAAGTCAACCGGGCGTCTGTAATCGTCGACAGTGCAGTAATCCTAGCATGCAAAGCGCTCTGAACAGCTCCACATAGAAGAACGCCCTTCAAAATAACAAATATCACTTTGGGAATTAATAGTAACCTACATTAACGACTCTGAAGACCCCAATTGATATCTATTCTATATATTATACAATTGACAAAGAGAAGATCCTGCGACTCTTGGAACGGGAATTAAGCAGTGAATAGCAGCAAAAAATAGCAATAAAAGTAAATGTACATGTAGCAGCATCAAAGTTTCAAGTATTAGTGTATTTTGTTTCGGGACAAACGCTCTAAGCGGTAATGCTATTGCCGCTGGCCTTGATCTCCTTCAAAACATTAATCTTTCTTCTTCTCGCGTTAATGAACCAATTGCTCAGCTGCTGAGAAGATAGCCCTGTCTTGAACATCAACTCCATCTTTTGCTTTGAATTGGGGTAAGGGTGGTTGAGATTCTCGTTGAGCCAGCTCAGCAAAATCACTGTAGTTTGCTTGGGCAGGTTCGAACGCTTCTTCTTCCCTTGTGACTTTTGAATCTGTTGGTAATTTTTGTCGGCTGAAATCATGATTATGGGCTTGAAATCTTCGGACTGAATAGAATTGGCAATGGGCTTTTCTGATGGAGAACCCAACTTCCCAGAACTAGAGCCAAAAGAAGCCGCCGAGTCAGAGAGGTCGGGAGTCCTTACTCGATCCCCTATACTTTTAGAGGTATAGCCGGCAACATTAGGAGCACTAGGCAAACTAGTTAGACTAGGCATAGTAGTCATACTAGGTAGTGAGTTCGGAAGTGAGGTTGATCTGCCAACCAGACCAAGCGAAGGGTGCAGCTGTTGCAGTGGTTGAGGGTGGTAAAATTGCTGTTGCTGTGAGTACAGCGACGTGACTGAAGTAGACCTCGAAGAAATGGGAGTAAACTGGCCGGCAACAGGCGAGCTGCTGTTGGGCACGGTAGGCGCCGACGTCATTGATGGCATCGACGACATTGTTGCCACTGGGGTGTGTTGGTAAAAGTATGATGATGTGGACTGGAATTGAGGATGTGGCAAAGGAGGAAGATGAGAGGTAGGCTGTGGGGAAGGAAGATTCACTCCATTCTCTAGTACAGACGAATTGAGAATGTTGTTGATAGAGGGAAGACGAAACTCCTGCTTGGCATTGGCATTGGCGCCGGTAGCGTCTGTGTCAAAGGGCGAGCTGGGTGGAGTCAAGCTGTGTAGCGAAGGCCTAGGTTGAGGCAACATGTAGCTCTTTTTATCGGCCATCGCTAGAAATAATTATTGGCAGAAGGAACTACTTAGGGAAAAGTTTCAGTAGCTATATGGTAACAAAATGACAGCTTGACGTGAACAGACAGAAAGAAGTATGCGTGATTTTCTTAGGTCGGGAATTAGGCCATGTATATATAAGTACGAAACGAGAGAGGCAGCATATCCTGCAACAGTCCCGTCGCAGTGCATAAAGCGTCTATATATTGTTCTTTTAGTTGTAGCTGGATTTTGCACGGAGCGTTGGTTTCTTTTTGCGGATGCTAACTTTACAATACAGACGACGTTTTTTTGTACAGAAGCATGCATGAACATGCATTTCACCTAAAGCAGATATCTCCAGCAGCGAGTAAGAGAAGAGAGAGGAAAAGAGAGAGCGAGAAGCAAGAGGTTTGGCAGTTCTTGAATGCCATTGAGTGTGGTACACCTAATTGATGGCGATTGACAAAAGCATGGCACCTGTAACAGTTGCAGTACTTTCCTAGACTCTCCATAGGCCGATAGTATTACGTGCCTAGCGCTTATCATCCCAGAAAGGTTTGACAGTGAAAAGTTGCTGCACTCATAACGGGCTCGCAACACGCGAACTTTTCACTGCACTAAATTTAAAGTTTGCCGCATTCTCGCACTCACTCAAAAAAAAGAATAGCAGACTATGCAGCTAAATATCCAGTAGAATAAGTGACGATATTAAGCATAGAGCAGGTTAGTGTGGGATTAATGCGAGTGTGAACAACATGTGGAAATGTAGGCTCGCTTCGTGTCGCGATCTCTTGTTGTCGTCCATGACACTGGAATTATTTTCTTGTGATCTGTGAAGGTAAACGCTGCATTTGTGCACAATAGCGTGTACATATCTAGTCACTTTTATATTTCACATCAAGGCAGCGCATCCACAATTGTGTCATCACTTGTCTGCCCTCTACGTCGATTCACTGTGCAGCGGCCTTGCTGAGCCTGAATCTAATTGGTATCTCCTTGACGCATTATTAAAACTTTCCCTTTTCGTCAACGGTTTCGAGAAGCTTGTTTTTCGTGAATGTCGGACTTTTCCCAAATAGTGTAGTTCTCTCTGGGCAGCGTTTGCTCCTTTAACCTCAAAGTCGTCAGTTGACTAGAACTTAGAGGTAATAGGTGCGCAGCAGTGCATATTGAGCGCAACTAGTCCGAAAGGACACCCTTCAACACAAAAGCGGCATTGGTGACATAGTTCTTTTTTGACGTACATTTAACTTTGGAGGTAAAAGTGTTGGGAACAACTTTCCCCCGAGGTCCGTCTACGTCATGCTTTAGTGATTGCCCTGTCAGCAATTTGCGAAAGACATCAGCATACATTAAAAATGAATTCCAAGGTCAATGGCAAAGGTGTACGCAAACACTTATCTTGCTACAGCTTACGAATGTACGTATCTAAATTATCATCGCGCCAGTGAATGGAAGGACAGATTGTTGTCTGTGAAGTCAAAGCTGTTAGTCCTTGGCGATAGCTTGTGACGTATCCCTTCAAAATTGCATATACAATTGAAGCGCCGGGCCCGCTAATTCAAAATATTCTTTGATGTCATATGCAACCACAATACTGTTCAGGTCAATCTCGGATATAGATGTTCTTCATGCATATTTTTTGTGGGCATCCGACTCGCCTGCAGTCTGCTGAAACACTAAATGCAAATCAAAATAGAGATGCATGCCTTCCAAAAGCGGCGATAATCGGATTTCACAAATGCGCACATCACAGGGGTACGAAGCATTATGAAGATGCATCTCTTGTTAGTAGTGTGTTACATGGTGACAAGCAAAATAGCCTCTCTGGTCTTTGAATAAACATGCATTCTACATAAATGAAATGCTATAGTTCCTGGGTTCCCCACTTTCAAAGCAAATGCTTTGCATTGAAGAACAAAGCTTCGTGACCTTTCAAGCTTAGTGAGAAACGCAGTCTCTTGAGAGTGCTGCGCCTAGGCACTCAGTCTTTCACAGAAAGAAAAATGACACGTTCGCGAGCACCGGTGCATTGTGTTTTATGTTATTTTGCAGCGAACAATTTCGAATGCATCCCGATCGGGTAACTTTGACACCGCGGAGAAAAATTACTTAATGTTGCTTAGCACGTACTAGAGGCACAATAGCGAATGTGTCATAAATGTGTCAAAAATGACATATGGCAGAGGTGCTTGACACTGTTGATTGCAATCCTTGAGACAACGTTCAATGCCTGTGAGAGATGAAAATAACTGATTGGGTGCCTGCGTTGTGGTACATAATACGGCTCCCTACTGTCAGTTCTAATCTCCGCTCTTTCCCTTTTCTCTGCAGGGAAAATTATGTGAAATTAGCTTTAGTAATTTATTATCAAACTTTAATGATTGCGTGCAGTTGATCCAAGCATTTTTTGACACCTTGGCAGGTACAGCCAAAGTCAGCAAACAAAATTTTAAAGTGTTCCTATATTTGAGGCTTAATCTGATTAATGAGCCTTGCATTGAAAGCCCATAGCCTTCGCTCTCAGCCAAGAATCAGCTGATTCGTAACAGTTAACCGAACCATGCAATTCGAGTGAGCGGTGCTTTTTTTAATAGTATAGTTCAACACTGGGCTCTATTGAAATGTCGATTTCAGCGCTTTAGGCTCTGACTTGACCATTGCATGTTGAGCACTGACCCCGCAATTATGTATAGTCACGATCAATGTGATACGTAAAAATGTACAACACCATCTTTTTTAGTCGCCAATCGTCCACCCTGTTAGAAAGATCCGCCTTATTTTGTGAACAGCGACCTTCCTCCTTACAGGGCAGTAGTAACAGTGAGAGTTTTTGCATTTATCAGTAGAATAGGCGGCAAGTCGTCAACCCACACGCTTAAATCTCTCACGTACTCCAAAGATTCCTCCTCCGACTTGTGCGTGCCAATATCAGGAACCGGTAATGTGGAAAAAATCAAGGCCGTGTTGTCGCTAGAATTTCTTCTCATCACTTCGTTCAAAATCAGATACTGTGCTTTTGTGGTGATCTCGTCAAAAGAGAATTTAAGGCTTTCATCATTATCCACTATATTATTCGCGTCGTAAGGTTCGGGTAAGGGAGACATGCGTGGGTTTTTTAGTTTGTCTTTGCACTTACTTTCACCCTGTTTTATAGAAGGACTTTTAATTGAACAGCTTCTTGGCTCCCGGTCCTTATCAGTATTTGGGACAAACATAACGGTGTGCTGGTCTCCAATAGCATTTTCGAACACATGTGACTTCGGAAGCGTGTCTGCTGAAAAAATTGACCTCTGAATTTTCCTGTTCTTTTTGAGAGGTATCACTGGTTTATCGTGAATGGAGCTGGTTGATTTCTGGTGATACTGCATGGGTCTACGCAGCTGGCTCGCGGATGCAAGATTTAATGTCGATGGCTGTGGTGCTAGCCGCGGCGAGGCTGGCATTTTGTTCAAGCTGATTGAAGATGACTGCCTGGTATTCGAGATGTTAGAGGAGGATGATTGCAAGGAAATAATGGAGTCATCATCAGTAAACATATCTGTATCCTCGTCTGATGTATCACCCAAGGTGCGCTTTATATCTGAGTTCAATATCCTGTTAGTCCTCATAGACAACGAAACACCTAGCTTGTTGATTTTTGAGACGGTGTATCGCCTCTTCCCGCTGTTCACTATGTTCTTGGCAACTGTAGGGTCATACTTCATCACGTGAGGAATGCTAGTTGACCTTCGCAAAGTTTCATCGTCAGCTCTAAACTCCTTCAGCGCGCTCCACCATTCGTCCGTAGCTAAAACACAATCAACTTTATCCCTAACATAATTTGAGACGGGCTCTACTCCGTTAGCAATGTAGTCGTAAGTAGGGTAGTCTCCGCTGTTCAAACACAGTACTACAACCTCAGCCGTAATTCTTAACACTTCCAGCAATGAGCCGACTCTAACAATCTCGTCCTCCATATCCTCTTGAAACTCAACAAATACGACTACTCTTACCTTGTGAGTCTTTTTCCATTGGGGCACAGTGTTCAGAATAGCACCAAGTTGCAATATAAGTGTGTACGTGTCAAAATTAGTCGTTAGTGCTGCTTTGCCTCCAGCCTCATCAACAATTTGAGCACTCATTTGTATTGGATATAGGTCAATGAACTTTTTCTCACCATCAGACAAGTGTACCTCGTTATCGCTCGGAATTCGGAGACGTGGAAACCCTTTTGCCACTGCTATATTACTGCTGAGAAGAGACAAATCCTCTACTGTCTGAACCCATTCTGGTATAGTCAATTTCTGTTCTAGCGAGCAGGAGTCTGTGGGTAGCCGCTCCATCACCTGGCTCTTATAGCCAGGTTTTTTGCTCTCCGAAGACTGTTTCATGTCATAATTAGACAAATCGTAGAACCCTAGCACAGTGATATTGGGCTTCATACCTCCTAGACCGCTTCCAAGGTAGATGTTCCTCACCCCCCAAATGAACGAAGGAGCTATGGCAATTTGAACGAATGCCTTTATCTTCGAGTGGTCCCGCAATTGAACCCACGCGTTCCTTTGCTTAGCAAGCTCAGAGTATCGAGCCTGAAAGGAATCGCTCACCATAACATGTCCCACAACATAAAGTCCTCCTTTCTTCAAGTGGTTGCAGAAATTCATCAACCTCCATGAGGTACGCGGATTGTCAACCAGGAGCAATATCTGTGGCCTCCAATACTTCACGTTGTCCTGTCTCAGTTTTAAAAGATACTTTCTTACTTGATGGTAAATTAACGACTGAGAGACATCACCCCACTGCTTGGGAGGAGAAACATAGTGAATTGCCAAGATTAAAAACATGAGAAAAACACATATGAGAGAGGCAGACATGCCATCTACAATACACATTGCCAATGCTGATGCCAATGTGCCAAACAATGCCGTTGAAGTGTTGAAGTATTTGAAACTGGGCCTGAAATTAGGCGCAGATCCTAGCTTCAACAGAAAGCAAGCCATGTTAGTGATAATGAACGTCATCAAAAAAGCCATCGTTATTAGTGTGGCAATTTGGTTGATATCTGCAAACAAAAAAGCCTGTGCAATTGCCCATGTGAATATAATACTGAATATGGGATCGTCTGACTTCTTACTACCTATGCCAAAGAGCGCAAGGCCAGGAAAAATCTCGTCCCTAGCTATGGCCTGAAGCACTTTAGCAGCGCCGACAATACCAACAATGACAGAAAAAAGAGAGGTTGATAGTTCACCTAGTATGATCAATGTAGACGACAGGTTGACTGTCTGGATCACCTGGACATCGCTTTGCAGCAGCTTCCTGGGAATAGATGCTCCCATAGAGACGATCACTAGCGCGTAGCATATGAATGTGAGTAGCAGGCCACTCAAAGTTCCCTTAGGGATAGACATAGAGGGCGATTTGAGGTCTCCACTCATGGAGGCACCAGCAAATATGCCGGCCGTAGCAGGGAAGAAGATGCCAAACAGATCGTTGAAGGTTTCCACGCCGTCAATTTCGGACCCTGCAGCTCCTTTGGTAAACTGGGGAAACAGGTTTTCTTTGAAAGTCTGCCAGCAGAGACCGGTATAACTGACGTCTAGAGACGGTATATAAAACGGACTCATGAATATGGCCGAGATGGGAATGGAAAGAGTGGCTGCAAGTAGTACAATGACCAGAAAACCACCTGCTCTGGATACAGTACTAGCTCCAATGAGGGAGACACATGTACACACAGCAAGAAACACAGTGCAATACAGAAACTGCCACCAATAACCTACGGGCAGCAGCTGTAAAGTTGCTCCATTTTCCTTGCTGAAATTGAACAGCAGAGGCTCCACAAAACCGGCCACATTCAGCGACGAATTGAGCACCTGTCCAATGTAAAATATAACACCAATAGCTCCGCCAAACTCGACTCCCAAACTTCTGCTTATCATGTAGTACGCGCCCCCACCTTTCACCGTTCCATTCGTTGCTATAGCTGAGATGGACATGGTAGTTAGCAAGTCTATACCGTAACTCATAAGTAGGAGCAACAAACTACCTAGTATACCCATTTGCCCAATTACAAACCCAAATCTCAAAAACATCAGAATCGAAAGTACATTGAGCACTGTTGGCAGGAATACACCACCCACTGTGTCGAGCTTGCTCGACAGATCTGTTAACGCGTAGGTGTCCAGGGCCACCTCATTTCGCACCTCCTTGTCGATTGTGCTGTGTCTTTTGAGAGGCGTAACTGTATGATCAAAGGTCTCGTACTCTATAACCGACTTGCGCCGGCTTGGTCTCGGGAGCAGTGGTGTTTTGTCGTTCGCATTGTTGGCCATGCCTTGTTTGGGGAAATTTAGTTGTTGCTGATTAAGCGAACAGTCAGTGTAATTGTACAAAAGGATTGTATTAGTGTCAGCCTGTGTCAATAATGGTAAGTAATGTACAGTGGCAACTCAACAGCAATGTTTGTGTCAGTAAGAGTGACAGCCATAGAAAACAACCAGCGGTTGGTCAACTGCAGCAACTGATTTGGTTTAAAAAAATAGATAAGCATTTTGATACTGAATAATTTTTAGATACACAGAAACTGTCAAATTTGTGAGAAGCCCATAAAAAAAATACGCTGCTTATTTTGTTGCAGGGGGACAGTGCAAGGACGTTCCTCAATTCAAGTGCTCTTTCGACAGGTGGAAAGTGGCGATACGCACTATTTTTTTGCGTAAACAAGTACATCCGCGTTGCTCAAAGCCATGGGACCCGAGCGAAATACGGGTGCTAGCAGCAATGACGTTACCAATAGCACTGTCAATGTAAGTAAAGACCCACTGAAGACCGTGGATGAACAGAAATTAACCAGCTCAGATGGGAAAAATGGGCTAGTAGAGTCGAAGCCACCCAAGGAAGACGAGTCGGCAGTAGAAAAGAGGAGAAAACGACAAGAGCGGCTTGAGGCGTGGAAACGTAAGAAGCAGGAAGAGGAAAGACTGAAGGATGCTAAAACTGAGGCTAGCTCTACCACTGCCACTTCCAAAATTGCGGCTCCCATTACCAATAGCATAAAGCTGAAGGCACCAAAGCTAATAGCAAAGGCCAACACTAAAAGGTTTGGCACGGTCAAGCCTATAAAGAGGTCGCTGACTATGACAGAAGAGTTCTCACCTAAAAAGCAGCATACGGAGGGAACTAATGGCAGTCATGGTAGCCGTCGTAGCAATGATGTCATGGCCCAAGAGGATGGTAGTATCGTGACAGACATTGACGAGTTCATGGCCAATCTCAAACCTGGAACAACCAACAATGATCACGAGCAATCAGTCATAGAAGAAGAGGAAACCATCGAATCAGGTGCTGAAGACGATGATGAAGACCCACTTAAGCTCCTCCATGCCATCAGCGCAAAAAATAAAAAGAATATACCGATGAAGCCTTATTCTACGGAGCCATTTGAGAAAGCTTTTTACCAGGAGTCTAGCTTTATAGCTGGCCTTACCATAGAAGAGGTCAAAAGTCTGAGACTGAGAGACGGCATCACAGTGCGAGGTAAGAACGTACAAAAGCCGATTTTGACATGGTCTCAACTGGGTCTGCCGTCTCAGATTGTGGAGGTACTTGAGACTCTACATTTTGAAACACCTACCCCCATTCAGTGTGAAGCTTTGCCCAATATAATGAGCGGAAAGGATTTAATAGGGATAGCAAAGACGGGATCTGGTAAGACCCTTGCATTTTTGTTGCCTTTGTTTCGTCAGATCATGCCACAGCGGAGCTTGGCACCTGGTGAAGGTCCACTGGCAATGGTAATGACACCTACGAGAGAGCTGTCTCTTCAAATTTTTAAAGAGTGCAAGCCTTTCCTTGACAAAATGAATATGAAGGGCTGCTGTGCCTATGGGGGCTCACCCATAGGGCAGCAGATTGCAGATATGAAGAAGGGATGCCATGTAGTGATCTGTACACCAGGGAGAATGATTGACCTGCTGGCAGCTAACTCTGGCAGAGTGACAAATGTCGCAAGAATTACCTATTTGGTCTTAGATGAGGCAGACAGAATGTTTGACATGGGGTTCGAGCCACAGGTTATGAAAATTGTCAACGCCATACGGCCAGATAGACAGGCAGTCCTATTTTCAGCAACTTTTCCACCAAAGATGGAAGTACTGGCTAGAAAAATGCTGAAGCAGCCAGTAGAGATTTTGGTAGGCAGTAAAAGCGTGGTCTCAGACACAATCACTCAAGAAGTCTTAGTGTTAGATGACAGTAATAGGTTCGGCAAGCTTTTACAAATTCTGGGTGAGTTCAGAGAGCAGGATGAAAAAGGCAAAGTTTTGGTGTTTGTAGACAGACAGACAGCAGCTGATTCGTTGGCTTCTCAGCTTATAGATAGAGGCTATATGTGTTTCTCTCTTCACGGGGGAAAAGACCAGGGCGACCGTGATTCTGCTATTTCAGACTTCAAATCTGGTGTAGTTAACATGTTAGTAGCTACGTCCGTTGCTGCAAGGGGGCTTGATGTAAGAGAATTGAATCTTGTAATCAATTACGACTCGCCCAATCACATGGAAGATTACGTTCATCGTGTGGGTAGAACAGGGAGAGCCGGAAATCTTGGAAACGCGGTCACTTTTGTCAACCCAACACAGGAAAAAGCAGCAGCTGACATTGTGCGAGCCTTAGAGCTTAGTAAGGCAGAAGTCCCCGATGCATTGAGAAAACTTGCACGCGAGTTCGCTTCTAAACTCAAAACTGGGTCTCGTACGTTTAGCTCAGGGTTTGGTGGACATGGGATCGAAAAGTTAGACGAGATTAGAAAGAATAAACAGAGCTTGGAAAAGAAACTTTATGGTCATGAGGAGAAAGAGGATGATGCGGAAACAAAGACAGTGGCCCCGGAACAGCGGCAAGAGACTGATGATAACCCGCTACCGAATTTCCTAGTTACATATGGCCGAACACCTCTTGCTGCTAACAAATGGCTTTATCACGCGAAAATTACAATCAACGATCTCCCGAAAGAGGTTAGGTGGGCTGCCAGTAACGGAGATAACATTGCCAACATAACGGAGCTAACGGGGGCAGTTATCACTTCGAAAGGAAGGTATTACCCACCTGGAAAGGGTCCTGTGTCTTCATCAGATGATCCCAAATTGTATTTGCTGGTTGAGGCTGAGAAGAATTCAATGGTAGAGGCCGCTGTTAAAACTTTCAAGGATTCATTGGTGTCGGGGATCACCGAATTTTCAGAGCAGACCGGCAGGAAAGTCGGCAGATACACTCTTTGAGTAAATAATGGTAGTGCTGGTCGTAGAAACATAAAACTTAGAAATAACGAAAAGGTGGATTGAGAACACAAGATCATGTGTCACAGTCTCGGTTTGTTTGTAGCTAGGCATCAGATGATACACCGCCTAAAGATTCACCTTTGTATTAAAGCACTATAATTAGAGGCCATTGAGGCATAGCTACAGAAAAATAGATAGGCCTGCCCGGAGACAGTCATCGATCATTCTGTGATAATAAAGAAAAAATTATATAAAAATATTTTTGTTAAAGTAATTATATCAATTAAACAAGCAAGTAAAACACGACAAGCTACTCCACTGTGCACTTTACAAAATAGGGAAATCCTTGCAACATCACCTATTCCATTAGGACAACAGCGATAATGGCTGGTGTGAGTCAGAGCAATTGGTGCACAGAGGCACACCAGATCTCCGGCGGGCCAATTATTATTCCGACACAACGGGTGAAAATAACATGCCAACACGGAGAAGGTGCACATATGTGTATTAGCTAACTCACTGCCTTGTTCTGTCCGTCAAACTCTTGTCCTAGTGCAGTAGGTCCGTAGTATGACTTTCTCAATATGAAAGTAATACTACGGACCTACTGTATTAGAACAAGAAAACTTTCTTTATTGTGAAAAACTAACTCGTAAGGTGCACAGATGTGCTTCCTGGCGAAGAGTAGTTTCGACTCAATACGCGCGCAATATTTCCGTGCATAGAGACACATCAGGGATCAGCAGAGGAATCTGCTCTGTTAAAAATTCTAAGGCATAATTTCAGTATACTGATAATGACCTAGGACTGCGGTTCAAGGTGACTTCTAGTTTGATTATCTTCGCTCAAGCAGCTATCAAGCAAATTGGAATGCTCTGATCACGAGTCCGTGCTAACTAATGAAGCTCGTCGATCTCTTCCTCTTCGCGGAACTTTTCGGCATCAACATAATCGGTTTTGACGATTACTATACCGGCCTCCTCTTCTTCATGGTTGATCTTTGAAATATCGTACCCGTTAGAGTGCAAGTAGTTCAAAAAGTCCACGTCCTCAACCATAATAGCGTCCTGGTCAACAGAGGGCAGAAAGAATAGGGATACCAATCCAGCGAAAATAGCCAGGGTAGAAGCTATCCAGAAGGGTGCCTGCATACCTCTGACGGTGGTGGAACCTCCGGCGTTTTTTTGAACGATAGGGAAGATGTAGGTGCCTATAAAACCACCAATTTTGCCGATAGAGGCAGAAATACCATAATACTGGCCTCTAATAGGAGTAGCAGATGTTTTAGAAGCCAAAAGACCGATGTTGTTACCAACACCAAACTCGCCCAGAGTCTGGAATATACCGTAAACCACAACAAAAGCGGCAATGTGGTGTCTAAGCGAAGCATAGCAGCCAGCCATGATAAAACCAATGATACCTTGCAACAACAGGCCAATAGTGGTTGTCAGTCTAGGCCCCAAATAATCGGAAGCAAAAGCTCCAAGAATACAACCAGGCATGTAGAACAGATTCAATACAATATTCCACCCAAAAGTTTTGTACAAGTCTCTATCAGGGATAACTCCATTGATGATAGTGGATGAATATGTACTGAACGCGTAGCCTGAGAAATCGTACACAAACCAGATCAAAGATACAATGGACAAACGAAACCAATAAAACTTGAATACCATGAGGTAAGGGATTTTTGCTTCTTTGAAGTTCAGTTTGGAAAAACTGTCTTTCTCGTTGTAGAACCAACGCATAATGAACATAGAACAAGGGAAGATGGCACCAATTCCTAGAGTAACACGCCAAACAGGTTGCAAGTTGTGAGGACCACAAATCCAGAGCATGACCATGGGAACAAAAGCAGCCACCACGAAGCCAAAGGCACTTATAGCACTTGTAAACCAAGTAAAGTAGCGGTTTCTTTGACCGGCTGGAAGTAAAGCAGAAGCTTCAGCGCATGCTGCAGAACCAGTGGGGTACTCTGCACCCGTTCCAATACCTAAAAAGAACCTGTATGCAGTAAGGGCGGCAAATAAACCGCCAGCATGGCCATATGCGGTAGTTCCAACGCCCCAGGAGCCAGCACATAGAATGGAAAATAGGATAAGTATACCAGATGATATCAACATACCTGGTTTCCTGCCGATATAATCGGAGAAAACACCGAAACCGAGCTGACCGACAACGCTTCCAACAAAAGCAATGGCTGACACGTTAGAGATGGCACGTGATTTACTGTATTCATCTCCATAAATCTTAGCGAGGCAGGTCGAGGCGGTAGCGATCGAATTGTTGATGTAGCCATCAGAAAAAAGACCAGCTCCGGCAGTGAAAATGGGCCAAAGAGTACGAATATTGACGGCATCAGCACTAGTGCGCTTAATTTTGATGCCGGATTGGGTTTCGTTGTTGCCTATGACGTTTTCATCATTAAGGGACCTATCGCAGTCCTGCAAGCTTACATCAGCGACTTTCCCATTGAAGATTGTTATCTCCTTGCTAGCTCTGGGTAGGAAGTCGGTAAAAATACCAGTGAAGGAACTTGGCAAGTCACGTGTAAGAGCAGAAGGCATCGTGTTTCAAAGAACTGAAGTGGTACGGGAAGAATTTGTCAAATTAAAGAGAAAGGGAGGCCAAGAATCAAGATTTATTCACGGGTCCTTCATTTATTATATATGCATCGAAGATCTGCAGGAAAAAAAACCAAATAGGAATTACGCCGACCGGAGATTGATAACTCCGTCACCTGCACGAGAAATGGCCATAAGTTTAGCTGAGTGGTAGTGATGAGACAGATACCCTGTGGGTTACTCTCTTTGCATGCGGTGAAACGTTGGAGGTTCAAAGCAACACCTTTATCGTTTCGAAAGGAAGTTATTATCTATTTGGAAATGGCATTACGTTTTTGTATGATTATGTTAGGCTCTATTAATTGGTTGATGCTAACAATAACTTAAAGGCAGAGAGAGCTGCTGAAAGTTGTGTGACTTGATTAGAGTCAGGGATTATGGGACTTTCGGAGAATACGGGCAGCAAAGGTGCAGATACTTTTAAATTGATTATGACGCCATTTCTATGTACTGTACCATTTCTTACTGATATCCTGTCTTTTCAAATGCAAACGAGAGGTAAAATGAGCAAGCATCTTTGTCATCTCCACTAACACCATAAGTACCATCTGGTCTTCTCATACTTTCTAATAAAGGTCTGGGCAAGGCATCATAAAATTGAGAGATCTCAGTGTTGAACATTTGTACGAAGTTCCGCTTGTACCTTAGTTCGAGATTGTACTCCTCACACAAACCTCGAAAGGCCTCAAAGGGCACAACAAACTCGGGCACATTGTTCACGGCATCGACGAGAAAGTAATTGTAAACTTGTCCGTAAGGAGGCCGAAAAATTCCATCTGGAGGAGGTACTTCGTTAAACTCTACTGAGTAGATTGAGTTGCCCCACTTTTTCTCGTCCGGGGCCAGCTTCCCAATTTTCCA
The DNA here is from genome assembly GCA_003706235.2 of Wenyingozyma naganishii. NCBI lineage: Eukaryota > Fungi > Ascomycota > Pichiomycetes > Pichiales > Pichiaceae > Wenyingozyma > Wenyingozyma naganishii. The sequence goes on along the minus strand of PPKS02000010.1, from coordinate 15,738 downwards.
CTTGATGAAGTCAGACGAGGGTATTGTGCCAATAAACATGCCCCCGACTTTCAAGCTGTTCGACACATTTCGTAGCAAGTTACGTATCGTCTGCTCGGACTCAAAAGCATAGTGAAGACAAAACTGCATGGATACGGTGTCATATTGAAGCCCAATTTCGGCCTTGAAATCTTCCAGGAGCTTGGGAACAGGAGTGTTGAAAGCGTCACCAGTAGCAAACACAGCATGGAAGCTGTAGTGCGATTTTCTGTATCTGTTGATAGCCTCCCTAATAGACTGATCTGACAAATCGACACCGACGTAAGTTCGGGTCTGAATGCTGTCCCATTTAGCCATATCGCCGCCTTTGCCACATCCTAGTTCTAGCACATCGCCATTTGGAGTGCCAAACTTATGGATTAAAATATATTTGATGCAGTTGTTGAACGATCTCAGCTTGTAGATTTTGGACTCCGTTCGCTTTTGCCTTCTGGAAGCAAATGCCTGCTGGTTGTAGTGATGACGAATGATCTGGTCCTGCTTTAAATTTTGGTACTGCATCACATTGTGTTGCACCAGTTTCGTTTCCTTCTCTTCTTCTCTGCGTCTGATCTCCTCCGCTTGTCGTAGCTGCTCTTCTTTATTTGTGCTTCTCTTTGCCTTTTTGAAACCCTTCTGCTCCTCGGCCTTCTCCAGGCTGTGCTTGAGACCTTGTTGTTGAGCCTGCCATACATCCTCCGGCATCCACGCTGGCTTTTGTACTGGTAAAACTGGCTTCGCCGAAGGAGTAGGAGATTGAGACTGCGGTGGCTCTGACTCGGACTGGGAGTCATTCTGGTGCTTACTGTCTTCGCTGAGAGCCTCATTATCATTCTCTTCTATATCTTTAGCTGCCTCTTCTACTTTTACTTCATTGTCTTTAACTACTTCCTCTGTCTTGTCTGCACGTATATCATCCCTTCGTCTGGAGCTGCTGCCAATCTTTCGCACTATCCTCTTTTTCTTTAAGACACTAGTGGTAGAACTCTGCCATTCAGAGTGGTATGCTCCATTTGGGTCAGACTCCTTGGTGGGGACTTCCTCTCTTGGCGATGGAAGACTAGCATCTATAGGCTGGTTTTCTTCGTCGTAGGCTGAATGAGATGGGGTCGCAGAGGCAGCAGAGGCAGGGCCCTCAGAGCCATTATTACCGGCATTGATGGGTACACTATTGTTTATTTCTTCTGTCGGCATTAGCAAAGGGGTAAAAGGCAATGGCCACACGAAAGAACAGGCCCTGAGGATAATGACTCTGTAGCTCACTTGTTCTCTGCAGCAGGAAATCTTGAATCTCAATTGACTAGTCACGTGACCGACTTTTTTTTCTTCTCGTTTTTCTTCCTTGCACAAAAGGCACCTCGCACCTGAACAGGAAAGTCATGCGTCGTCGAACGAGCCGACCGCCGTAGTTTGCGCATTTGACTCGCGATTTTCTTTTTTTTGGCAGGGGCCCGCACAATTTCGCACTCCCCACAATTTTGACTGAAGCATGTTGGGTACCACCTACTTGGCAAATCTACTTAGTGACAAGGTCAGTATACAGGGGTACCGCGAATCAGCTAACCACCAACATCAAAGTTAGCCAGTGCTCAAGTCGCTATTCGTTGCTCACTGTCTCAAAACCCGAGACAAACGAAGAGCCACTCCACACACCTTCCCCACACGTCAATTCGCTAAACCGCACTGCCCATTTACTCCGAAAACAAACCCCAACTTTATTCCCAGCGCACTACTTTACTCCACTTTTCTGTACAGCGAAATCGTAGATTTCTACGAGTTGAACATTTCTATTTGCGCCGCTGCTTCGATTTAAGGCTATACGCATATTTTTTTATCTATCTCCCGGCTTTATCAAAAAAACTCTGCAGGTTGTGCCACTTCGTTCTTTGTTAAGCTATTACCTGTCAGGAGTTTAAAGTTGGTTTTTTTCGAAAGAGTGGCCTCTTTATAATCCGCACTAGCCTCGGAGAAGAACGATAATTACGCTACACCAGTGCTATGTACGTGTTTCCTGCGTTCAATAATGGATTCAAGAAGAGGAAGAGGACGTTTAAGTGCTGTTCCTACTGTCGCAGCAAGAGGGTAAGTGTTTTATCACCTTGGGGGTATCGCTATGGATTACTTTCCCAAGTTGCTTTATGTAGCTTACTGATTATACTAACACAGCTCAGATAAAATGTGTCCTATCCGAGGGATATGAGCACAAAGGGTGCGACACCTGCGCCAAACTATCTCGTAAATGTGATCTTTCTTTCCAAGCAGAGTCGCCTTCGGCAGGTTCTGCTGCTTCAGCTCCATCCGTTGGTTCGATTTGTTCTGCGGGTTCAGATGCCGTCAACGTGAAGCAAGAGCCCTATATAATCATGCAAGAGCCGCTCACTCCGTCTCAAACACCCGGGCAGAAGATCCACATGGGCCAGCCCAATATCTCAAACGATATTACTCAGCCAGAGACAGATAACGAAGAGGATGCGGGCTTGTGTTTTAAGACCAGACGTTCCAACGCGTCTTCTGTTCTCGAGCACAAAAGAAGATCGCTCAGTGGCATCTCCAAGACATCATCAACGATAGAGCCACCAGCTCACGTCTCTACCTCTATGGCCCCTTCATTTACTATGCCCATTTCCAAAACAGACGACAAGTACAGAAATACCCATTTGCAGAAACCAACAGATTCTAGAAATTTTCACAATGCTGATAACACCAACAATGGACACCAATCGAGTTCTGACGATGTTCTTTCAGAGATTGACGCGTCTGATTCTCCACAAGATAAGCAGCTGAATTTTGTTTCAACTGGGGACTCTCTTTTCAAGATCCTTAACCTTCCGTTCACGAGAGAAGATGGCAGCAACGAGATTCGAAAGTCAAACTCCGTCACAGCTTTTCAAGCAATGTCCTCAAAGTACATTGGTGTCACTGATGCCACTGCTATCTTCATTCAGATAGCTGCTTCTACCAAGGAAAAGAAGAATAAACGCGACTCTGTTAGTGTGGCAACAGGTGGGGCTATAGAGGGAGATGACATTAGCAACCACGATGGGTCGCCAAATTCTGTGGAGCTTAAGCAACAGAACTTACCCGAGTACCACAGCGCCGCTTGGTGGCCCAAGTCAAACAAGAAGCGCAGTGCAGAAGATGATGTGAAACACAACAAGTTTGGCAATGACACAACTGGAGACGGAGCCACAAAGAGTGATCCAGAAAGAAGGTCCAGCGTGATAGCGAACCAGGCGCTGCGAGATATACTTGGTGTATTTGTGAGGTCGTCAGAAGACAATTCCAGACATTTCAAAAACGCAGTTAGCTGCGGTCCTTTCTCACTGCCGCCGTCTCTGTTGTCATACGTGAAGGATGACTGCAAATGCTTTGAGATTGGATTAAATAAAAAAGGACAGTACAACTTGATCAAATTGTACTTCCAGAAGTTCAATAACATTCTTCCCTTACTAAGTGAGGAGTCTTCGTTGACGACATTCAGAAACAATCACATGCCCACGCTAATATTGTACGGCCTTCTTTTACTTTCTTCTAGGCTTGAAGGAGCAGATGAGGTGCTAAAGAAGCACTGCGTCACGGATGTGGACAAGTTCGGCCGCGAGTTAGAGTTCAAGTTAAGAACTATGCTCAAGTTCAATTTAGACGACAACAAGCTTACTCTGCTTAGAACGCATGCTCTCCTCTCTATGTTTGGAGGTGGTGGTGCTGGCAGCAACCTTTCTAACACTTCTAATGGCTTAGAGACCTCTTCAATGGATCTCACAATAGCTATTCATCACGCCTTTACTCTGGGAATTCACCATAATCATTATGCTCAACAACGCAAGGACAAGAAAGACACTTCTATGTCCAACGCATGGTGGGTTCTTTTTATTCTAGACAGAATGAACTGCCTCATTAATTCAAGGACAATGATCATTAATCGCAAAGACTCTAGTTTGCCTCTACCTGTAGATAAATCGCTGAACTCACTTGTCCAAGCTGCTATGAGATTGGAGAAGGTGCTCAGCCTATACCAGCCACTAGGAGACTCACGATCTGTTCCAAAGGATATTGATTTTGATCTTTACGCTGATGCTAAGCCTTTAGAAATTCTCAGAACAGAAGGCAGCAACGTTGGCAGCGAGTGTTTACGCAGATTGATAGTGAGTATCACCATTATGCTTGCACAGAAAAGGAAGTACGACTTACTCGACCCTGGATCAATCAACTACAAACAGGAGAAGGCTATACCCGATGGACTTTACACAAAAGCAGGCTTGCAAATCCTCAATATCACAACACAATATATGAAATATCTTCCTGTGATCAACTTTATACCGTACGTTATCACACATTCACTGAGCTGCTTTCTCAAAATTGACCTGGGACCAATCAAAAACGAAGACATCAACGGTGTGAACAAGAAACCAGGTGTAGATGAATGGACCTACAGTTTGGCTCTGGAGTTTCTCCATTCTCTAAGCTCAAAATTTTGGTATGCTAAGTCAACCTACAAGTTGTGCAGTGAGTTTTTGAAGAAATTACAGGCCTCCACAAGTTTCCAGAGAAGTAAACCATCCATGTCTCAGTTGAGCCACATGACAGCTTCTAAACTATTCAATGACGAAGACAGACATGGTGCTAATTCCGCTTCTTTCAACATTGGGGCTCTTTCAAGCGCCAGCTCGTTTCTTAGACCCAAGCAGTTCTGTGACTTGGACACCAAGCTTGTTGGTGGTGGAATGAGCGCCATGTCTCCCAATGCAGGCTTACGAAATGGCATAAACCCGACTACCCAGACAGAGACAACTGGAAATGGTCATAACTCCACTAAAAATATGAGCACTCCCGACTTTTTGAAGCAATCACGGCAGGAACCAAACCATGTGCAGGGTGTGCAGACTCAAAAGCTAGATCTTGATGAAACCTTGGCCAACTTTGCCAATCAGAACCACTTTGAGTTCATCGCCACTTCGTCAATAAAGAACTCTAGCAATTTGAACAATGCTAGCGGTGCATTCTATCCTGATAATGATAGTATAGCCGACTTCGTCCAGTCTCAAAAAGCTGGAAGACCTTTACAAGGAAACGGATCGTTTGCGGAGCCTATCTCAGAGGTGAGCTTCGACCAGACTGCTCAGTCCGGCCAAAGAATTGAGCCAATGAGGATACCTAGACCTCACGATGGTGCTACAATTTTAAACTCTGATGGCCCCTTCAGTGGTGTCCCAACTGTGAAGGACAATGCTTCTTCAGAGAGTCGGAGCGTTGCCAATACGACTCAGTTGCCAAGTTTACGCAATTTAAATGACGTTACAGAGCCACTAAATGCATCCAATTTTGGTTTTAGCGCCTTTCCGAACCAGCAGGAAGTTATACAGCCAGACTTCAATGACCTTACGCCTTCAACAGAACACTCTAATGATCAACTTTTGTTGCTGTTCAACGACCTCCCTAATGTGCAGCAGTTCTTTGGCTCGAGCAGTACGCTATTTAACTTTGCAAACACCATTTCACCGGACGAAAGATATTCAGGTAACGATAATCATTGAGTATATATGTATCAAATGACGGCACCCTTGAGCCGACCTGATTTTGTAGGTGCTGTCTAGGTGTGGCCTTTATCTGATTGTTATTTTATTCTATATTCTATTAATTTCATAAAAGTTCCCATGCTGATCTTTTGAGTGCCCTTCCTAACGTGTCCTTGACCTTATGATACACAGCTCTGTAGCAGGCGACCTAACAATGTCAAGTTCAGTGACCTCATCTCTCATGATGTAGGTCCTCCTGCCTCTAACAAACCAGTAAATCATGCAATACAAAAAGACGCCTACTGTCGCACAGGAAGCGTAATTCATTGACTCACGCTCAGCAGGCATAACACTGGGGAAGGAGAAGAAAACAAGTGCAAAGGCTGTCCATGCTAGGGTTACCAAGTTGGCGAAAAGGCCTAATTTGCCCAGCCAAAATGGGCCTTTCTTAATGTTCCGTTTTTTCATCAACAGGAAAATGACTGGAATGCAGTATGATAGATACATAAATGTAATGCAACCAGTTACCAGCGAGTTGTATGCCGTTGTCGAGCCCAGGTATATGGCCGTCAAGGCAGAGACAACTACCGAAGAGAATATGTGTGCATTCAATGGTATACCGGTCTTGCTATTCACTATGCTCCAATATTTGGAGCCCGGCAATCCGTTGTCTCTCGAAAAAGACCAGCAAAGCCGCTGTTGCCACGTCTGGCACTGGATGTTGCATCCGAATAGCGTGAAGAAGACCAAGAATCCTAAAAAGATAGCGCCTCCCTTATTGCCTAAAACTTGATAGTATATTTCAAGCACTGGGAAGTTTGAGGAAGACGATAAGATGGGGTCAATGTCCTTAATGCAAAAGAATATAGCGAGGGAGTAGGAGAAAGCAGTGACAAAACCGATGGCTACAGTAGACATAATGGCTATAGGAATTGCCCTCTCTGGATTCATGACCTCCTCAGCCATGTGGGTGGCGCAGTCAAGACACGAGAAAGACCATGCTGGGTTTATAAGGCCGGTGATAAACGCAATACCGGCTGACGACCAACCTGTTTGGTTATCGAACTGCACAAACACAAATTTTGGGTCCTGAAACTCGCCCTTAGAGCATGCTAGAACTGTGATGCTGATCACTAGCCATGAAAGGATCGACGTGTAGAGTACTGTATTGGCAATAGTGGGTAGCCAAATCTCGTGACAGTTGAAAATAAAGGTGATCCACTGCATTATGATAGCCACTACAAACACGTGCCAGCTTTCGGAGACATAGTCCCTGTGTTTCAACGACCAAAACGCCACAACCATGTTGGCCAATGAAATGTTCATGGAGACGTTTGTAAACACAGCACTAAACCAGGCAAAAGAGCCACAGAGGAAAGAAGAAAAGGGAGCCCATCGCCTAGGGGCTATCATTTTGGTCCAGACATACTGGCCACCAGCGTTAGGTATGGCAGATGTCAGCTCTGAAAGGGTAATTGCAATGCAAATGGATACCGAAGCAACAATGATAACGCCATAGACGATTACCATACAGCCTCCTGTTGATATTCCCACAACCATAGAGGCACTCAGTCCGCACCATGAATTTGTTAGTCCAAACCCCACTCCTAGAATAGACCAGAGTGAGAAGTTTCTTCGGAGCTCAGCAGTATAGCCTAGCTGCGCTAGCCCACCGTCGGCAATAGCCAAGTCAACTGGGCTGGAATGATGTTTAAGACGGGATGGCTTGTCAAGGTCTTTACGGTTGCTCAGTTTTGTGTCACTTCCAAAGGAATCATTGCTGCTCATGCTGGAAAGCCCAATGGTGTAACTGTAGATGCTTGTGTGTTGTTGATGATCGCTTTATATAATACTGTGAGTAGGTGTTAATGAGCGGTAGTTTTCATATGCAGAATAATAGAATAGGTGCTGGGTATTCAAAGTAGGTATAACACGGGTACTTGTACTGTTTCTTTATTCAGCCATGCAACTGACTTCGTTTTCTTCGGAATTGCTAGCACTAAAGGAAATAACTTTTTACTTTGCATACAAATTGCAAATGCTCGAAACGGTTAAAAAAACCACCCCCACCGCTTAACTCATGCGCGCACAGATAGGGAAAGAGAGTGACAGATGGGCGCTTGCTTGGCTCTAGCTTAAAGGTGGGGAGTGGGAAGATAAGGTGGTTCCCTTCGTGGATGATTGAGGAATGTTTGTCCAGATGGGGAAAGAGTGAAATGACCTTTTGTTTGTGTCAGGGAGTGATCTAAGCCACTCTTATTGGACAAGCATAGGTTTTATCTAGGTCAAAGCGGCACTTCTCAAAACCCTGAGGCCAATTGCTGCTTTATGTAGGCTTGGGTGTGCTTGGCTTTGTTAGTAGTTATTAGCAACACGTCATAGTGGCAGCTCGTGGTAGCAGGCCTGTCTTGGATATAAATGGTGCACAGATGTTTGTATTTGCGTTTACACGCACGTCGATTAACGCGGCGCGCTATATAAATTATAAACAAGTGAGGTGCATATCGAGAACCTCAGCGCGCTGCACTTTATTCCATAGAAACGGTGTACCGACAGTCCTCTTCTGAATATCGTGAAGCGGTCCAAAATCACTGAATTTTACTTCCATTTGCAAGCGCCAGGGTTGTTTGTCTTAGACTTCAGCACATTGAGCGAAAAGTGCTAGGAAATAAGCAGAAAACTCAACATCAAAAATGCTTTATAAAAAGACACCCATAGCGGATACTTTCTATGGCATCAACGATATTACCGAGGAAGAGGCTCTTGTGGACGACAAGGTGAAGCGCTTGTCGAGCACTTTGCGATCACATTTGTCACAATTGGGTGCTATTCAACAAGAAAATGGTAGACTCAAAGCGGAACTGGATCACTACAAGAAACTTTTTGGGCGCTCAAAGGAGAAGATAGTAAAGTACCAACAGAAAGCCGCAGAATTTGAACAAAAAAGCAAGCTTTTGCAGGAAAAGCTTGATGGTCTGAACAATGGGTCTGATATAAAGCAGCCAAATGATATTCCGACTATACTGACTGAGGTCAAGAAGACTAACGTCGACGTACAGATATCAACGTTGCAACGGGAAAGAGAGCGAATCGACAGCGTTTTGGAGGAACTTGGTGCGCAGAAGGTAAAATTAAATATTATTGACCAGAAAGATAGAAAAGAGCCTGTTGAGACCGACCCGGTAAGAATAGTAGTGAACGGAGACGTCTACGTGATTTCAGAGAACGAAGGGAAGTCCCAGGCACTTAATTCCAAATCATTCAGCGACGCCCTAAAGTCTCTCAGTGTTAACGCCAAAATCCAGAAAGATGAAACTAGGAAAACAGATGCAGCACACACACATACAGAGAAAGACGGGCTTCGAGCACCCAACGAGCCTCGTACGACACCAAAGACCAACTTTCTGCGACGTGTACCGCCCGGTCAAACGCCGCCTCACTGTAGGGCGTGTGAGATTATGGATGAGCTGCAAGAACAAGAAAATGCGAGTCAACCGGCGACCCCGCTGTGGAAGCAGAACATTGAGCGCAAAAAGAGGGAACTGTGATAGGGCTTGCCAGTTGAAGCAAGAGAGACACGAATGGGAATGGGCATTGGACTTGGAATCGGCATTGAATTTGTAAATGGGACTAGCTCTACGTGTAGTTTTAGCATTGTATAATAATCTTTGAAAACCTGCAGAAAGTGCTGAGGCGAGAGCCACAGTCTGGTGCGCCCTATCCTATGGTAATGAGTATATGAAAGTTTGGCGCTAAAGTGACTAATTTATGGAGAAGACTTGTTTGTGCCAGCAATTTTTTGAAGCCCAAAGGGACAAACATAGTGTGACTGAGACATGATTATATAGCGTATTTTATCTACTCTTGGAGGCGGTGCTTCGTTCAGCACCATACTCCCCGTCAGCAGGCTGGTAGCACAAAAATCCCCCAAAATATATGCATGAATTAAGTGCGGGATGTAGGAGGTAGAGTATCGTAGCCTCAACGAACTACCAGCAATTACTAAGTCTTTACTTTTATTTTACCTATCTTCCGCCTGCTTCTTGACCATCAAAGTGGTCAACATTTCCAAAAATACAAACTCATAGAGCTCATGACATTCATCCCAACTATTCCTCAGTAGGGTAACTTCTACCGTAAAATGCCCGTCTCACTTTCGCTGTCGATTCTCGCTAACGCTGTATTTTTCAGGCCATCTTACCTCAGGAGTCTGACAAAACAGTGAACACGCACAATCTGTTCGTGCCACTCCACAATGCCATCAACAAGCTCAGTGGATACGTTTATAGGTAGATCGGCCAAACTGTGGGAGGCCAGGCCCACTACCACACACCTATCGATCACATATGGCAAAAATAGGGCATCCACCGTTACTGCAGAAGCTCTAGACTCCGGTAGCGGTGCACCAAAGAACTTTGTCACCTTCAAGACATATGACCCAGTGAGTGGTGTTTGCATCAAAATAAAAACATCTAAACAAAAGGATTTCTCGAGGTTGCTCACGTTTTTGGGCCCAAGAGGAGTGCAAGTCACCAAGACGAAGAGAGTAAGCACCAATAAGGAGCGTGATACTAGTGAACACAAGCCTAAGACGGAGATCTATACCGTGCATCAACGAGGTCTCGGTTCGATCATCACAAACAAGGATTTCAAGCAGGAGGAAGAAAGTGAAGGTGTGTTGGCGGCTGAAGCTGCAAGCAGTGAGATCCATGCCCAGCCAGTAGCCCCGGCATCAACCAGCTCTTCTAAGCCTAAGAAGAACAAAAAGAAGAACAAGAAACGTTGAGTGCAGTTCGTAATTATGTATTATAACTTTGTAGGAATTGAGTTTTTGCATTAAGCAAGCTGAATATGTAGGATTTTATGTCGTTATACATCGTGATTACGCCTTAACTGTGTCCTATGTATGCCTTTTTGAAGCGCTCAGGTTGTCGATGAGGGCTCCTGAATCGTGGAGTTTCTTAGCGCTTTGACCGCGGAATATTGGTGCTATGGATGTGAAGCTGGGTGTCTGAGTTGAAGCGGCATCAATGCTCCCTGTAGCGTCAAGAGAGCCTTCCGCACTAAGCACTGTATTAGCATCGGCAGCGTTAGCGACAGAAGAATCAGCAGCACTACTTAGACTCAAAGTGGTGTGAACTATACTGGCATTAGCGTCAAGAGTCTCGGTGCCCCCTCTATCAGACACACTGCCATCGGAATGATAGCTAGGCGGTTGTGATACCGTACTGGTCTTTCTATGTACCTGAGCTGAGTTACCCTGGGCATTTCCATCAGTTAATCTATCTCCCTCGACACCCGCAGAAGATATACCACCAAAAAAGGTTTCTTCCTCCGATGGATAGTGAGGCGGGAGTGACTCGCCTTGCTCCAAAATGACGTCAGCATTCTCTTTCTGATTTAATATATGTTGATAGATTGGTGGAGCACCTATGGTGCCCTCGTTATTGTTCTCACAGAAGCCCAACTTCTTGACATTGGCTTCGATGAACACGAACCCAATCTGACCCAAGTTGACCTGGACCTTGCAAGGCCCACCTACAGCTCCTACGCAGGGGAACATCTCAAGTTTCAAATTTCGCACGGCCTCAATAATCTTCTTGCCATTGTGTGTGACAAAGACGCTTCCAGTAGCGCTTTTGTAGCCGATTCCCAGAACGTCTCCCTCGATCACGTGAGGCAAAATTATAGGGGTATCAGGATGGTTCGGGAGGGGCCTATTCGACATTCTAAGTGACCCACGGGTGTCAACGGCAAGAGAGTAAGATGCGAGCCCCGGAAGCTGGAAATTAGGGTATGGTTCAGTCGCCAGACCAACTGAAACACTGGTCGTCGTTGTGTTGAACTCATACAGTTTGCATTCGAAGTAGACTGTATCATTTTTGCGGTTAGCAACGGGCAAAGGAAGGTTCAGTATGGCTGATGCGGCTTCCTGTGAGGTAAATGAAATCTCAGTCAGATCACTGACGTAGTAAGGAGAACGTGGTCTTGTCGTTTCCGAGTTTTCCAAACTGCTGTTAAGTATGGAGCAGTAGTATAATAGCGGGGGCTTTTTGGTGGTCATGGGGAGCAATGATGTTCCTTCATTCGGTTCTGTAATGCTTATCTCCTCTGATTGGTCTCCGTAGTTGTCTGGGTTTTGCTCAATATCGTGCAAAATCTCGCTGATCTGGTCCTGCCAGCTGTCAAAATAAAATACATTGATTCCCCTTTCACGTATCAGTAGGGTGTTGGCTACGGATACTGGGTCCGTAGAGTTAATGGTGCCCACAATGGAGCGCAAGTTCGGGGGATTCAGCTCAAAGAACTTGCGACTGAGTTTGTATCTAGCCTGTTCTTTCAGCGTCAAATCGCTCAGCAGAAGTGACTCGTCAGTTTTTAGCTGGTCTTCGTTGGTCTTGAGGTATTCGGGAACAACCACGGCATTACCACCGCTTATCACTAGCGAAGAGCCATTGAAGAACAAAAAATAGACTAGCGAGATGATAACAAGAAGCAGCAAAAAGCTGATGACAGATGACAGCACGATAATGAAGCCGATGTTGATGTCCTCATCGTCTCTCCCATCAAACACACTGGTGTAGGCTATGAGTGGGTATATCTGGTTGGGAGTATGAACACCCATTATGGGCGACACATTCATATCCATAAACAGGTTAGCCAATAGACTGGAGGATTGTCGCAAGATCTAAATGAGAGCTATAAAAATGAGCCGCAGCTATTGACAATCTATCGCGTTATATGGACTGCCTATTATCTCTTCTCTGAACAGTAGCCAGTAAAAACCTCGTTAATGTCAAGTGTGCCAACTGATCGCAATACCTGTGTAAACAGCGAACTAGCAGCAATGATGATGGTGAACAACAGCAACCTTTGTAGTCTTGTTGCCTGTGGTGCTACGCAGATACACATAGTACTTGGCGATAATATGCACCCGTACACCAGTAAGGCGAAAAAGCGGAAATCTCAAAAAAACATTTGTGGAGAGAGGAAAAAGATTGCGTCTATCGACCCATATGGCTATTGCCCGGCATCTCGCTCATCCCACTTTTCTCCACTCGCGCTCTCGCCCTGCGAGGAAAAGTGTCCTCCGTTCCTGTTAATGTTCCACCGAGATTTTCTACCACTCTCCTCTGCCCGCATTAGGCTTTAATCCAACAGTTATTCTTGTTTCTTGTTCTCTTGTTGACCTGAAATTTTAATTAGTTTGTAACCGTCTTTTCACCACTTAGCGACTGCAATCAATCAGATGTCTGCCATAGCTACCCTCAGACTCGCTGCTCGTCCAGCGCTGCGCTTCACGCCGTAAGTATCGCTCCGGCTTAACCCACTTCATACTGCCATGGTTGTAACCTCCAAGACAATAGGATGACGGTATGGTGACATTACCTCTGGGACCACCTCGGGAATGAAATATACTAACAGTATCAGAACATTGAGACTGTCTGCTGTGCAGTTTGCCCGCACATATGCTGCTAAGTGTAAGTATCCACCACTGTTGCTATTCAGTTGAAGGCTATTTGAATTGATATGTTAGTTCCTGGCAATATCGAGAGAACCAAATGTGATTGACCAGATACAAAAATCCGTCAGCCATTGGTGCATCGAGCTAGTGCTATAGTATCGCAGCCTAACTTCCTTTTCCATATACTAACACAGACAGCGTTTCCTGAGCACACAGTTATCACGATGCCTGCTTTGTCTCCCACAATGACCCAAGGTAACTTGGTCAAGTGGCACAAAGCCGTGGGTGACCAGTTGGCCCCCGGTGAGTCTATTGCGGAGGTCGAGACCGACAAGGCCTCGATGGATTTTGAGTTCCAGGAGGACGGTTTTCTGGCTAAGATCCTTGTTGGCGACGGCTCACAGGATATCCCTGTTGGAAAGCCCATTGCCGTTTATGTCGAGGAGAAGGGCGATGTTGATGCTTTCGCTGACTTCACCGCAGAGGATGCCGGTGGGGCAGCTACTAGTGCACCTGCTGAGGCTAAGCCTGAGACTACTGAGACTAAGAGTGAGCCAAAGGCTGATTCTGCTTCCTCTGAGGCACCAGCTAAGTCTTCTTCCAAGTCTGCTTCTAGTGCTCCCACTGACAGAATAATTGCCTCTCCATTGGCCAAGACCATCGCTCTTGAGAAAGGTATCTCTCTCAAAGGCGTCAAGGGTTCCGGACCCAACGGAAGAATTGTTGCTAAGGATATTGAGAACCTGCAGCCAGGTGCAGCTAGCACTTCTGCTGCTTCTGCCTCCCCTTCTGCCCCTGCTCCAGCCGCCTCCCCCTCCTACACAGATATCCCTCTTACTACCATGAGAAAGGTGATCTCCAAGAGACTGACTCAGTCAAAGCAGCAATCACCAGACTACATTGTGTCTTCGAGCATCTCTGTTTCAAAGTTGCTGAAGCTGAGAGCCTCGCTGAACGCGTCGGCTAAGGACCGTTACAAGCTGTCTATCAACGACTTGCTGATCAAGGCCGTTGCTGTTGCGGCTAAGAGAGTTCCTGCGGCTAACTCGTACTACCTTGAGGACGAGGGAATTATTAGACAATTCAACAACGTTGATGTTTCCGTTGCTGTGGCTACCCCTACTGGTTTGATCACCCCTATTGTGAAGAACGCTGATACTAAGGGCTTGGAATCCATTTCTAAAGAGATTAAGGACCTTGGTAAGCGTGCTAAGGAGAACAAGCTGGCTCCAGAGGAGTTTCAGGGTGGAACTATCACCATTTCCAACTTGGGCATGAACCCAGCCGTGTCTTTCTTCACTTCCATCCTGAACCCTCCTCAGTCTACCATCCTGGCTATCGGTACCGTCGAAAAAAAGGCTGTGCCCGACAAAGCCAACCCTAACGGATTTGTGTTTGATGACGTGATTAACATCACCGGAACTTTTGACCATAGAACAATTGACGGTGCTTTGGGCGGAGAGTACATTAAGGCTTTGAAGACAGTTGTAGAGAACCCACTGGAGATGTTGCTTTAATAAAATGCCCGTGCGAGTAGCGAGAGCTAGCATTTTGAGTGATGGAAATTCTATAAGGCACATTGGCAAGCTAGTGTTACATATTAGTATCTTCTCTCCTCCCGTTGTATAATTCAAATAGATGACCCTATCTCATACTCAACACGACAGTTAGCGTAGTTCTGCGACAATTTTTAATTCTCCACTATTAGAGGTGTAAGGCGTGCGTTAGTAGCTTTCTACGACGAGGTCTCGAAAGTTTTTCGGTTTTTGGCCCTATAGATTTTAAAGGAAGCTTTAATATCTATCTGAACCAGTGCTATTTACCACTACTACACACAATGGCTACCATTAACATCTCCGACGAGTCCAAAGAGAGAGTGAACAAGCTGATAGAGGTCTCTAGAACTGTTATTCACTACGGTCTGATTCCTTTTGTTGTATACCTGGGATGGAACGCTTCTAACAAGCCTAACCTGATCAACCTCCTGTCTCCACTTCCTACTCCTTAATTATGGCGGAATCATCATGAGACTTGGATTTCCCGCAAGAGTTGATGAGATGGATATGCTTACCTATGCAATGACTTGAGCGATTGAAGTGAAGTCAGTCATTTGACGTTGCTATTGCTGTCGCTAAGTAGATTATATGACTGTATATAAGTTAACGATTATGTTAGTGTGAATACGTTTCGTGATTTGGTAGAACCTATCGTATGTAATGCCTCTCTTTTGATTGGTCGGTATGAAGCCACAATAATCAAGCTAACCTCAGCTCTACACGCAGTGCTAACTATGTCAGACCCTCGGCTTTATAGCCAGGTGTCAGGTGTGCGCGTCCAAACATCTGTACCTCTGTACCAGCGCGATATAAAAGACGGCAGCGAGGCCCTTGTTAAGAATTAACAAATAGTTCTTACAAGGGGGACGATCTCTGATCGTCCTCTACATTATATATGGTAGAGTATTTATGTTTATTGTACTAGTAAGCATTCAATCAGGACAAACTACTCCAATGCGTCTTTCACTATATAGGGGAGTCAATTTACATTACCTATGACAATAGGACAACAAGGATAATAGCTAGAGTGAGTCAGGAGACTGGTGCACGGGAGTCCACCATTCCCCTGGTAGCGAATTATTATCCCAACATGGCACCCATGCTGGGAGTAAAGATAACTCAACCCATAGAGATATCATCTTTACTCTTGGTAGCCTTACAACAGGCTAAAACATTTTGCTAG